>JASPKZ010000418.1:600000-817500 GCA_030220185.1 Diploptera punctata | reverse complement strand
TCGGGGCAGTTTTTATGGGTGAGGATTTTATCAGGGTTTTTCCTCACCTGTGAGACAAATGTCTGGAAAACTTTAAGGCCTAAACGGTCCCCGAAATCATATGGCCATCATAATCATCATCCATCATCCTTCACCAGTGTGGAAAGCAACGGGAACCTACCACACTTACAATTCCCTAGTAAAGCTGCAAGCATAGCATGGAAATGCTATGATTGCAGTGAAGGACCTGCCTTCGGGCAGAATTACTATGGATGGATATATAGGCCTATATATATATATATTCGTTCATACTGTTCTGCTCAAGAGCGGGTCTTTCACTGCAAACTCAGCATTCTCCACTCTTTCCTTGACTCAGCTTTCCTTTTTGTATCAGCATATATATCAAAAGCGAAATATACGTCAATTGACACAAAAATTAACAATTTCAGATATTTAGAAGCGAAGTTATGTTTTTAAACTACATCATTCCTGGACGGGTTTCTACTGCGAAACTCGGAACCAGCGGCGAACGGTGGCTACCTCTTGACCATTAGGAACGATATTGACATTGATCCACATTTAAATACTCACATTAAAATATGAGCAGATGACTAGTAAAAAGAAATGCATTTGTTAAGAATTCCTGTTTGCTACAAGTTTTGGCAGCTCATACGTCTTGCAGGACTTCGTAAAGAGTAGGCGTGTATGAACAGTACAAACCTATCATTATCCGGTAGACATTTTATTGAAAAACCGCATAAGTAAGTAGGGAGTTAATTTAAATATTACTGGTGTATGGGACGACAACTGTTAATATAATGAATCTATTACGCAACGGGTAACCCGAGCATCACAGACCGCGTTTCTCACGCTCGGGGGGTTCAATCAAACACTTCTAGCAACATGGGACTATGTCCATTTTTTATGAAAAAAATTAAAATTACTTTTTATAAACAAAACAGATATCTACTAATTTATTTATGTAGTCTATATAGATATTTTTAATGTTTACACATCTTTCTGTGCCTAAATTTTATTTTCCTTCTCCACTCGTCTCTATCCATCCACTCCATGCCCTCCAGTCCTCTTGTTCTCATTCCAGTTCTTATTTGTTGCATCCACGAGTTTGAGGTCTTCCTTTCTTTCTTCCAGGTAGAACCCATTCCAATATTTTTTCTCGGTAACCTTTCTTCTTGCATGTGTCGTACATGCCCGTACATATTAATTGTTTATATCTTATATAACCCATTATTGAATATCTAATATTCATTTTTCCTCGTAAGACAGTATTTCTTTTTTTTTTTATTTTGAACATCTTGCTGCTCTACTTATGAAATCCATTTTTGTTTTAAGTTTTTGTTGAATTTCCAAACTTCAGCTCCATATGTGACGTATCCATATGTGACGTACTTCTCACTATTGAACTATAAATTTATAACTTATTTTTTCTGGTTATGTGTCTGTTCCATAAGACTCCATAATTACTAATAGACAACTTTGAAGACGAAACGATATACTGATAGACTGAGATCCCCTAGCTTATCTTTAATCCTTATATTCAAAGAATATAGAAAAATTAAATTATTGATTGAAACATTAAAATTATATAATCGTTGCCAGAGTAGGTATATTGTCTGTTCCATCTTCACAGTTTTAAGACCATCTCTTCGTCGTCTCCCATATTGGATATTTACCATTCAAGCATGCGATCCAGATAGGCTCTCCAGTTTTTTTTTTATCTTCATTTTCACATTTGTATTATTTCACATAATCACAACTTTAACATACACTCAAAAAATACTGTAAATATATGTTTACTTAGGCCTACAATATATGGTAGTAATTCTTGACAATTCTATCCAACATTGATGACCTAACATTGGTCACCAGATAAATGAATTCACATTAAAACATTGTAATATTTACAAACAAAATTATGAAATACTGAGAATTATTTCATTCATGAAGTGTTTCTCGTTTGAGACGAAAATTATAAGGTAAAACAGACTTAGCCATTACAGAGTCAGTAGACTCAATTTTCTGATATGAAGAGCAATTGGTCAGAAAACCTTATCTGAGGCACTGAAAAACTGTTTTAGAAGAAATAAATCAATGGCACAACAGCTACGAAGAGCCAATGCCGACTGAAAAATGTCACTTCCTAGCATACTGCATACAGAGAGTTGCACGTTAGAATGATATAGTCCTGTGATCTTTACATTTTTCTTAACCGTTTTCCTCTACTTCTCACATCAAGTAACTATTGACGAGTGGATCCTGCTTCAGACCATGTATCCAAAGAAAACAAATTCTATGGTAGGCCTAGAGTTGCAAATCGAAACTAGACCCATTACATGCCAGCCATACACATTACACTATAGAAGCGGACATATCTAAGAAACTACTTTTTAATCCGTAACATACCTTCAATAAGCTAAGACCGAGTGAAATAGTTAACCCTTAAATTAACAATTCAATAATTTCTCGAGCAAGTTATTTAAGTGTTTCGGACCGCAGTGAAAACGAAATCATGTAATAAGTTATATTGTACATTATTGTGTAATTTGACACAAATTTAAGTAATTTCAACTCGTTTAATTTGCTATTGTTTTATAAACGATATTAAATCAATGTATCTTACAGAAAATATTGTCAATTTAAGGGTTAAAGTTGTATGACAGAACACAGGACAGGGAATAAAATATAAAAAAGAGATTATTATAGTCACGATACTTTGTTGCTATAGAATCTTGAAATGGACTCAGGAAGATGTTCAAGACATTGTAAAAATTGAAAATAAACATTTTCTTGTGCAAATTAGCATAATAAAGCACCAGGGCCTATAGTAGGTTACAAATGTGTATGTAATAAACATACCTCGAATTCTCGGCTTTATGCCTATATGTTAACATTAGGCGTAAATAAAATCCAATGATGTAGACACAAGTTTTATGAAATATTAAAGTCTACAATCTGGAAGAGTTTAAATATGCCTAATGCACTTTATACCCATTGATACCATTTTTGTGTTTTTTAACCTAAAATTTCTTCTTTTTTATTTTACTTGGCCTAAAAATGTATATTTTACCCATTGGTAATATTTACTGTGATTTTGAACCTAAAATTGTAATTTTAATTAATTTTACATAATTCATCTAGGTAGGACGTTTCGGCATTATAACACAGCATCCCAAAAATGTTAAAAAAGAACAATTTTTACTTTGCAGTGAAAACAGGCCTACTACATTCATATATTTTATTCTTTTTTTATTAATTTAATAATTCTTATATCCACTTTGCCGTTAAATAGTTGCACATTTCTACAACCCTAAAATATAATTTTAGAACCTATTTTTCAGATTTAATCATATCTTAGGTCCCTAAATCTTCATTTTAGCCTAAAAACCCTAGAACTTCATACTATGGCAATTAAATAACTCAAGTTGTTTGTCAATTGTAATAGTTAATGCATATAAAGAGAATTTTTTTCCTAAACCGGAATTTGAACTCAAAATCCCAGTTTTACGCACTGGCGCACTAATAATTGTGCTATTTATGTAATTCTGAAGCAGACACAACATTTTCTCTATTTCAATACTACATTCATAATTAGCTGATATAGAACGGAATAAATTCCATTATGTGTTCTTAATAGGGGGATAATGTGAATTTCATTATCAATAGGGATATATGGGATACCTTATGAGCGAATTTCAAATATAGACCTACTGTATAGTTATAGGCTATTAACAAATTACTAAAATTTATCATAAGTAATGTCACGAGTGATTTCCAAATCTTAATATATAAGAATTTCGTGTCACGTTGTTTGTCCGCGATGGAATCCTAAACTACTGAACCGATTTTAATAAAATTTTGCACACTGTGTGCAGTTTGATCCAACTTGAGATCTAGGGTAGTTTATAACTAAATTTATAGTCGCATTATTTTTATTGCAAATTATTTGTTTATTATTTAACAAAGAATTATAATGATCTGTGTGTTCCATACGATTCTAACAGATGGCGGTGTACGGTACAGCTCGGGTCGAAGCTCTGTGTGTTTACGGGGGGAAGTGTGGAGGAGGTACACTTCTCTGCTTCGCATAGTACTAACAGCTGAGTCCAGCAAATTCCTTTCAGACACACGGAGCTGGGTCCCGAGCTATAATTTGGTAAGGTAATTGGTTTATTATTTAACAAAGAGAGATCCAGATGGCTGTGCTTTTTGTTGCAACCGCGATTTTCAATTGAATTACAAATATTGATTATTTCATAATTTAAGTGTGTTCAGTGTTTATTTTATTTTCAATATTATTAATTTCGTGTGTAAGTATTAGTTTTGAGTAATCTGGCTTAAAGACAGCAACTTAATTTAAATTTTTAACGTATACCTTAGCCACAGCAACGTGTGGCCGGGACTTCTAGTCATTGATAAATTCAAGAGTCACGAGGATTTGGAAATCAAGAGTGGCATTTGTTAGGACTATTTAACGAATACAGTAATTAATCTGTTTACTCAAAAATCATTACTTAAATATAGTTACCATTATTTGAAAATATTTATATATTTAAAACGGCGAGGTTTGAAAACAAATCAGAAATGTGAGGTTATGTTCTTCACTGCAACTTGATTATATTTTTTATTGCCAAATAGGATCGCAATATTGTAAGAATGCACCCTAGTGGAGAAATAATGAAACACATAAAACTGAATATTATAATTAACTTTATAGGTTATTAATTATTTTTTAGTAAACAACTCAATAGAATCAAGGAATCTGTTCCTTATTTGCTATATTCAATACATTTGTTAGAGAAAATAATGTTCTGATCTGTTAAAAATATTAAAAAGGAGGAGCTTTCTTTATCACAAAAGCAGGAGCTGATAAAGAGAAATCGATAAAGAGGGAGATGAAACACGACTGTGAAACGTAATGATTGGTCATTGACAACCATTTGGGGCATGAGTTAAATTGGCCAATTTATATCTGCAGTGCAGAGTCAAGACGGATTGTAATAATTGCTCATTTATGTTGGATTAATTTATAAAAATTCAACATTATAAAGGCAGAGAGTCCACCCAAATTAGAAAAAAAAATAGGTACATGGTCTACGAGACAAAAACGTTTGGGGACCTTTGCTCTAGGGCAGGGGCGGGCGGCCCGCGGGCCGGATACGGCCATCCATCACTTTGTATTCGGCCCCTGTAGCACTCTAATAAATTAAAATATGCTAAGGGTAGGCCTATAATATTAGTCTATCGGTAATGGTACAAGAACTTGATAAATATGTTATAACGACATAACAAGAAAAGTAGCAAATCAACACACGTTTAGCCTTATATTATTAATAATAATAATTCATTTATTTTAACAGGTTTCACAATATTTCACATCTTCCTGCGCCATATTAATCTACTGTCATTCACCACATCTCTGTCATTCCAATTTCCATCGTTCAATCCCCTTTTCCCTCATGCTGCTCAAAACAATATCAATCCATGTTATTTTTTATCCTCCTCTACTTCTTCTTCTACCAAGCGAACCCATTCTAGTATTCTTCTTGGGAATCTGTCTTCTGTCATTCTTTTTACATCACCATTAACCATATTATTTTAATTTTTGTTTTTTATGAAATTTACAATTGAAGTTTGAACAACAGCAATAATAGTAATGATGATGATAACAATAATAATAATAATAATAGTATAATAATAATAATAATAATAGTAATAATAATAATAATAATAATAATAAAAATAATCAACAATAGCTATTGTAGGATCTTGGCCCGCACCACCTTCATATTTCTTCAATTTGGCCCGCATTACAAATACGTTTGGGCGGCTCTGCTCTAGGGTAAAGGAAAGTATTTTCGTGATACAAGTAATATCATGATAGGTAATTTCGAAAGCTCATTGTGCTATTAATATGCTTGGTAGAACACTGCATTTTTTTTTTTAAATTCTGTTCTCTGAACAGGGCCCGTAATCTAAATAATTACAATATTTTATCTCGCATCATAACACCATGATAATCTTTCACATAATTGCAATGAAAATACATATATCGCGAAAACATGTCGCTTTAACCCAGAAAAATCGTGAATTAAACCCGGGGCCTTAGGATATCATCAATGATGTAATTGTTTTATGACTTTTTCTTTTTTTTTAATTAGGGACTCGGTAAAGAAACAAACGTTTTAATTTAATAGTGTGTTTCGTGGGCGGTACTAAGAGCAGAAATATGTTGTTAATTGAATCAATTTATGACATACGTCACTCATTCCTGCATCATTTCTATAAAAAGTGATGGCGGGACGTCTTATGTCCGCTTAATGATTAGATTTGTTAAAATATTTAGACGATATTATACTTACGTGGCAGAAACTATTGTCAAATATAAAATTATAGTTTATTTACGCAGTCAACAAATATAAAAAACCGGTGACCATCATATTAATCTCTGATCCCAAGGTTTGTGGATTCAATCCCGACCGGGATACATGGAATTGTTCAGGGCGTAAAAATCGGCTTCTTTTGGAAACCAAACAGGCACCTATAGTCGAGGATTCCGTATCGTAAATGTACGGCTCATTAAATACACTCTAAGCATGAAATAAGAGGATAAAGAACAAAATTTGTCTTACGGGTTTGATAGTGCCAGTCGTCTCGGAGGAGGACCTGGCATTGATCTGATCACTCATTCGGGAAGACCCTCCATGTTGTTGTGCGGTCAAAAAAGTATATGTGTGGTCCATAGTTTAAATACCCATCTCCTGACAGGTCGTGCCACTGTAAGGCCAGGATAGGGTGTGGTATGTAAAAAAAAGTACCTATAAGGTGAGAGTTTAAATTAACTTAATTCAATAGAATGGAATGAAATAATAATAATAATAATTATTATTATTATTATTATTATTATTATTATTATTATTATTAATTCTCCTTGCCTCTGGTCCTGAGGATCGCGGGTTCAAACCCGGCCGGGGTCCATGGATTTTTTTAGGATGAAAAATCCAAGGAGCAATTCCTCCGGGAGCGACTTTAAGCCCTGGGTCAGAAGTCTGAAGATTTTCAGGCTCGTAAAAAATCCTTAAGCCTGAATGAAAATACCTCTAAGCAAAAGTACCTAATTTTTCCGTTCTAGTACTACCTTGGTTTCCTAGATGTCAGTATGAGGCGGAACGCTAACCACGGACCACTCAAAAATGGCATATATACGAAAACAAGTCTAACTAAATTAGTATGGTTTAAATTCTTCCCTGTAGGGGGGGGGGAGCACCTAAATCGCTGTTAAGGGAAACATGGGATTACAAGATTATTAAGAAGTAATCATGAACTTGTTTCTCTTGTGATTCTGAGTGGGTGCATTCTAACAGAATTTACTTAAACTATTACTGCTTGCGAAAATATTATAAAAAATGCAAACATAGAAAAAACACTAATATTTAAAAATTGCCATGAGATAAAATTAGTTATTTTTCTTTATCGTCAATGAGATTATGAATAAAACATATTTTACCACAAAACGGAATTTATTTACATAATTAATAATAATGACCTACATAACAATAAAATCATGGCGAAATTTTTATATTTCGTAAAATTGCGAGCCAAATCTGGTATTATATCTACATTTATCAATTAAAGTACAAGTTATCTTTGAAACATATATCAGGTAAACCTTACGAAAAACACGCTAACAAAAAAAAATGGAGGTCATCGATACCTAGGCCCTACCTAATCTAATCTAACGTACGAGTAATATTCATAATATGACCTATCTAACATAACCTGGATATAGATAACTATTGATACAATTTGTAACTAGTGGTCTACAAGATTCACTCATGGCCACTTCGCATAGTATAGCCCAGTATTCTTTCATATCAGTTTTATGAGGATGTCAGAGAAAACATTTGCAACGAAAGGAGATAAGGAGGATTCCGTTGATGTTTAGATGATAAAGATGAGCTTTATTTTTACTTTAATACGAATTACCTATCATACTTTTATTATTTTTACATTTATCTTTGTAGATTTGTTAAATTTAGCTGCATTACTGCTCTCCCCCTGAAAAAAATCGCACTGCACGTCACTTCAGTGAGTTAGGGTATTAACAGACATAGCATATATAATTATAATACTGAAGATTAAAAAAAAAAAAAGAGTCCACCGCTGTGGTCTCGAGGTAGCGTGCTGCCTTGTCACGCAGCGGGCCCGGGTTCGATCCCCGGTCGGCACAAGTTTCCTAGATGAGGAGTTTTTTTCGGGATATTTCCTCACCTGTAAGATAAATGTCAGGAAACTTTAAGGCCCAAACGGTCCCTGAACACCATCTGACCATCATTATCATCAATATGATATTCGCCTAATTAGCTTAAGTTTAGTTTAAGGTCTCTCCAGGCATATCATCATCAACTCTCATATCATCGAGGCAGCGTAACCCCGCCTTCCAGGCGCCCAACCTCAGAAGTGGGTTATAAGTACGCTATGCCAGGAGAGAACACCAGAAATGTCGAAATGACAACGTGGGGTAATTGAAAAAAAATCAAAAAATAAAAATTACATCTATATTAAAAATTCAACAGACTGAATTGTAGGCAAAATAAATTTTAACCAGATCTATACGATCGCAGTTAAAAAAAATAATCGTGTTACATTTTGTACATACTCCTTTGAAATATGTAGGCCTACATAATAATAATAATAATAATGTACGGTTGACGTGTCATGCGCCTTCTAGATACACCATCAATATTGTTATTTATATGACTATGATGGTAAAAACAAGAGCCCCTTAAGCATTAAGCAGTGCGTGATTCATTGCCGATTGCGCAGTTTTTTCAGGACCTCTCTTACCATTCCTAATTGATATTTCCTATATTAATGACTTTATAATTAGCAGTTAGCATGCCAGTGAAAATTAATATAACATGCATTATCAATTTGTCCCTTATATCAATTTACCTATTTTCTTTGGAATAAATTACATGTTTTAACATTTTAAACAATCTTGTTGTAAGCCTATAATTATTTTTCAAGTATGTGTTATGTAAACAAACTTAATATTCAAATATTAGGATATTTTAACAAATTTCATGTTTCATTTTATATAATAAGATTCTTGAAACTTATCGGTATAGTCTTAAATTGTAAGACGCTTGGGCCGCTTACTCGTGGTCGATGTAGATCCTATACCAGACGGCTGAATAGGGCTCCTGTATATCTACTCTTATGTGTATTTATATGGGTTTTATGGAGTGGGTAATAGAAAGAATGGGGATCTTGTACAATAAAAGTCCTTCCTGCTGCAAATATTTACAACAACTGTACATATTCATTAATTTTTAATCAATGATGAATTGATGATTAACGGAAAAAAAAAGTATCTACGATAATATAAATCCAACCTAATATTTTGTTTTAAGATGAGAAATACTTGAAATTTGAAACCAAAATACAAACTGGCACGTCATACCACGTAAAACACTCAGTATAATTATTTTGTAAAACACTTGAATGCACCGTATTCAAATAAAAGAAAAGCAAGGTCTTCTTCTTCTTCTTCTTCCGAATGCAGTATTGGGTGATGATGCCCGTTCTGCGACTACAAAAACTGATCTTTCCATCGGTTGAAGGGTCTTCCGAGGTCTCTTTTGCCTTTAGGGTTGAGGTGGTAAATCATCTTTGGTAAACGGGAATTTGACATTCTCTGGACGTGTGGAACCATTTAATCTGATAATTTTGTATATGTTCAACCATTTCCCTACTATTCCACTGCATCCTTATCTCATCACTTTTCATTCTTTCCCTTAATGTTACTCCAGTTAGTGATCGGAGGAATCTCATTTGTGAACTATTAATGCGGGATTTATCTTTTGCTCGAAATGTCCAGCATCAAGGTAGTATGCCTAATTTATCTACTAAAGTTTAAGTATTTTATTTGTATATAAATAGGTAAAGACATATCAGTTAAGCACCTTTTTCTCCTCTGTTCGATAATGGATTTTTTAATAACTATTGACAAGCTTTAGTATTATCAATAATTTTTTTGGAAACATTTTTTCTCCCTAACTTCAACGTAGAGTCGAAGCCTTTATTTAGAAGTCTCTATTCGTCATATTTCACCCTCCTAACGTCTACAATCTACAATATTTGTACAATACTCAATACAGTTCTTACCATTTACTTACTTACTCACTGGCATTATCGAACCCGTAGGTTCATGGCCGCGCGGACATAAGCTCTCCATACATCCTTTTACCATTTAGAATTCATTATATATATATATCCATTCATCCATAGTAATTCTGCCCGAGGGCAGATCTTTCACTGCAATCATAGCATTTTTATGCTATGCTCTGCAGGTTTACTATGGAATTATAGGTGTGGTAGCTTCCCGTTGCTTTACACAGCGGTGAAGGATGATGATGATAATGATAAGGATGATAGCGAGGCCGGATGATTTTCGGGGACCGTTAGGCCCTAAGCGTCCTGACATTTGTCTTACAGGTGAGGAAAAATCCCGAAAAAAACCTCACCGGAGCCTGTCCCGACCGGGAAGCGAACCCGGGCCCGCTGCGTGACAAGGCAGCACGCTACCTCGTCATTATATATATTACATATAAGTTTTATATATAATTATTATTATTTTATTATATAGAAATCAACAATAAAACGGAAATAAGAAACGTCAAGACTGAAGCAAAAGAGAAAATGTAATCTATCAAATGAACATCAAAGCAAAATAATACTAAACTTAATGTGTTAAAACAAAATAATGTACTAATCTTCAGGTGTCAGTTAATCTATTTCCTATTTCCAAATTATATATATATATATAATTTTAAACTAACAATGTCTAATACAATTTAAAAATAACAATCTCTAGTATAAAGTGAGATAATGAGTGCGGTAACGTGTTATTTATGGTCGAATTTCGACCAATGGGCAAACACTAGTTAACTATTAAAAGTTCGTAATTTGACTATGTGAACTGTACTTGATCGGTCGTCAGATCACATTTAAATGCTAGGCCTATATTTCTTTCGTTGCATGAATATCTTCACGAAGCACAATATCAAGAGGATAATTGAACAACATGACACGACAAACTACCAGCCAGCGCTTCGCCTCACATCACATGCGGTAATCGTCCATCAGAATGTCGGACTCCGCAAACTTACACCTGGCTTTCTCAACCTGAAGCCGCTAGTTAATGTAGCTATTCAAATTATTAATTTTCTTCTGGTCTCGATTTCAAATCCGTATGGATCCATGAATTTTTATGATGGAAAAATCCAAGGCACAACTCCACCGGGAGGGATTTTCAGCCGTGCGTCCAGAGTCTGAATATTTTCGGGCTCGTACAAAAAATTTAAGCCTAAATTAGAGCTTATGAGCAAAATTTTATCAGCCTTTCCAATCCAAGTAATATCTTAATCGCATACTAGGTATTTTTTTTAAGGTGAGCTAACCACTTGACACCCGCTGACATCTCTTAGGATATAAGTGTAACTAAATTAGCGTGGTAAAGTAACTCTCGCCAGAGATCATCTTTCTCCCACAAGGGGATGTACGAGAATAGATAGATAGATAGAAATTCTTCACGTGCTGGGTTGGGCACCGTTCCCATTCACTGGCCGAAAATCCATGAGAAAATTTGTTCCCCACATGGGAAGACGAACTACTAATAAAAACTAGATCAAGCTATATTGAACTGCACAATAAAACTTTCAATGTCAGACATATTTTTTGTCATGTTATTTATATTCTTCCTCTTCTTCATCATATCTGTATGATCCAAAACGAATTTTGGCTTCCTTCACAACTGTCTTTCATTGTCCTCTATCTTCAGCTTCCATTTCTTAGTTCTTCAATCCCAAACTTGCAATGTCCTTCTCAACATTGCCTTGTCCATCCAACTTTTCCTTGACCGTCCTCTCCGCTTTCCTCACTCCATTCTGGCATCCAATATAAATTCTGAAAGTATTTTATACTGAAATCGTAAAATGTGATCCAGGCACCATGGACTTTACGGTACACTCTCCTACTAGTAACTCATCAATTCACTTGTTTCATCTCATTACACATAAAAATCCATGGCCTACCATCCGGCTGCTGGCCTCACATCTACATGTGGCATACAATCATCCTGATCACTTACACATACTGGACCATATATCCTGCCGACAATTTTCCTTTCGAAGACACGAAGATGGTTTTTCATCTGTTGTTTTCATAACAATATTTCTGCACAATATGTAACCATTAGGAGAAAGAAGGTCTCATATAATCCAAGTTCTACAGGTGTCCACAAAGTCCTGCTACCAAAACAATGTAACTTAGATCGTAAATTATTTGACATAGAGACATGCAGTTTTTTGCAACGTATTCTACGTCTCCCAAAGTTTTGTCTACATTAGTTGCAGATTGTGATTTAAAGGACATTATTTTTTTTATTTAGAGCCCCACCACCACACCCCGGGTTACCTCGGGCATAATGTCCTTATCCCCGGGTCTGCTCTATCTGACGACACCACAGGAAAAGGCCAAGTGTGTATGATGGTATGCTGAGTCTGGTAAATTACCGGTAACTGTTCAACGAAATTTCCGCCGGCAATATGGAAGAAATCCTCCATCCAAATCATCCATAATTATATGAGCCGACAAATTTCTAGCGACTGGCAGTGTAATGAATAGGGCAAGGCATTTAATGACCTATAAATTGGTAAAAAATTCAAAATAAAAAATGCATTTACAACCTACAAAATGCAAAAAATGACGAATAAAAAGTTAAGAATTGCCAATAAAAATACTATTTATTAGATTAAGTACTCACTTGATTACTGAATTACATAAAATTTAACTTAACATCAAACTATTAAAAGAAAAGTATTTAAAAATACATATTACATACAGTACCTTTTATTGCAGTTAACAATCAGAATAAGGGTAGAAGCTAGCTTAAGCCCTAAGATATTGAATAAAATTCCTAGAGGTGGGCAAGTTCATTATGCACATACCTTGAAAAATAGAGGTAGTAGCAAAACAACTACTTAATTCCAAGAAATTGTATTTACAAGGAAAAATACTGAATTATAATAAAAATCTTAAATCAAATACAAATAATGTCACAGCCTTCCGGAAAAGTGTAAAAAATGCTCAAAATGACCTAAAAATTGCCAAAAAATGACCTATCCCTAAAAAAGTTAAGAAAGTGCAAAAAGTGCCCTAACAAATTGCTTTTATTTAATCCGTTTTTTAATGCCGTACATTTTCATATATGCAAGCAATGTTTCAACCTTCATAAGAAAAAGATGCAAAATCATTAATTGCCTTGCCCTAGTAATGAACTTGCCACGGAGTGGACCGTCAGGTGTCAGCCAAGAAACTATCGACATGTGCAAGTTGCACTTCAATTCAAACCTCAAAAATCGGTCTTCGTGCTTCACGGAAACTGCATTTACCGAAATAAACCATTCATCCATAAGCGGCTACATCTTCAGGCGTATAAAGTGAAAATTACTAAAGCGTTGCTGCCAACTGACTTCCCTCGGAGTGCAGAAATTCCTGATTACATGCTGAACGCAGTTGATGAAGACAATGAGTACCCGCAGAGGGTAATGTTCTCTGATGAAGCCACTTTCTTTGTGTTCTGCCATAACGTTTGATATGGGGGTATTGGTGACTGCAGTCGAGTCTACGACAGGGAAACAACAGCTGTAAGCGCTCGCCACTGAAGATGCCCTCCGCAGTTGAGGGAGAAACGTCTGGAAGAAACGCCAGTTATAGACCACGGCCACATAGCCCGGAATCTTTTATAACCAAATCTAACAAAACTTTGACAGATGTAGAATACGTTGCAAAACACCACACGTCTCTATCTCAAATAGTTTAAGAGCTAGGATACATTGTTTTGGTAGCAGAACTTTGTGGACACATTGTATTGTTTTAAATTACATTTTCGACTTAAACATGAAAAATGGGAAGTAGACTCTATTTGCCATCATTATTTATGTTTTTATTTTATTTTCCACTTTGTTTTAATTATCTAAGATGAAGCCGAAGTAGGTTAGACCAAAGAGAGATGAAAAGACATGAATGGAGAACATTGCTTAACAGTGAGCTGCATGATCTTTACGGGAAACCAGATGTAATATGAATAGTTAAATCTTATAGGCCTAGACTGCGGTGAGCATGACAAATGACACGAATTTGGAATGAAAAAAGTGCATGGAAACTTCTCATAGGAAAGTGGAAGATGGCCCATTAGGTAGACCTAGAATTAATTGGAAGAATAACATTAACCATGATTTAAGGGATAATTGGAAAACATTATAACTCATGATAGGGACATATGGAGAGCTTATGTCCGCGCGGCCATGGACCTATGGGTTCGATACTGCTAGTTAATTGGTTAGTTATAAGCCGAAGTAGGTAAACCCTTGATTTTTTAAAAGTATCTTCTTTAATTAGGCCTACTAGATTTAGTTATATTCCATTAGCGTGATTGTATTGTTTCAAGTACCGTAGTTTTAGTTTATTAATTTTTAATTATATTTATATTCCATCCATCCATGGTAATTCTGCCCGAGGGCAGATCTTTCACTTTCATGCTATGCTTTGCAGCTTTACAAGGGAATTATAGGTGTGGTAGCTTCCCATTGCTTTCCACACCGGTGAAGGATAATGATGGCCGGATGATTTTCGGGGACCGTTGGACCCTAAGCTTCCTGACATTTGTCTTACAGGTGACGAAAAACCCCGAAAAAACCTCACCCAGGAAGCTCGTCCCGACCGGGGATCGAACCCGGGCCCGCTGCGTGACAAAGCAGCGCGCTACCTCGAGACCATAGCGGTGGACATATTTATATTACTGAATCATAATTTCACGATTAAGCTCATTAATGGTGTTGGATTGTTTGCTTTTCTAGAATAAAAGGTTCAAATTTTTATAACTAGTATTCTAACTGCAAAGGCCTAATAAACTTTTTATTTAGTATGTGTAGTTTAAATGTAAACTCTCAACAGTAAATTATATAATATGTTTATCTGGTTCCGCGGACGATTTTAGGGTTTAAGGACGTAAAAACCCTGAGCATTTCTTCCTTCTGAAAGATAATGAGTCCTGTGTCGTTGATTTACTGCACATAAAATAACTTAAATTCGAAACAAGATACATCCGTGCAAAATTTGTGGACCATTCCACGTCCAGATTTGATATGCAACCTAACAGCATAAGCAATAAGAGTATCGTTAAATTAAATATTAACAATATCCCTACATCAAACTATCTTCGCTGTAAATTTGGCGAATTTTATAGGTTGAAATATATAGTCAGAAACTTACAATTACAATTTTAATTTAAAACGTTAACTCAATTGGGAATCAAATTTTGTGTTAGCAGATGAGGGACAATACGAATAGGCCTATTATTTGTAATCATTATAAACATTTATGCCTAGTAAAAATAAGACAACAACTAAAAGTAGAGGAATTAAACACAACGATAGAAAAATACAGAACAAACTGGAAAGAACACTTGGCAAGGATGACTGAGAATAGAATACCAAAAGCAGCATACAACTATTCACTACAAGGAAGAAGAAGTTTGGGAAGACCAAAGAAAAGAAGGAAAGAGCAGCAATTTGGAGCCGGAACAGGCTAGCAAATAAGCCTAAACCGTGAAGAAGAAGAAGCCTAGTAAAAAAATAAAGGTCATATGAAAGCTATGAAGATCCAGGGAATGCGGGCAGAAGAATCCACTGTTCTCGTTACATATGTTCATAGGAGGTCGAGTTGGACCCCAAAACCAGAATTAACACGAATGAGTGTGGAAAAGTTTGTATTCCACAGCTGCCACGGATCGAGCCCACAGTATTGCCACCTGAGCTCCTGGTTCACTTGGTACATCAACTAGCGAATCTAAATCTATAGATAAATATATAATTTATATGAACCGGCGTAGAAATCGTCACTGGTGTATTTGGAAACTGGTTTATAACCGTGGCATGAAATGGGTCTAAGTGTAAAGCTTCAGAAGAAGATAACGAAGATTATTGTAATGGTTTACATCCATATATACTTTTTATTTGTAAACACTTTAACACCGAAGTAATATCGCGTCTAGAATATTTATGAGTAGTCAGGAAGCTGTATGTTGCTATTGTTGTATTTGTCAGGCATTATCTGATGTTCAGTTCTTTTTTTAATTATAATTGTATTACGATGGTGAAAACTATAAATGGAATGGGTCATTATAACCAAATTCTAACTCAGCATTTGCCTTGATGACTTGTAAATCAGGGAAACGTTCAGTCAGATTTGTTGGCATTGAAATTTGAATCCGAGTCTTCGCGGATACGAAAATCAAACGCTACTCTCTGAGCCGACTCACTAGGTAGTCTCTTTTACTGTATTATAAAAAAAATCACATATTTTATTGATCCTCGTGAAGTTGTATATATATCTATTGTGCTTTGCCCGAGGGCAGATCTTTCACTGCAATCATTGCATTTTCATGCTACGCTTCGCAGCTTTACTAGGGAATTACAGATGTGGTAGCTTCCCGTTGCTTTCCACACCGGTGAATGATGATGATGATGATGGCCGAATAATTTTCGGGGAACGTTGGGCCCTAAGGTTCGTGACATTTGTCTTATATGAGAGGAAATACCTCATCCAGGAGCCTGTCCCGACCGGGAATCGAACCCGGGCCCGCTGCATGACAAGGCAGCAGGTTACCTCGAGACCATAGCGGTGGACTGGGTTTTATATAAGGAAATAAAATATGAATATAATAACAATGTAGTGATTTAGTGTAATTTTCTGCAAATTATGCAATCGAACCAGATTAGAAAACGGTACATCCTGAGTTTCCCATCATGTGACATCGTGGAGGTATTTAAGATGAAAATCTTGATCGACCCGAATCTACTGCTCAACTTTCGGTATTGTGATAGTTCCATATGATTCCTTATCAATGTCACGCGTCTCATCCAAATGCAACACCTGTCAACTTATTTCGTGAATCTTAAGCGTGTCCTACTAGGTGGTCGCTAACTACCAACTACGATAGTCCTATATTTTAAGAATGTTCTAATCGCAATACATCACACTCACGCTAAAGTAAAAATAAATAAATAAATAAACACAACTTAAAGCCAGAACTATTCCTATAATTGATTATTTTAAGAAATAAAACAAGTTTCCTTAAATAGCAGATAAAGTGATTTTTTTTACGAATCTACATATGTGTACTATTAGAGAGTAAAATAAACAGAGTTCTGTGGGGATAAAAAAACTAAATTTAACCGATAAAGAGGATAATTAAAAAATCTCAGTGTTTTCAAACCACATTCCGTCAAGTTCGATGTATTTTTCACTCTACTAGAGTGGAATTAATGGGTCTTTGGATTTATAACAGCTAAAATTGTAGTCTAGACGGCAGGTACAATGGTGCCACTTACACATGGAGTGATGGCGATGATGCTGTAGATTGGGAAGTACCAGTTCGCCAGAACTTGTCTTCTTGGACTTGACCCTAGGTCATCTGACCAAGTCTGTAAGATGGTATTGCTTCAAAGAACTGATTACTTTATACGGTTCAGTGTATATGTCAATTTGAGTGAGGTCTATGTATGATAGGTCGCAACTGGCAAGACTGAATTTGCATTGTACTTTGTGCACATTGGAAATATATTTTTGGGATCCTCCTATTTTCATGTGTTTTGTATGTCCAGAATCTGTAATTCAAACGTCGTTTCATCTCGCCATGAATAGTAAATATAGGCAAAATCATAAACAATAACAAGATATATACAAATTAAATTAATGCTAATAATGAAATAAAAATGAAAAAGCAAACATAATGAATAGAGATCGAATTATATGCACTTTGCATGTTGCAAATGCATTTGCATATTTAAACCTTTTTCACCTATTATTGCATATTTTAACTAAAAATTAGTGATAACGAATATTTCCGCGCTATATTTACAACATTTTAAAAATCTGTGTTGTTTTACAATGAACATTTCCAGGCCATCAAAACGGTAGTAAACGATTACTATAGTGCAGAGGTTATGGCAGTTTGACAATGCAAGGAACCATTTAACGATTCCAGCATATAAAAAAAAAACAGCTGTGAATAGCACTCATTTTTTCCATATGTTACCTGCAACTGTTAAAAAAGCTTGAAACTCAAGGTTTTGCATAGATTGAATCTATTCAGTTATGGATAAAATCCGTCAGCTGTGCTCCTTATTGCCGGAGGTATTCCTATGCAAACTTGAGGAAAAGTTTGAACGATAACCCAGGCTTTCAACCTTTGTGTCAAATTAATAGTTTTATAAATGGGACGGGCGAGCTTTCGCCAGAAATAATAAGTGCCACGATAGCACCCAAAATCAAATACTGCCCAATTACTTCAGTTTACGTAGAACGTTCATTTTTCTATTTATAAACATATTTTGAGCGATTGAAGACATAATCTTATTACCGAACATTTGGAGCAGTACCTGATAGTTTCTGTTTACAATGTAGAATATTTTAATTTGTGAACAATACTTTTGCCTCATACTGATTTATAATGTATAATTTATCATTGATAAATGATAATACTAAAAAATACATAATAAAAAAGTAATTATTATGTTAATTTAGAAATAAAATATCAAATAAGGTAATAATTATTACTACAGCCAGAAGTCTTCTATCATCATAATAATTATTATGTTTTTGTATTATTTGGTGATGCGTATATTGACTTTTTCATGCATATTTCGAGCTTGTCATGTTGCATATAATCCGGTCTCTAATAAAGAATAAAGTAGAGCCACGTAGTTTAACATTTGAAAACACTGAGCGGGAATGTATGAGTTAGTTGGCAGGAAGTAAAGAGTATTCCTGCAGTGATTGGATCAAAATTAAAATATCCGCCACTCTCATTTAATTCGGATTGCAAGCAATTTTTGTCATGTAACCTATCTTACATGCTGGATGACACAATGAGTGTAACGGGTATTTTAATAGCGAGATACAGGGGAATGGGATAGAGGGTGATCAAAATTTGGTTGAATTGTATGGAAATGAATTACAGGATTTTGGAATAAGCAGATGGAAGAGGATATCTAAATGAGGTGTCATTTTGAAGGAAGCACTAGTTAAACTGTAAGAGGTCTATGCAAAAAAAAAAAAAAAAAAGTAGGCCTATACATGTCAGAGATAAAATGTAGACATAGGCTAGTCCCAATTTAAAAGTTTTTTTTTTTTTTTGCTGTCGCAACATGCCTAGAATGTCCTTGGTTTACCAGCTGGCTGTCGTGTTCATAATTTAAAAGGTTAACCTTAAATATAGTTAAAAGGTTAAAATATATAGGCGCTACTGAAGGAGGGTGGATTTTTATTGAAAATTATATTTTAGGAAGAAGACGAATTAAGATAGATAGTAATAAAGGACAAGCCTGAGAAAAAACCTTAAAAGAAGATCGACTGGAGCAATGTGCTGATGCTTATGACTATAAAATAAAATATTTTGTTTAAAGATGAAATGTTTGTCTTGTTAAGACGACCTTGCACTCATCTCAACCTGGGCATTGTCATAACAACCTTGTGAAGATGCAGTTTCCATGACACCATCATTAAATAATTTATTAATACCAGTCTTCAACACTGTGGTTTGCTAACCGTAATTGCATGCTACTTATATTAACTCGTATTTCAATCACTTCATGATACAGTTTAAACAACTCAGACCTTTCGATCTGTTTCTAAGAGATTACAGTTGCAGTCGCTAGGGATCATGAAGACAAAATCTATCCTCTTGAATTTCCTGATGGTAATCCCTCACTCAAATATTGAATTTAATTATCCAGTATCATTTCATAATTACTCATTTAATAATCATCGGCCGCGATGGACTATGGTTATGCTTCTTGCCTTTGGTCCCGAGGGTGCGGGTTCAAACCCGGCCGGGGTCGATTGATTTTTAGGACGGAAAAATCCAAGGAGCAAGTCCTTCGGGGGAGATTTTAAGCCGTGGGTCCCGAGTATGAAGATTTTCAGGCTAGTAAAAGATCCTTAAGCCTGAATAAAAAGGCCCCTAAGCAAACTTTACCAACCCCAACGTCCGTAAAATATCCTTAAGCCTAAATAAAAATGCCTCTAAGCTAAATTTACCGATCTCAACTTCCTAGCAATACCTTAGTTGCCTATTAGATGTCTCATTGAGTCGGTGTGTTGACCGCATGACATTCGTCACATTTATGTGCAAATAAGGTACTAAAAATTAACTTAGTCTAGTAACTTCTAACAAAGGAGAGGCTAAGGATCAACTTTGGGCTCTTATGCCATTATAGATAGATATTCAATGATTAATAAAAATAATCAAATTCAATAAGTAATCATACACATCCAAACGATGTGATGCAGTAGACGCAAGATAAACAAATGTCAGAATAGGTAAATTTTGATTATAAATCTTTATAGTATTTAATATAACATATTTGATTTGGCAATAAAATGTTTTAAAATACTTTATACTCTATAGCGGAGAACATCTTGAAATCTAACATAGTAAAAAACAGTACCGTATATGAATATCGAGTATGGGGAATAATAGCAAACTTAAAATTAATCAAATATGCAAGTGATAAGTAATTGTTAAAGTTATAAAAATCCTGAGGATTGAGCTGGTTATACACGTTCAAAGAATAGATGAAGAAAGAATACTTATGAAAATCCTATGTGGTAAGACAATTAAAACAAGAAAAATAGAAGATGAAAAACATTTATTGGATGTTGAAAATTATTTATATTAAATGCTAATTAAGAATGTTGGAAAGATAAAGTTGTAAAGGAAGCCAGGGCTGTAGTTCTGAGGAAGAAGAATAAGAATGAACAACGCGATAAAAACAAACATTTTGTTCTTTAAATAACAGAAGAGTACAAGAAAAAAAATACCTCCCTGTTTTCCTTGAAAGCTAGGAAATGAACTTTTAGTTGTACATCATATATTTTCAACTATTCATAAAGATACGAGTACTAATCATAAAGATACTTCATCTTCGGGGCCTCATACTTGCATACCTGGATGCCAAACTTTATAGGTAAATATACCTATGACAAAACTGTATATTTTACACTTTCACACTTAGTATAGCGTTTTCCATGGCGATTCTGATATCTCAAACTTCATTTTGACAAAAAAGTGACACCTTGTTCTTTCCCTGTACTCTTCAACTTGTTAGCTTCGTCGATCTCCACACTTAAGGAGTCATGCTTTTAAATCATAAGTTCAATACTTTCGAGCGGAACATACAGTTTTATATGTGATTTGAATCTCTCCATCTAATAGTAACTTGCTTGTTTAGAACAACGATACTAAAGAAGTAACTTGAATTTTCGAATAAAGCCTATATTTGAATTGTATTCAAACAATTATCTACTTCCTTAGTTAAATAGAAATTTTATTTTTCAACGGCCTTTCTACAGCCAGAGCTCAAGAGAAAGCGGCGTCGCAAGGCCTTGTAATTAAGCCTAAATATTTAATTGTTTTTTCTTGGGTGTGTGGCGAGAGAAAATAATGTCATACTCTAGCTATCTCTTCACCATGTGCATCAGTCAAAAGTCGCGTCTCTCTTATTTTCTCTATTTAGAAATATCAATTTACACAGAGAATGTGGAATCAATGAAGCAAAAAGAAACCTCTATTAATATATAAATTATTGACTTATAAAATGTACGAGAATTAAAGGAACACGTCACAAGAATGGAACCTTCCAGTATAAACCAAAAGGGAGAAGAAAAGTTGGACGTCCCAGAAAAGATTGGCCAGATTTCTTCGAATCTGTAACGGGCATCGAGGCCTAATCCGTGAAGTTAGCCTAATAATGGTGATGAAAGTAAGATATGCCGAGATAAGTTTCGTCAAAAAATGTACACTTATTAAGTAACTGTTAAAACTAACAAATTAGAACATTACAAAATGCTTAGTCAGTGACGATTTAAAGAACATGTCCACTTGTAAAACCATCACAATTCCTCTTGAAATATTATTTGAAAAGCTTCTTTGTGTTGCTGTATACTTACTGGTGGGACGGACAAAAGCGAGGGAGAATAGTAAGAGATTCTTTCATCATCCATGAAATATGGTATGGCCAATAAAAGCACAAGCTATTTTGCAATCTCTTTTCGATAGTGAAATCAGAGTTCACGTACAAATAGAAATTTTCGACATGAAAGGATAGAAACGTTCTACACAATATGTAAGCTTCCTATTACAATAAAATGTGTTGAAACCCCATAAAATATATCTAAATCCTTAAAGGGGAAACCATTTCTGAAGTTCGAAGTACCGGTATAAAAAAAACCTTCGACTCAAGCAGTTAATTTCTTGAACCAACACTTGAAATCTTGCATTTTTCAGCCCTTAGCTTCGTAACTTTTACTTTCCTGTAAGCTAGATGGAAAATGTAACACATCTGCGATTCAAAACAAATTGACTGTTTATTCAGCTCTGACGAGATATTACTGGATAAAAAAAAAAGGTTTTTAAAATATATTTGTATATCCCATATTAAGGAAAAAAAATACCTCCTAACTGTAATTTAAACACGTTACATGATGTATGTATGGATTAGCCCAAGAAAATTTTGTTGCCGGTAGAGCCAAAAATACCATAAAGAGGAGTACTTTCTTTCATATTTTTGACATATGCAGAGCATAAATGAATAAACTGTAAAATAATATATTCCTTCAAAATGTAAAAATTACTATGGAAAGAAACAAATAGGTTAATGATGAATTTATTATATTTTAATCATTTTATTTTGTTTAATTCCCAACCCATTTTATAGTTGTTTACTAAGAAAAATGTGTATGTAGTTAAACGGTAAGATTTTTAAGAAATTTGGGTCACAAGTTCTATACCAGCTTCGATGTATTTATAAAGAAACAGTGTATATAATATCGATACTTTATGCTCATATTTTAACATTATAAATAAAAATTAAGAAGAAATAAACGATCGAACTTGTCCAATCAAATTTCTGTAGTAGATGTGTATCATATTAAGTTCTTAGTTGTTGCAATGTTATATTAAAATGTATGCATCCCAAAGTTGCAAAACTAACCATAATAGAGAGTTGTTAATGACAGATAAACAAATTCAATACATTTTAGAAAGTTTTATAGTGGTTATGTGGTGTATTTGTCCGCGAATTATTGTTTACATTTTAAAAAATCACTCCAAATGAAGTAGCTCACCTCTCTCTTAAATTGTATAGTCTAATTCGAATCATCATACTATTCTCTATAATAAAAAAAATTGTAATGAAATTATTAAGCTTATCGGTCTCAATAGCTCACTGGGAATAAACTTGAATTCAAAACCAGCCGTGTTTAAATTTCTAAAATCTAGAGAGCATAAAAGGCACTTACCCCAATCATGACGTATCTAGTGCTTTAAAGTCCATACTTAATCTTTACACCATCACCATACACCATTCATGAATATAAGCCAATGTTTAACTGGTTCGGTCTCAACTAGACAGGGTCTAAAGGTCGTTTTTGTGGAGTCCAGAATTTAATTTTTACAATAACTACAATTAAAATTAACGCATGGCTAAATATTTATAGGGGTTTAAAAGTTATATTTTAAATTCCTTGACCTCATCCCTGTATTAATAAGGGCTAAATATAATTGATTCAGGAACAAAAATGTTAAAATCCAACTAATACGAACAAACACAATACTATCGGTATGCAATGAATCATTATCAACAGTAAGATAGTATGCCAAAAGGCAGTGGGTCTATTGGACTTAAAACTTACAATATCATAAACCATAATGAATAATTAGTAAAAACATTGAGTAGGGTAGTTTTAAATAGGAGGACGGGAAGGGCCATAGGTTCAAAATTAATAAATATTTTCCATTTGTTCTACATTTCCAAGTGCTGTATATGACACAAAATCTAAAACACGTCGAGAAATATATTTTCCTTTACTCAACAGATTCACTTCTGAAACTTTCCGAGGGTCAGTTTGGAGAAAAACTGGATCAGAAACCAATTAATACTGTTTACCAGTGATTTCTTCCGGAAGGGTCGATGTTCTTGTTTTGGCCATCTCCTGTCCCCGTCGGCCTCATGATGAATGACGACCATCCCCCACACTCACATGTTTTCAGAGCGGGTAATAACAAGTGCACACCACGACACACACCCGGGATACTGTTATGCTCAATGGAGGAGCATCGTGAATGAAACGGGCGGGAGATGCACAAGAAGATGAAAAAGGAGACATGGTGGGGAAGGAGGCGAGCGGAGAAAATAGACAAGCCAACATGACGACATTGAGATCTGATGCTACTGCACAGTTTGTGATGCTGTGGGCCCTGCATCAGTGATGTTACTGACTTCTTTTTTTGTTAACGACAGAATACACTGCTTTCACGAATCGTCATGCTTCACAACTCCACTTATAGCCTATTTAAGTGATTCATATAGGATAGTGCTTATAAGTGTATTCAAAGATTACAATTTTTGTATATTTCTTATAAGAAAAGGATTTAACTCTGTAAGTCATGCTATTTATTTTTATATTGAAACATTGGCATTTGATTTGGCAATGTAAAATATAATGATTTAATTTATTTAATGTTTAAAGCCGAGAGAGTTAGCCTAGGAGGTACTGTTTGATCCGGAGGTTCCAGTTCAAACCCCCAACTTTTTCTCCTTGATTTTTTTTTCACAATCAGTAGTTAAGGCATATGATGGGTTAGAATTCCTTTATAAGACTCATTTCATCATACAATAAAATAAAGTAGATAAGTACAAAAAATACAACAATATAAATTCACAGTCTACTGGATACAACTATGGTTTATATACATATAGGATGTAAAATATTCATAAATAAGAATAAAATATGCTTTCAATAAAACGAATGAAAAATATAATTGTTAAAGTTACTTTACTTTGTGTATAATATAAAAAAATACTATGTTATGTTTACTATACGACCTGACGCATTTAAATAAACTGAAATCAGAAACCAAAAATCGGTTGACGATATTAAATATAATAACTTTCATTGATGTTATACAAAAAAAAAATAGTTGTTTAGCAGTCTATTTTATAAGATCAATCCAACGATGGATCTATTACGTCATTCGACATAGCGACGGTAGTTAATGAAAACCTCATAACTCATCAGTCATTGAAAACCACATAGGCCTAACTCCAGTAGCCAGCACAGAAATATGTGATGCATAACCTGTTGAGAACACGGACTTCAAATTTATTAATAACTTGACTTGTATTCTGTAGTAAAATATGTGGGAACTATTGCTTATCAATTTTCATATTTATTTAAAATAGTTATTTGTTTCTCCCGTAAAATTTACCAAAATGGAGTTACGAGGTTTTCAGTGCCCACCTATCTCAGATAGCCTATTACATTTTCCAAAGAGTTTGATGAAGTCCAGGTTGGAATAAAATATCTTCACGTTAAAGGACAACACTGCCCATCTACGTTAACTCTAAAAAGGGAAAAAACATACAGATTTCGTATTTTCTATTTTTCAATACAGAACATATTTTGTACAATATTGAAATTTCTGTATTTTTTTCTCTTTCGTCAACCGACTCTCCGACCACACAGTACCAGTACACATAACTAACTGCTATATAATGATTTACCGTACCAATTAATTATAAAAGCTATATATTTTTCCATATATATATATTGTATGATAAGAAAAATAAATGCCTGGACGGGATTCGAATCCGGATCTCTGAGTCTGTACCTCAGTGTGATATAAAAAAATGTTCTCTTTAATTTGCTTACTTGTTATAGTCAGCTACTAGATTGCAGTGAAGACCGAGTTCTCGCGACATCTAGTAATAATGGAGAATATAATACATATATAAGAAAAATAAATGTTTGAATTGGATTCGCCTGGTGGTGTAATGGATATCACACTGAGGTACAGACTCAGAGATCCGGATTCGAATCCCGTCCAGGCATTTATTTTTCTTATCATACCATATTAAGCTTGCATTGCTCAATGTTAAACATTTAATTATAACATCTATAAAGCGTCACTGCTATAAAGTAAAAATGTTCTCTTTAATTTGCTTACTTGTTATAGTCAGCTACTAGATGGCAGTGAAGACCGAGTTCTCGCGACATCTAGTAATAATGGAGAATATAATACATATATAAGAAAAATAAATGTTTGAATTGGATTCGCCTGGTGGTGTAATGGATATCACACTGAGGTACAGACTCAGAGATCCGGGTTCGAATCCCGTCCAGGAATTTATTTTTCTTATCATACCACATTAAGCTTGCATTGCTCAATGTTAAACATTTAATTATAAATATATATATATATATATATATATATATATATATATATATATATATAAACGATAACGCAGTGGAATAAACATTGGAGAAATAGCACCAAACTGACATTAACTAGATACTAATTTACTTTCGATACCAGAACCCAGGACAGGTTTATATTCCGAATATTTCACCAATATCTATTATAAGAGCATGGAACTCACTTCACAGTCATGCCAGGGACTGTCAATCACTATCATTATTTAAATCTAAATTAACTGCTATTTTAAAGTTCCACATAATGAAAATACTATCTGCATAACAACATCATTTTGTATGTAGGCCTAGGACCATCTAATATTTCTTTTAGGAAGCTTTTTACAATTTGTTTAATTTTATTCCCTACTATTCATCAGGGAAGCTTCTGTATAATCTACTTCCCTCAAATCTGTTATTTTCCCCACCTCATTCTTGATCTACCAACTGGGCGTTTTCACTACAAGAAGCTTCCATACACATCTTTCATTCCCCATTTGTGCCACATTGCTTTATTTTATTCCATGTTTTATTAGTATTAGCCTAATGTTAGACTACATTCGCATTGTGCATTGTTAGGCTATATTTTAATTATATTTTAAACTTGTAATAGACATAAAATTTTGTATTATTTTATTATTATTATTATTATTATTAATATTGTGATATTAAGAACAGAATAAATAAAGGTAGAGCAATAACAGTAATGATGAATGGAGTCTTATGGAACAGACATATAACCAGGAAAAATAAGTTACAAATATATAATTCAATCGTGAGAAGTACTGTGACATATGGACCTAAAGTTTGGAAAGTCAACAAAAACTTTCAACAAAAACTTATGTCGATGGAAATGGATTTTTTGAGGAGAGCAGCAAGATGTTCAAAATTAGACAAAATAAGAAATACTGTCATAAGAGAAAAAATGAATATTGGTTATTCAATAATAGATTATATACGGTATAAGCAATTAAATTGGTATGGGCACGTACGGCGAATGCAAGAAGAAAGATTACTCAGGAAAACATTGGAATGGAATGAACTACATGGTCTTTATAGGAAGCCAGATATAATAAGAACAGTTAAGTCCCGTAGACTGCGATGGGCAGGACATGTTGCACGTATGGGGAATGAAAGACGTGCATGGAAACTTCTTGTAGGAAAGCCAGAAGGAAAACGCCCAGTTGGTAGACCAAGAATGAGGTGGGAGAACAACATTAACTATGATTTGAGGGAAGTAGATTATACAGGGAATGATTGGAAAGCATTGGCTCAGGATAGGGATGTATGGAGAGCTTATGTCCGTGCGGCCATGAACCTACGGGTAAGTAAGTAAACATTGGAATGGTGTCCACCTGGAAGAAGACCTCGAAACTCGTGGATGTAGGAAATAAGAACTGGAATGAGAGCAAGAGAACTGGAGGACATGGATTGGATGGGTAGAGAGGAGTGGAGAAGAAAAATAAAACTTTAGGCACAGAAAGATGTGTAAACATTAAAATTCTGTATATAAATAAATAAAATTATTATTATCATCAACAAAAATCTTTGCCAACAGTTTCAGACCTTATACAAAACAGACTTATGTTATCCAATTATATTTTTTTACAAATTGTATCTATACCCAATAAAACTAGATATTTTAAAAGATTCCATATAAGAAAAATGTTGAAACAGTTCAGATTTTAAAATGCGACGAAACTTTACAAACTGTCAGAAAAATAAAATAAAAGAACCAAAAATATTTAAATATCTTAATAAAACTATTTCTAAAATTAAGACGTATTTTTTTATATTTTGGAGACAAGGATATATTGTAAAGAATATTTAGAAGAATGCAATGTGTACTACAAAGCTCATCTCTTTAAATTATTTCTTAGACTAATTTGTACATACTCAATAGCCATATTTTTCAAATTTTGTAAATACTGTTTTAATAAATTGTTGCATCTGTTTAGACATGCATACATATACCATTAATTTAATTTATGTTAAGTTTACTTGACGTAGTCTAAAGTAACAATAATATACACCGTGTTCCAAAATGATAGACGGGGTTATAAGTAGTTGGTATAGCTTTACAAACGAAATTGGATACGTGATTATTTGCTATAATGAAATAAATACTGTCAAAGTTTTATATCCTGTAGTCAGTAATTTGTTTCTTGTCATCATTACGTCGTTAGCGTTAAATTTGTGAAAATGCGATTTCTGTACAGAAGTGATTCTGTGTATTGCAATTTGGAGGTCTGGTTCTATTGTTGCAGTGCAGCGAGCTTTCCATCGGCAATTTGGAATTGATCCTCCGACAGATAAAATTATCTCTCGATGGTATAAACAGTAAGAAACAACTAGATGTATCTGTAAGAGATAAAATCCAGGACGTCCACGAACACCAAATGATGCGTCGGTCCGGATGACATGATTCATTCCCATACCCTCCACGGTCTCCCAATTTCACACCTTGTGATTTCTTTCTGTGGGGTGATAGCCTATATGAAGGACCATGTGTACGTACCACTACTTCCGGCCGACCTTCCAGACTTAAGAAGAATTGTTGCTGCTGTTGAATTCGAGTATCGGCTAGATGTGTGCCTTGTGACGAAAGGTGCTCACATCGAACACTTATAAAGTATGTTATGAAAACTCGAAGAGTTTCTCTTTAATCCCATGTAACTTTTGTTTATATATATATATATCAAGTAAGGTAAATTAAATAACTTTGAAATCCCGTCCATCATTTTGGAACACCCTGTATCCATCCATCCATAGTAATTCTGCCCTAAGGCAGGTCCTTCCCTGCAATCATAGAATTTCCATGCTATGCTTGCAGCTTTACTAGGGAATTGTAGGTGTGGTAGCTTCCCGTTGCTTTCCACACCGGTGAAGGATGATGATGATGATCATCATCATATGATTTCGGGGACCGTTTGGGCCTTAAGTTTTCCTGGAATTTGTCTTACAGGTGAGGAAAAACCCCGATAAAACCTCACTCAGAAAACTGCCCCGACCGGGGATCGAACCCGGGCCCGCTGCGTGGCCTCGAGACCATAGCGGTGGACATCCCAGTATTGAGAGTTGATCTGATTTAAAAGTGAACACTGCATTATTAAATTAGTTGTAATAATGAATATTTCCTTGAAAATAAATTAGGGTATTAAAAATATTTATCCTTTAATATCACCACAAAAAACTTTTGAATGGTATTATTAAAATCTGAACTGAACTTCCCTATATGTTTACAAATGTTATTCTCCTCAGAGAAAATTTATTTATTTTTGTTGATGAAAAATGCTTTAATTAAAATAAAAAGTATTAATTCCTGCAGAACTTATCGTAGCCCAATACAACAGATGCCAAACCCGGCGATTAAGACGGAATGTTTCAAGGTTATGCTTGTTAATCACACAAGAATATATGGTGATGGCATCAAATATTATTTTAAAATATTTCGCATCTCGGATTATAGGTACTTGAATAAAAAAAGGCAAAATGTTCCAACTACAATCCTTAGGAGAGCACAGCCTTCTAGAAGCCGGTCTGTCAGCACTGCGTGCCGGTGGCATTTACCTCCAGACCCAGTACTCATTTCCGTTAGAAGATGAGTCGACCAAAAAGTTTAGGAAAGTTTAAAAGTCGTGACCCCTGTCACCTTGCAGCATATTGCTTTAACCAACTACACTACGGGTGCTCATGAAACTTGAATATAACAATTTAAATTTAATTTTTCTTTCTTTCGTTTCCTTAGTTTAACCTCTCCCTTTGTAAGTAGTTTTACGTGTCCCACGCCACTAGAACCTTAGAGGATTTTATTTTTGTCTAATGCCACCATGTTGTCTTACATTTCTGGCTTTCTCCCCTGGCTTTGGCAGAATTTCTTAGGTTAGGACACCTGGAAGACGGAATTACGTTACCCCGATAATATGATGGGTGATAAATGATAATGAAGCACCTAAATTTCAGACCATGGGCAACCATAGGAATAATTCCCTTTAAGAAAAAATTCCTATGGTCTAACCGGGAATCGAACTCCGGGACCTCATAAACAGTAGTCAGTAGCGCTGACACTAGCCATAAGGCCTTAGAGGATTTTAAACTCCAGATATCTTAATACTTTCTTGACTACACAAGGGCATGGAGTGATCACTTCAATGCCAGGGTTACAATGACAACGTGAAGATCTGAGTCATATAGTGCAGTTCTGACTTCTGTAGCCGCTTTTGAGTGGTGTGTACGGTGCGGTAAGAGGGGAAGGCGAGTTGCCAGCAACTATCCTCAGTTTTGAAAACATGATAGTTTTCTACAGTTGAATTTTCGTATCTACTAGTTTTGTGTTAGTAAATAATTTTGATGTCTAATAAGTTTGAAGTGTTCATTATAGAATAGCGTTTTTTTATAACAATTTATTTTACTACGATTATTATTATTATTATTATTATTATTATTATTATTGCCCACCGCTGTGGTTTCGAGGTAGCGTGCTGCCTTGTCACGCAGCGGGCCCAAGTTCGATCACCGGTCGGGCAGTTTTTTTTCTGTGTGGTTTTTTTCTGTGGGGTTTTCCTCGCCTGTAAGACAAATGTCAGGAAAACTTTAGGGCCTAAACGGTCCCCGAAATTATATGGCCATCATCATCATCATCATCCTTATCATTATCATTGTACCGAAATGGACATTTCGATACAGGAATTACGTCTTACTGCGCAAACTATACGTCATCGCGTCTCCATCTCGAGTGTCATCTTTATGAACAGTGCCAAATGCTTACCTATCTATCCCTTCCCTTCCTAGTGCGCACCCTATGCTATCGCGCATCCCCCCCTCTCCCTGTGAACTCTCATAAATAGCTGTGTTTTGTAACATCGAGAGATCATCTACATAGTCACCATTGGAGTCTGGTCAGAACAGCTCAGGAGAGCTGGTTTTGTTTGTTTAGTCCAGTAAGCCAGGGTGGGGACGCTAGGACAGTATTTCCCCCAACCCGAGGCTGGACTAGAGTGAGTGATAATGTATGTATGTATGTATGTTGATTTATATCATATTTTCTTTTTGTATAGATGATCTACTATGATTTCTTTTCTTTGTAAATTGAATATTTAATTATTTATCTTTATATTATATCTGACTATATTTTGACTCGCATTAAAAGCTTTAGTTGTGCTTTTTACTTACTCTATGCCTATTCATTCAGTAGTTAGCATAAGTCAGATATCAAAGTCAAATTCCAAAAGCTTGCTCAAGCGTGTGTTAGTTCCTTTATCCCAAAGCTTCCACGATTGTATTTTATAACTCCGTAAACATTACATATTGGGAGAATTGAGTAAAGAAAGTTGAATTCCTCTTTGCCTCTATGGGCCCGGGCAAAGATGCCACAATTTGAACAATCTATGCTTTCCAATCAAAATAGTGATCAACAATATAACCCTGCGTGGGTGCAAAAATGGTTTAGCAGAGCGTGGTTCACACTGCACATCGTCATCATCCTCCTTCACCGGTGTGGAAAGCAACGGGAAGCTACCACATCTACAATTCCCTAGTAAAGCTGTAAGCATAGCATGAACATGCTATGATTACAGTGAAGGACGTGCCTTCAGTCAGAATTACTATGGATGGATTATTATTATTATTATTAAGATTTTTTTGCATGGCTAGTAGTTCCCTCTCCCACTTGGCAATGTTCCCTCCTGCCATGCGCCTTTTGGCTTCACCAGACGGCTACAGTTACCAGAATTGGACTGTAATAAACAAGGCGAAAATAGTAGAGAATATTATAATTTCAAAATGGCGTTCAGAGACTGTTTTGCGCCTTGAACATTCCTGATATTTGTGTTTCAGGTAAGAAAAAACTTTGAAAAAAAAAAAAAATCCACCCAGGAAACCTGACCGGAGATCGAACTCGGGCCCGCTATGTATGAGGTAATCACGTTATCATTACATTACAGCGATGGAATGAACTTAAACCTCTAAGTGAAGTATGTGGATATTTTTTATTCGTTTTGGATGGCTTCTATATTTGAATCTATTTTTCCTGGCGAGATCGTATTTAAAAAATGGAATACGAATAGAATCGCTTCAATAAATGGAATTTGTATGCTGTTTGTATTCAAGGCTTTAACAAACCACAGCTACAAAGCCACCTACAAACTGTTATTGATGGCGCCGGGTAACAAAACATTGTGCCGTGATTGATGAATTTAATTTGACCTACATTATTCTAATTGTGTGATTTCAACAACTATAGACATGTATTGCTTTTTTCTTTGAAATATAAGATACAACTGAGTTTCAATTAAAATAAAACTCAAATTGATTTTTTTTATTTTATCGCCATGAAATATCATTAAAATTATAATCTATCATTAATCATAAAATAAAATTTATAAACAACTCAATACAATAACATTTATGTGAAAGAGCATTTGGAATTTTTTATTGATAAAAAAATTAGCGAAAAGGTTTCAGCTTTTTTAAATAGATTCTAAGAAATTTACGATTTAATGATTTTTCTATTTTTCTGGTAATGAACATGTAACACTGTTTTGCTCAATTCTGAACGGATTTAGATAATTATTTAAATGAGTAAAACAAGAACTTGTTTACGTAATATAACTTAACATTTTCCAAAATATGATCCATTTTTTCGAAATAAACCCAATGGGTACAACTTGGACACTACACACACCCAGTCCCAAGGTTGAGATTTTTTAAAAATCCCTTACCCCGCCGGGAATCGAACCCGGGTCGCCGGAGTGGAAGGTAGGGACTCTACTGACTACGCCACAGCGACGGACTATGATCCATTATTGGAACTGTGTTAAAATAACAGTATAAGAACTGTGTTAAAATAACAGCATTGGAAATTGTTAAATAACATCGATTACTGCTTATAAAAGTGGTGTAAAATTTTCAAACATAGATACTTCTAAATGAAGCCGGCCGTTGGCATGGGTAGTGACACCAACCTGGCAGCGGACGAAACGAGAAATAAATATTTGTACATGTGGAAATAATTGTTAATGTTTGTACCATATATAGACTGGTGTAGTGGGCTGCACACTCGTATGGAGAACGACAGGTCCACGGTTCGATTCCTGGTTCAGATATTAATTTTTCTTTTCACAATATCATTAATATTACGTAATGTAGCAAGAATTATTTTATTGTAAGAATATTTCAAGAATGAAATATTTCATATTTCATAATTCTATTACATTTAATCGATATCAATAATTAATGTACATAATAAATAATAAATTCTCAACTAATAGAGGTAAATATGTCGTATGACATACAAAAAAGATGAAATTGCTGGGGAAATTAAAATAATCATTTTCGTTATCATTTAATTAAAATGAAGCTATCCATCCATAGTAATTCTGCCCGAGGGCAAGTATTTTACTGCAGTCATAGCATTTTCATGTTATGCTATGCAGCTTTACTAGGGAATTATAGGTGTGGTATCTTCCCGTTGCTTTCCACACCGGTGAAGGATGATGATGATGGCCGAATGATTTTCGGGGACCGTTTGATCCTAAGCTTCCTGACATTTGTCTTACAGGTGAGGGAAACCCCCGAAAAGAAACCTCACCCAGGAGCCTGTCCCGACCGGGAATCGAACCTGGGCCCCGCTGTGTGACAAGGCAGCACGATACCTAGAGACTACAGCGCTGGACAAGAAGATATAATCGCTTTAATTATATAAATACATCAATTTGGGAGGTCCACATTAATATATATATATATATATAGGCCTATATATATATATATATATCCATAGTAATTCTGCCGGAAAGCAGGTCCTTCACTGCTATGCTTGCAGCTTTACTAGGGAATTGTAGGTGTGGTAGCTCCCCGTTGCTTTTCACGCCCGTAAAGGATGATGATGTTGATAATGATATTGATGATGACATTTGTCTTACAGGTGAGGAAAAACCCCGATAAAAACCTCACCGAGAAAAACTGCCCCGACCGGGGATTGAACCCGGGTCCGCTGCGTGACAAGACAGCACGCTACCTCGAGAGCACAGTGGTGGACTAATATATATATATATATATATATATATATATATATATATATGACGTTAGAAGAAAACAGAAACCCCATTAAGAGAATAACAATGAACTGCAGTTGTAGGCCTATATTTGTTAGGAATAACACTATTGTAACTAAACATTACCATTCGAAAGTAATACAAAATAGTGTGAATAGCCTTTCATAATTAAGTATGATAAAGATACTTTCAAGAAAGGAAAACAATTGACAGGTACTTGAAGCTAAATTCTAAGAAAAAAATTGAACTAAATGTGGAGAGAGAAGTTAGTGACACCAAACCTAGTTCATAAGCGTATCTGTTGTGAACGCATTTAGATAAAGGAAATTCCATAGGCGGAGTTTTGCCCCAAAAAGGGAATATATTAATTTATGACTAACCAATGTAATTAGATCTAAGAAACTTTTGAGCCAATGTAAGATGAAATTGGTGGACGAAAATCAAAATGGAGGGAGTAATCCGAGGTTTCATTTTAAGCGCTCCATATTAAAGATATTAATCGGAAATATTCAATTTGGCGATCAAGTCTAAAAATTATCTACGCTATCACGAACTGGATCAAACAAAATTAAATTCGGGACTGAAAATATTTTTGCATAGGGCCTATTAAGATGACATAGAAATTTCATCTTATTAATTAACTTAAAAAAAATGCGAGTCTAACATTTTAACTTAGAAATAATTCTGCCAAGTGTTTAATCTCCTTACAAAACAATACCGCGGTGCATTGATCCACTAGTTTAGTCAGTTAATTATAGTGTATTTTAAATTAAAGAAGAGCAATGATTTAACATCAAACTTAATAATTTGATTTACTATTCATCACATATTTATGTAGTCGCAGTTTAGTTTCAACCCTGAGATCCATGCTACTACCACAGACCAAATCGGAGTGCCGTCGTAGTTTACCGAGAGAATATAGGCTCGTGAAGTGAGCGCCTAAATCTAACGGATTGACGTAAAAATGGATTGGCGGATTATTTACCGTTTACAATGCACCGATCGCAGCAATAATTAGAATAAATAAAAAATATAATATTTTATTAATTAGAACAATCAGTTGAAAAATATTTATTCTCTATCAAAGTTAAGAGTAGGTCTATGCCGTAGCGTAGATGGATATGGCTTTAAGCTACAAACCGGAAGGTCGAGGGTTCGAGTTCCGGTGGGGCCAGGATTTTTAAACTGATCCAAACCTTCTGATGGCACAATGAACCTGGGGTCAACTCAGCCTGTAACTGAAGTTAGTCGCAGACGCATATTCTGGAGTAAAGAGGGCCGTTACACAGGGCAGACAACCCGACTGATATCAAATGTCGATTTTAGGCCTATACAAAAAGTGAGAGCATTAACCTCCTATTGCCCCAAGGGTCTCCTATGGCATGTAGTGGGATCACTACCTTTACTTATCATAAGTTACTTCAACCTCTTACATTACATATAGGCCTACTTTTACAAGCACCCCCTGGGCCTTACTGTGGCACGACCTGTCGGAAGAGGGATTTTAACTTGGAACACACGTATACTTTTTTCGCCCACACAAAGGCAATGAGGGCCTCCCTGAAAGAGAGATCTGCTCCAATCCTGGGCCTCCCTCTAGAAAACAACATTAAGTCGGAACACCACTCATTTCTACTAAACATGGCGAATATTATGATGATTATAATGGAGAGCTGACGTGCAAACCAACGATTGGGCCTTCATAGTTTTCTGAATTGCATTAACAGGTTAGGACCAACCCTAAAAAAACAACCGAATAAACCTGACCCGAGCGAGTTCAAACGCTGGGCCTGCTGCGATACGAGGCAGCGTGGACCAAAATAATTTCAGTCTGAAGTATTTCTTCTCCTTCCTTTCCAGTCGTTTCCTCCTGTTCCTTGCCGTCCCAAAGATTTATTTATAAATCTGTTGTATATCGCAGGTCCACCCACCGCGTTTTGATTCTTTGGCTGTAGGTAATTATTATTTTTTATAGAAAATGTAGCCATCAGAAGATTTTAAATATACGGCGGTAATAAAAATTATGTATGTTTTCTATAAACGTTCAAGTGTACAGACAACTTTCCTTATAGGGAGCATTTCAATCCCACATTGCTGTTGACGAATGTGGAAACCTATGGAAAACTAATTCGCAGGGAGTTCAACCCCTGGTTAGTACCCCAGTGGACTTGATTAATAAGAGCCGAATCGGCCACTTTAAGAACATTGCACTTCACTCTATTAGCCTACAACCCTTTCCGGGATTTTGGGTTTAAGAAGTAGAATAAGTCACTCTATCTGAGGGATTAAGTTCCGAATATTCAACTGGACACATTCAAATAAAAAAAGGTATTAAAAACTCTAACAAAAAATTAAATTCTTAGGAAAATTCTGGACTATAGATAGAAACGAACAGACAGATAAATAGTGAATTTTTATAATTGTGAGCTACATGGTTTTCATGGGAAACCGGATATAGACCTAATACGAACAGTTTAATCCCGGATTGCGATGGTCAGGATATGTCCACACTGAAGAGAAAATGAAAGCGGGGAAGAAAGCAAAGAGTAAAAGCGCCCAATAGTTAGGCCAAGAATGAGGGATGCGAATTATACATTGAATGACTGGACAATCATTAGCTTCAAGATAAGACCCTTGGAGATCTGATGTCCCTAGTCCTAGCGCCATGGACCTCTGGGTAGACAGTGAATTAGTTAACAAAAAAAAATGACGTTCTTATAAGTTTGCGTTATTTTATTTTATATTAAAATTCAGATTTCTGTAGAAGAGATAGCATTGAAGAGACAAGGGCATTCCCGTAAGTCGGGCTATAATAATTTTGGTAAAATTCCAAAACCAGTTTACAACAATTATTGAATACTTATATCACCTCCCACACCACTGTGTCCACGCAATACAAACACCTGCACTGTTTGGTTTGTGTAGGATTTGTATTAACTTATTTAACTAATACTATTTTTTTTCAATGAATGAATACATACATAAATTATGTTTAATCTAAGTGTACTCTATCTAATCAGCAGGAATTGTTCATTTTTTATTTTACTACCTACATTGTTACTGTAAAGTTTTCTAGACTACTGCTGGATCAGTGACATAATGGACATAATCCCTCAGCGTTTGCATTGTTCTGATAACATTTTCCAACAGCTAAGACGCCTCAGAGAATTGGGAAGTACAATTAAGCTCCAGCTGGACACTGCGATATTACCCTTATCAATCTATCTATTCAAATCTCACGATAAGTCATAAGTATATAACCTATTATAAAATAAAATATTAAATCAAGTACCCGCAGGTCGTCCTCAACTAGATTAAATCTTTTAAAACAGAGGGCCTTTCGGGAACCGACTTCCAACTTCACCAGCAGAAGGGTATCAGCTAGAGTAGTTTATATTCTTGCGCTGAAGATGGAAGCCGGTTTTAGAAAAGCCTACAGTTTTAATAGATTTTAACTTACTTGAGGACGATGGCAACCGCTAGGTATATATCTTATGAAAATAACAGAAGTCTGAGTTTAAATCCCGATGAGGTCAAGATTTTTAAATTGCCATAACCTTCTGGCGGCACCATGGCGCTGGGATCGACCCAGCCTCTAACGGAAATGGGTACCAGACGTTTATTCTGGGGGTAAATGCAGGGCTGAAAACCCGTCTCATGCCGAATATGTAGAAGTCTTAACTTCCTACTACCCCAAGGGCCTCCTAGAGCCTGTAGTGGGATCCTTTTAGTATTTCCATTAATATGCCTACATATTATATCTTGTGATTTTTTTAAATTTTTACAGACTTTAAATTGAGACTAAAATACTAGCATAATAACATTGTAAATTTGTGTGTATTTTAGAATTGTAAAGGATTAGTCATTTTTAGTTAAATATTCACATAGTGATTTTCTTATCAACATCTTCCAAATTTTAATTTTCATTATCACTTCTTGATAATGGGCCATGTCAAATATTACCAGAGAGTTGACCTGACTATAATGGAATTCGGCCTTCGATGACCAAATTCGATTTCATATCAGATTTTAATCTAGCAGTTATCTACATGGGCATACAGGGATTGGTGGGTCTATTATAAAGCAAGATAGTAATGACTTATAAAATAAAATAAGTTAACATACCTTCTTAGGTAAAATCCGTCGTCCTCGACTTTTAAAATATGTGATCTTTATGCCTGTAGGCCTTTCAGGACATCCGTCCTATCTTCAGCAGTTCATTCTTCGCTACAGCGTCCAGGTTGATGTTTGATGCTGCTGGTCCTAATGTGGCTTTGTCGTGACTAAAGCTTCTTCCTGACGATATCTTATAGTGGGTTGTTTAGTCTGGGAGTGCATTCATTTATTAAACTAAACAACCCACTATACGATATCGTCAGGAAGAAGCTTTAGTCACGACAAAGCCACATTAGGACCAGCAGCATCAAACATCAACCTGGACGCTGTAGCGAAGAATGAACTGCTGAAGATAGGACGGATGTCCTGAAAGGCCTACAGGCATAAAGATCACATATTTTAAAAGTCGAGGACGACGGATTTTACCTAAGAAGGTATGTTAACTTATTTTATTTTATGACTCTCCACCTCAACGGTTTTAACAATGAATTTTATTAGTAATGACTTACTAGATTTAATACCCTAAGTTATTTTGGAAGGAAGAAAAGTATATTGCCTATATAAATGGAAATAATATTAATAACTTAATCAAGATTTTTATAATACATTACGAAACTCCGTTGAGGTCACTGTGTCAAAGTTTTAATAATTGTAAAAGAGTACCTGATATCTCAGTCATCCTAAATAATTATTAAAACTTTAATAACTTAAAACGAACATAAATATTTTATTGTTTTATGTTGTCTTAAGTAGCTGTTATTCTCATCATTGGTGGTTACCATGTTCGCCTCTGGTTTTCTCTTGAAAAAAAAAACAATAAGATGTTCCCGACTTAATGTTTCTTAAACAATTTTTCTATTAATGTTGGTAGACTAATAATCGAATACTTTTTCAAGTCTCTTATTCCTGCTGAACATTTTGATGCAGGTTTTACCCCCATGATTCAAGATATTGTTATATATGACACATTAATTGTTTGTTTGTTTGTTTGAAGGGCATCTTATTTATGTTACGAGGGTACCCGACGATATGGAACTATCTCCTGTATCAGGGATTTTTTCTACAACTGCTTACGCTTTATGCTCTTCGTATCTACGAATTCTACATCGTACCGTACATCTATGTAACATGGAACCAACTGCTTTTAACTTCCTCTCCGATACTTGGAGGATTCTCGAAATTCCCAAATTTAGAAATTTAAATAGGCCTTAAAAATGTTTAACAAATATAAATTTCGAAGTATGTGTGGGACTGTTCAAAGAACACTACAAACAAAAACAACAAAAGAAACAATGCTAAAGTTTTTAAGGCAATGACAGTTCCCATTGTGACATATGAATCAGAGAATTGGGCCATGAATAGATCAGACAGAAGATTACTAGAAACATCAGAGATGAAGTTCCTCAGATACATTGCAGGATATACTCTAAGAGACCACATTTCTAGTGAAACAATTAGGCAAAAACTCAAAAAATTTAAGATAAATGAAAAAAATACAAAACTATGAACAAAAATGGCATGAACATATTTTAAGAAAGGACTCTTCTAGGCTAACAAAACAAGCACTGTTGTACCAATTTCAAGGCTCTAGACATGGTCTAGAGACGATGGGAAGATGAATTCTGAGAGCGGAACAGGCTGATGGCCTACCGTGAAGATGATGATGATGAAATAGGCCTTAGCCAAGATCGTGTCTCTGGCCTTAGTCGAGTGGTCTAAAGTATCATGCCTTGGTGCAGAGGGTATGATAATGGGCTTGTTTGAGACTCCATGAAGGAAGAAAATTAATTATGGAATTTCGTCCAGTATGGGACCGGCGTTACCCAGCATCATGAGGATGTTCGGTAGCTACAATAAGTAGCGGGACCAGGTTGAGAAAATCAGCTATAACAGCCGAGAACTAGAAATGCTGACCACATGTCACCTCTATACTGCCGGATGAACGCCCATCTCTGTAAATGGCAGATGTACATTATGAAGTCAGAAGCGAAGAGATATGCCAAGGGTTTTCTAGGCTAATTGCGCAATGGAGTTCAATATAGACCTACCAGAAGTTACTAATGAAAGAGTCCGTGTAATGAATATATAAAGCGTGCTATAAAGTATTACAGGGACTATTATCATGCCAATTTCTCTAAAAAATATTAAACTGAAAATACGTCATTAGATTGATGCGAAACGTGGTCTCTTACAGCGTGTGATAAGAACATTACGTACACTGTGATGGGCAGGAATTGTGGCTCGAATGGGGAATGGATACTTCTTATAGGAAAGCCAAAGGGAAAGCGCCCAGGAGGTAGACCAAAAATATGATGGCAGAATAAAATTAATCATGATTTGAGTGAGGTAAATTTTTGGAAAATATTAGGTCAGGATGGGATGTATGACCGTTCAGTCTTGAGTCTCCGGGTTCTATAGTGCCAATAAGTTAGTTAACAAAAGAGAGCAATTCAAACAAATAACTGGCAAGTAAAGCAAGGTAGAAAATTTACATTGCGTATGCAAAAGAGACAAATTGGTGTCGGAAGATAAGTCGGTTCAGAAAGAGAGTAATACCAGAAGCTTGCAAACAAGTAAAACTTTTTAACAACAACAAACAGAATAGGAATGAAGGTCTATAAATACAAAGAACCTGTTCTAACTGCAGGTGGTCTCTTTCTTTCTCCCTCTGGAGGTCTGCGGCTCGAGTCCTGTCTGTCATTCTTTTCTCCCTTAAAGTTCACATTTCTCTGTGATACATGCCGCACGGCTGTTGTTATTTCCTATCAAATCTGTTATCTCTTCTTCAACACAGTTAACATTCTCAGTTGCTCTTGATCTACCAACTGTGTAGTAACTTGTAATACTAAATGAGCCGACTGCGGATGTATTCTACCTTTATGGATTAAATCATGAACTGATTGCAGAGCGAAACACTTAAGTTACTGAATTGCATTGTAATACAATCCGAAGAGGTATTACAGATATTCTCTATTGCAAAGCACACGAAGAAATTGTTATTCTCTACTCAACGAGGTGTGAAGCATTTCTCGTTCTCTTATAAAAAAAGAAGAAATAAATTGTATCACATTCTGGAGAACGGAACCAATCCAGAGGAGAATAGCACTGTGAAAAATTGTAGTTAAATATTAACAAAACAAACAGAAATATAGATATTAAGTAGTTTTTTAGGTAATGCAAATAAATATTACTACCCCAATGAAAGAAATTATTGATCCAATAGATGGAACTACATTTGATGGTGTATAAGCGTCTGGATTTGTTATTCCTACCAACATTAATTCCTGATTATACAGATGAAATAATTTAAAAAGGCCTGCTTTTTATTCTATTTTAACTATTATCTTTATTTCTACAGATTGGTTCCTTTCCACAGTATGTGATCCAATTAATCTTTCTATTGTTTAATTAAATATGCAATAAAATTTAAGTTATGTAAGAATGTAAAGTTTTAATTTTGTAACTGAAAATTGTGAAACAAATGTAATTCAACGACAGAAAGAACTAATATGCATAGCCATAGTTACAATTACAGAGAAAAATGTTTAACTTAAATGAAACCTAATTTAAAGCTGGAGTTCTTTCATTCAAATCCCAGTTCAGGCAGACATTTTTCTCTATATAGAGTGTCCAAAGACATAAAAGAGTTTCCCCCCCCCCCCCAAAATCAAACATGCATACCCTCTAATAGTTTTCTGTCTGACCTTAATAACTCAAATAACAAATATCGCGATTGGGCCATAAACAACCCGTGCCGACTTCATGCCAATCATAAGACATGAAAATCTGTACTGGGTTAATATAGAAGGATACTAGAACTAAAAGTTTATTTAGTAAATAAAACATCAATATACCCAAAACGTATAACTATTTACTATTTTACAAAAAAAAATATTGTTATTCAAATTTCGTTCGCCTTAGTTAGCAAGTACCGACATCTTTCGAAGCAAGACGACACGGGTTGCCGTGGGCCTACGTACACCAAATTGTAGCCTACAATTGTTTTAACGTTAAACAAATGAATTATGCCTTAAAAATAAAATACTCAGATTTTTTGGACACCTAAATATATATATATATATATATATATATATATATATATATATATATATACAATCACATTCACAGAACTGATTCAAATCATTTGCCAAAGAAGATATTACACTATATGGACAGAGACAAAGGAAAACCTAAGCACAACTGGAGAACTCGAGTACATCTTGAGATATAGGAATAAACTCGACTGAACCTAAACCTAAAATATTCATGATTATATATATAATGTGGTAAAATATATAGCGAAATAGTTTTTATTTGTTCTAATTTATATCCAAGTAACATCGTATCCAGAATATTTGAGCTACTATGCTATGGATTTATATTGTGTCATGTGTTTTCACTACAAGTTCACTTCTTTAATTTCAATTAAGAAATGAGTCTTATAATGAAATTACAACCCACCATTTACACTGAGATTACAGCCACGAAAAAAAAAATCCCAATCACTCTGACCAGCTGCTGGTTTTGAATTCAGGCTATTGTAAATACCAACAGCTTCGATACTCTTCAACAGCAAACAATATCCTACATAAAAAAATCACAAATTTGATTAAGATTAGAAGACAAAATTATTAATATTGTGCCTGATGAAGTATAGGCGCAATTAATGCAATAATTATTTCACTTCTTTTCTGGTGGACAGTGTAGATATGTAGCCTATAATTGTGATAGATTTTACTTATATGTAACTTATTATTTTTTTTGATACAGGTGTATTTGTAGGTATTTGTTTATATTATGATTAGTTTTATTTTATTTTATTCATGGAAAAAATAATGCACATACGGCCAAGAAGGCCCGTGCGCAATATAAATGCAAATATATTTTCTTCTTCTGAAAAAAAAAGGCAATAAATTTCATTATCTATTAGTGCATTTTCTGTTATAGACCTAGAACTTAAACAATAAACCTAACAAATTAAAAAAAGATAAGTCGCAGCTTATAAAAAGATGTCAGATAAGTTCGTCAAAAAGAAACGAGAAAAAAAAGACGATATTTACCTAAGATTAAATCAATGCCATTCTTAACGCCCGCATACAAGCGAGTTATTCAATTTTATGCTGGCATCCAGGACAGCTGAATATTGTAATGCAGCTATCTTCCTCCTGGTATTTAGTATTTACGCTCTTAATACTAACTTATCTGACAAACATTTTTATTCTTAGAAATGTCAGTTTTTTATCAGTATACAAAGTGAGATATTTCTTTTATCGAATGTAAATACCTACTAGGCCTATACTATATTCCATCAACTTCTTGGATCAGGTATTACACATCCTATATAAATATTCCGCGTTCTAGCAATGTAGCTATTGATGGTGCAGTCATGAAAAAAGGTGTTTGAATTTTATTACAAGTATCAATTCATCGATTTTAAATAGGCATATATATATATATTCTCCATTATTACTAAATGTCGCGAGTACTCGGTCTTCACTGCCACCTAGTAGCTGACTATAACAAGTAAGCAAATTAAAGAGAAAATTTTTACTTTATAGCAGTGACATTGAGCAATGCAAGCTTAATATGAAATGATAAAAAAAATAAATGCCTGGAACGGATTCGAACCAGGAACTCTGGGTCGGTACCCCTGCGTGTTATCCATTACACCACCAGGCGAATCCAATTCACTCATTTTTCTTATATATATATATATATATATATATATATATATATATATATATATATATATATATATATATACAGAGTGAAAATTACTTAAACCGACAAACTCTGGGAGGTTGTAGGGGACACCAAAACAAATATTTTTCCTTAATATCATTTTTTTCTATGAGGATTATTTAAACCGGTAGAGGAAGATTTCTCTGGCGGCAAATTAATTAAACCAACAAACACTTTTGCATTTTTATTACCAAGAGACAACACATTAACACAACACAATTATTTAAATTACAGTAGAGGTTAAAAAATGCCTCCATTGGCATGTAAACTAAGGTTACACCGGCGGATCATGTTCTGTCTAACACGGGCAAAAACTCCAGGAGTATCGTTAATTGCTCCTGCTGCTACTACTATCCGGACAACCAGATCCTTTTCTGATGCAACGGGAGTTGTGTAAACAAGGTTGCGCATCTCTCCCCACACAAAATAATCCAAAGGGGCCATATCTGGGGATCGAGCAGGCCATGGTACAGGACCACCCCTGCCAATCAACTTTTCTGAAAACCGTTGGTTCAAGAATCGACGCACACGACGACTGAAATGTGCCGGCGTCCCGTCATGTTGGAACCACATGTGTTGTCTTGTAGGAAGCGGGAGGTCTTCCAGCAATTCTGGCAATGCTCTGGCGAAAAAAAATTATAATAGTACCTGCCATTTAATGGCCTAGGTAGGAGATATGTCCCAATTAAACAGTCCTCAACAACACCGGCCCACACATATTAGCGTACTCACTCCAGGTAAATCGCTCCATTAGTAAACAGATACAATTCACTACTACACTGGTGGACAAAACAATTCCTACCATCAACAGCAGTTGCAGTCTTGACAACTGAAGAGCGTAATACGCCCTCTATCGGTTTACATAATCATCATAGGAAAAAATGGCATTAGGGAAAAATATTTGTTTTGGTGACCCCTACAACCTCCCAGAGTTTGTCGGTTTAAATAATTTTCACCCTGTATATATATGTGTGTGTGTGTGTGTGTGTGTGTGTGTGTGTGTGTGTGTTGGAGTGTGTGATAACGTTCTAGCTTTAACTTGTGTTTTATCACAACCTAACTCGGTAGCAATTAATTAAGAAAAGTAAGATCGAGTTCGATAAAATCAGCAAAATCGCACCATTACGAAGGGGGATTAACCTGACGCGAAAGTTTAAATTTACTCTAATGGCAGCAATTGTTTTTACACCGAAACTTGGTGCGTGCCTTAGAAATAAAACGAACATTGCGAGAAATGGGGGTTTACGTGGAATCCGAAAATAAAAATCGCTCTAGTGGCCGCAATTTTTTTTTTCGGAACGGAGCTTGCTACGTAAGATACTTGTGTAAAATAATGTCATCATGTTCTGACATTTATAAAATTCACAGTAAAATAAAACTTTTTTGAGAAGAATTTGGGACGTCAAGAGCCCATGTAATGCATAGGTAATAAGTAGGCCTGTATTGAAAGAAAAGACAAACTAGTATTCCTCCCAGAAAGATTAGAAATAAGCGCATGAGAATGATTGTGAGGGTAATCCTGTAATGAATTAAGTGTAAATAATTTGAATCAGGAGGATTAAACCTACTGCTAATGGGTGATTTATTTGGAAAATTTAACTCATGCCCTAACGGGAGTCAATGACCAATCACATTTCAATGATTATTTATATACAAACCAATCACAGTCGTGTTTCGCCTCGAATTCATCATATTAAAGAAAGCTCCTCCTTTTTAACATTCTAAATAGGCCATAGCATTATTTTGCAGTGATTCACTCTCCAAGAAATACGGCTACCAGATTGTATACATGGTGCATGAATGTCAACACATAGCGCATGCGGGAGGCAATATAAAAACATTTGTAGCAATTGATTATACCACAAAAAAAAAAAAAGAAGAAACCACTGTTTGCACTTTCTTAAACGAATTATTTTCCAGGAAATGAAGTTGCAGAACAACATAAATGACATATTTACATCATAGGACATCAGAAATTAATTAATACCTATAATGTTGGATATAAATTTCTCCACTAGGATGCAATCTTACAATATTGCGATCCTTTGGCAATAAATAATATGATCTGGTTGCAGTGATGAACAAAATAAGCAAATGAAGCGTACCAATCGTTTCTCATTTGTTTTCAAACATCACCGTTTACATTAAATATATATAAATATATTAAAATAACTATAGTTAAATAATGATTTGTGAGTAAACAGCTTAATTTTATTCGTTAAATAGTCCTAACAAATGACACTCTTATTTCCAAATTCTCTAGATAAATTCACTTCTCACTTCGTGAGTCGTCAATTTATCGATAACTTGTAAATCACTCGTGGCATTACTTATGATAAATATAAATCTACTTAGTACACTAGAAACTAAAATAATTAAAAAAAAACTTTTTGTCTTCATATATATCCATCCATAGTAATTCTGCCCGAAGGCAGGTCCTTCACTGCAATCATTTTTCATGCTATGCTTGCAGCTTTACTAGGGAATTGTAGGTGTGGTAGTTTCCCGTTGCTTTCCACACCGATGAAGGAGGATGATGATGATAATAAGGATGATGTAGATGATGATGGTCATACGATTTCAGGGACCGTTTGGGCCTTAAACTTTTCCTGACATTTGTCTTACAGGTGAGGAAAAACCCCGATAAAAACCTCACCCAGAAAAATTGCCCTAACCGGGGATCGCTGCGTGACAAGGCAGCACGCTACCTCGAGACCACAGCGGTGAACTTCATATATATACAAGTTTATACATTAAAACTAAAGTGAACACCTTAGAAGGCCCTTGGGATAATAAATAACAATCCAAAATAGAGGCTACGTCGCGTCGGGTAAGCATTACCGTTAAATCCAGTAAACTACCTTTCACACACACACAATCACTCAAAGTAACTTGAAATAATAAAAAAAAAACCTTCGATATTGAATATCAAACCTTAAATTATATTTTTATTAAAGAATACTGCTTCAAACGTACAATAAATATCTAAACCAGGGAACATAAATCTATCTTCGAGGAAAGTCTAAAAATAAACACAGGTGAAATGGTCAATGGTATAATGTCTCACAAATAGCAGAACAGCTTAGAAAAGGAGAATGAGCCGCATAGATGACCTTGATTAGGATTCACCACGCGCATTACAATAATGATACATTTTGCAGCATGCAATACTATTACAGAAAACGCGCTGCGTAGTTAGCAGAATTCAGTGCAAAAACTGATCATTTTTCACTTTCATCAGCGTAAACCTAACACAAAAGTTGGGAACTTCCTTTCAGTAAGCCGAATCATCATACATGTAAAGCGTGTAAATGCGATATATATCACTAACAAAAACTGACTCAAAACTGATTATTAGAAGGTGCAATGCCCTTTACTTGCATCATTATAAATGATAATCATTATTAGCGTTGCAGTCCTTGCATAACCATAAACTCCCTCATATTCAGACCTCAATCCTTTATGTCCTCAGCATTTTCTGACTTCAATTTTCTCAAACCTTCCAAAGATCTAAAAAAAAATCTCAATCAATTTCTTCCCCTTTGTGTTCCTTCCAATAATTTACCATTTCTAGTTCCATCCATTCTATACATAATTGCATATTTTTATTTTTAATATTTAATTAGATATTATATTCAGAGAATTACAATTTATAGATTTCGTATTTGTATGTGACTTTCAGTCTCGATATTCATATTCCCCCCCTGTAATCAAGGTATAATTCTTCTTTCCTATATAGTTAAAATTAATAATAATAATAATAATAATAATAATAATAATAATAACACGACGCTCCATTGCGCGTTAAGTCTAGAAACTATTAGCTGCCAGTCAGACGTTGGCCCAACATCCACATGTGTTAATTACATACTAGACGATCATTCAACTAGTATGGGGATGGCATATGGCCAGCATGTCGAGTCCCCAGCCGTTACAGTTGGTTTGTTTAACCTTCAACTGCTAATTATTGCAGCTACCCAAATTCCTCAAGACGCTAGATAGGCACCAGACCCATACCGGCCGAAATTATATGAGAAAACTCTTCCCTCAAGGGGACTCGAACAACCGCAATTCACGTAGCTTTGTAACACGGCATGATGTCACAAATGTCTCGGCTAGGGCGGAGACAATAAAAATGAATTGTAATTTAAAATTAACTCTTACGAATGCAATAATGTACAGTTTCAATCTCAAAATAACTTTGATGAAACACTAAAAACGAAAATACATCTGCACCTAATGTGGCAATACTTTTTCAATCAACTATAGCTCTGAAACCATCTGACAGTAATGGATTTTTTTACATTTAATAAAACGTGTAAAAACGCCTATAATTTATGTTAAAAATATTGTTACAGTTTTCTTTATATTATGTAATGTTTTTATAGATTTAACATTTTTTTCTATTTATATTAATTAGCTGAGTATTGAGGATAGTGTCTCATAATCATAACTCTAACAAAACGGATATAGTCCGCCGCTGTGAATTCGATGTAGCGTGCAACCTTGTCACGCAGCGGGTGGGCCCGGGTTCGATCCCCAGTCGGGACAAATTTCCTGAGATTTCTTCGGAGTTTTTTCTCATCTGTACGCCCAACACAAATGTCAGGAAACTTTAAAGCCCAAACAGTCCCTGAACACCATCTGGCCACCTTTATCATATTCGCCTCATTAGATTAAGTTTATTAATTAAATAAAAATAAAACGTAGTTTTATTTGATTCTCATATTTATTATATAATTCAGTCACAGCTGTTTCGGTACACTGTACCTTCTTCAGACATGTTAACAAATTATGAATTGTGTTATTACATATCAACTGATCTAAGCAATACAACAATATGTATTTAAATTTTTTAATTTAACAAAGGGGATTCATTCAAATCAAGTTGAGAATTTGTCTGTTACTACTCTTCAATTTATTTATCTCTACAGCCTCCAAAAGATCTAACTTCTTACCCTTATCACAAACGTGTAACATTTCAAAATTTGGATCGAAACAATGATTAAATTGGAATAGGTGGTTAGCATACTTTGAATATTCTAAATTTCTGTTATATGCTCTCATGTGTTCCTTTATCCGAGAGATAAAAGGTCTACCAGTTTGTCCTATATAGACATTGTCACATGTGCCACACTTCAATTTATATACACCTGATAATTTTTTTTTATTTTGGTTTTGTTGTTTTTTATTATATTTATTATATTTTGTAAAATTTTATTAAGTTTAGATTAAAACCTCTCTTGAGACATCATTACCATCATCATCATCTTTCGTATTATCGGGAAAGGTTGTCTAACCTTAGAAGTGAGTTACAAGTACGCCAATACCAGGTGAGAATATCAGAAATGTCATAATGATAACCTGGAGGCATTTATATAAAAAAAAGTGGCGCAAGTAATTACAAGCTCACCCCCCCCCCACCTCTGATTTTTAGGAAAATTTTGCCAAATTTAAACATCAGTTTTGAAACTTTTGTGCATTTCAAGTAGTTTAGAAATTCCATGTAGCGTCCATGGTGAAAAATCAGAGCCAGAGCAGATTTTTCTCGGAGTTACTCCCGTTTTCTCCTTCCAAAAACTTAATTCTACCACTTGTCCGTACTCATGTCATCCATTTCATTTCATCTACTCCTGTGACCATGCAAAAGGCCTTGTCAGCCGGAATTCTCATATATCACAGACTATCAGTAATAGGGATTTCAGCTCATCTCATCCCTCGACATGGTATTTCGTTGGATACAAACAGAGGGTTTGCAACAAACCAGAAATTATTCCTCAAATTCCACGTAAAACTGCAGAGGCAAAATTTAGATTTACCACAGATGCTTAGCAATACTTATTATTATTGTTATTATTAATGCTATTACTGTTATTATTATTATTATTATTATTATTTATTATTGTTGATCTCAATCTTAGTTTACAATCTCATCATATAATTATGTGCCTTTACGTGCCCGGAAGGTTCTGTACACCACACAACCTTAAAAACTGGAGGGTCATCACATTTCGAACGATTGAGTTATTGAGTAACACTTGGAAATTGGGACTGGAAGTAAACATCAATAAAACTAAATATATGTCCACACACAGAAATACATTATATAATGGAAATGGACATTTAATAACAAATGAGTGGAATTTTGAATCCAAATATCTAAGAATATTAATTACAAATAGGAAAGAGATGCACAAATAAATTATACAAAGACTAAATTCTGAAAATGCATGCTATTATGCGTTACAGGGAATATAGTCTAAATTATTATTAAAGAAAAAATTTAACATAAACCGTAACTTGAACTAGTCTTACGCACGGTCTATTCCTCCACTTGAGCTATTTTACTATACCTCGTCCTAGTAGGAGTGAAATTTCGTTCATAAACCAATTGGATTGCTTCCAAATCAATAAGACATTCTCCGTATATCACAGACCATCATTAATAGGGACTTCAGCTCATCACATCCCTCGACACGGTATTTCGTTGGATACAGAGGTTTTGCAACAAACCAGAAATTATTCCTCAAATTCCACGTAAAACTGCAGAGGCAAAATTTAGACTTATCACAGATACTTAGCAAAACTTGTTATTATTATTTTTATTATTTTTATTATTATTATTGATCTGTATCTTAGTTTAGCATCTCATCCATATGTGCTTTTACGTCACCATTCCACATGGGCCATACAGAGACACGATTTGTCGGGAGAGGAATTTTAAACATTGGATCACACGTCAAATGTTTTCATCCACAAGGACATGGAGGGCTTCCCCGAGTGAGTATCAGTTCAAACCAGGGCCTCCTCCAATGCAACACAACATTAGGACGAAACACAAATTTCTCGCTCATAAGTGCCCTGTAGGTAGGCCCTCATTGGACTATAGTGCCACTTAAAAAGAATATTAACTTACTAGTACTATCGAAACCGTACGTTCATGACCGCGCGGACTTAAGCTCCTTTCACATCCCTATCCTAAGCTAATAATTTTCCAATCATCCCCTGTATAATCTACTTCCCTGAAATCATGGTTAATCTTATTCTCCCACCTCATTCTTGCTCTACCTACAGGGCGCTTTCCCCTCTGGTTTTCATTCCTCATTCGTGCCCTATGCTCTACCCATTGCAGTGTACGAGACTTAACTATTCTTATTATATCTGGTTTCCCATAAAGATATGTAACCTTCTCCTTGGACCTGTCTGTTCATCTCTATTTTGGTACAAAAATATTTCTTCCGATTGAGGGTCTTTCCACTTTTTCAGCGGTTGCCCTTTTACCAGCCGGCTGCTGGCCCTTCACATCCACATGTGTCAATCACAGAGGTAGATGATCAACAGCCAGTGTAGGGGTGACATGTGGTTAGCATGTCGAGTACCCCAGCCGTTATAGCTGGTTCCTCAACCTGGAGCCGCTACTTATTGTAGCTACCCAATTGCCTCACGATGCTGGGTGGGCACCGGTCCCATACTGGCCGAAATACCCCCCTGGAGTCCCGTAGCTCTGCGCCCTTAACCGCTCGGCTACGGCGCGGGACAAAATATTTCTAAGAACTTTATTTTCAAACACTCGTAATCTTTTCTCCTCCCTTAAAATAAGAGTTCATGTTTCTCCTCCATATAACTGTGAGAATAACAGTTTTATATATTTCCAATTTATTTTTTTTAGAGTAGTTGGGACGACAAGAGTCCCTGTAATGCATAATAGCATGCATTTTTATAATTGAGGATATTTAAAAGTCTACAAAGAAAATCATAGATTGAAATCGTATGTTTTATTTGTTCTGCAATAAAAATAATACAAGAAAAAAATTAAAATTTACAAAAAAATATATACAGTATAGGCTAAATAAACATTAATTAATTTTGGAATTTGAAGATTATCGATCATTATTGAGATTCTACTTTATTGATTCCTCATGCGTGTATTTATCAATAATTTTCTCACATATTTTATTCAACTTGCTATTCGATCTCTTAGACTTTCCCTTAGCACTGCCTCTCCTGCATGCACCGGTTTTCCTTCCTCTGACTTTATTCTGAAATTTCTTCTTCAGCTGCAGTTTCCCGATTTTCCACCTCGTGATCTCTTTTGTCCACAATCAGTTATTGCACACTCCGAAGTTCTGAGACTATATCTTCTTCCGAATTCTATCATGCTGCAATTTTTCACATTCTGGTTCAAAGCTTTTTTTTTTTGCACACTAACTTTCACATTTCTCCTTATGGGTCCAAATTTATCGTAGTTTTTTCTGTAAATAATCTGTGATTTAATTTACAGTGGCTGCATTTGTTTCTTTAACATTTTGATTGTTTCGATGACATGTTCCTTTAAAGACTTGATGAATAATTAGACACAAAATTTTTAGCGTTCTAAAAGACTACATGTGAAATGTATGTGTTTCCTAGAAATAATCAAACATTGTTTTCTTTTCAAAACATGTTGTTTACAATAAAGCAGCCTTAAACATACAATTTCTATTAATAACAATAACTAATTGCGACTGTTGATAAATACCAATAAAACTAAATAATGGCCACCACACCTAGAAATACATTAAAGAATGGAAATGAACAGTTAATGACAAATTAGGGAACTTTTGAGAAGTGGCTAAATTCAAATACCTAGGAATAATTAAAATTTAAATTTAAAATGTGTAATTAAAAAAATAATAAATAAGGGCCAACACCCACACTCTATTGAGTAAAACTAATAAATTAGGACTAGAAGTAAATATCAATAAAACTAAATATATGGCGACGCACAGAAATACACTGTATAATGGAAATGGACGGTTAATGACAAATGAGGGAGGTTCTGAAGAGTTGGGTGGCTTCAAATACCTGGGAGCAATAACTAAAAATAAGAATGAGGTGTGCAAAGAAATTAAACAATTCTGGAAATGCGTGCTATTATACAGTTGGGACTCTTTGTCGTTCCAACTTCTCTAAAAAAAAGCTAAACTAAAAACATTTTTAAAATGTTATTCTCCCAGATATATTACATGGATGCGAAACATGGACTCTCACCTTAAGGGAGGAGAAAAGATTACGAGTATTGAGAACAAACCTCTTAAGAACATGTTTGAACCAAAGTGAGATGAACAGACAGGCGAATGGAGAAGACTTCAATTATAGTAAGCTACATGCTCTCCATAGGAAACAACATGTAATAACTAGGGCCTGGATTCTTATGTAATTACATATTCTATTCCTCAGACATACGGAAACAGAGACGGACATTGCAGAATTCAAGTTTCATTTTACGTATTTCCTATATTTGAAGAGAAAAATACACGCTCAGACTGGGGTTTGAAACCAGGACGTTTGGGCCTATGCCAATGCTCTACCTGAACGCTCCAATCTAAATACAAATTCATCTCTTACACATTGTTAATTCCCGAGCGCCAAACGTTACGATTTCATGTTTAGTGAATATTACACCTTTCATACAATACTACATAAAAGTATTTTCCCATTTTAGCTCAATTTTTTCTTTGCAATTTCCTACTACTTTCTCTACAATTATCTGCGTATTTTTTTTCTTTTTGTGCAGTGTTTAAAATATCAAACTATGTAAAATAACTACTCTAGAGTACTCGTACTTTGGAGCAATAAAAAAAACATTACACGGAGGATTACGTGCGAATAAAATTAGCTAAAATGCATGTATAATTCTTAATTACATATTTATTTGATATTACATACCTATTTAATTACATATTAAAGTAAAGTAAAGTATTCCCACTACAGGCCTCAGGAGGCCCTTGGGGTAGTAGGAGGCTCCCACTTTTTCTAGACAATCGGCACTTGATGTCAGCCGGGTTGTCAGCCCTGCGTGACGGCCGCCTTTACCCCCAGAATAAGCGTCTGGTACTCATTTCCGTTAGAGGCTGAGTCGACCCCAGGGCCATAGTGCCGCCAGAAGGTTTAGGTCAGTTTAAAAATCCTGACCCCACCGGGACTTGAACCCTCGACCTTCCGGCTTGTAGCGCAGTGCCCTAACCACTAAGCTACGGCGTTTGCAACATATTTATGTATATATTTCTCAAATTGATACTACATAAAAATCCGGGCTCTACTCATAGGTAATGATGTTTCATTAAAAATAAAATATTTAAATGTTTTCTGACAAAGAATTAAACTACTCTTCAAAACACAGGCTATCAGATTCTACGGTAATTTTTCAGCGAGGTTTATTATCCCGCGACGGTACCATTCTGTGGTCTTTCATGCAAATAATTCGTTGAAATACACTTCCCTAGCTTCAATGTTTTCAATGTATTCGAAATTTCACATCAGAAATGGATCATGGATCGAAACAAATGGTAATCTGAAGATGCAAAATCAAGACTATATGCTGAGTGTGGTAGCAATCCGATTCCTCCCAATTCCTGAATGTTTGTAATTGTTCTGCAGCATGGGGGCGGTCGGGTTTAAACCCGCGACCCTCAAAATTTCATGAACTCATTCCAGTTGTTGAGAATAAAGATCCGCATCTATCGCTCGTCCGTTTGGAACAAATACCCAGTGAATCACACCTTCAAAATTCCACCAAACACAAGATTACATTAAAACCGACATTACTTATTATACAACCTAATTTAAAGATTGTTCTAACAGCTCAGGTGATTAGCATGGCAGCTGAAATCTGGAAGTAAAAGGACTGATAGATTTTGCGCAGAGGCTTCTTATTCCAGGCTTCAGGTTTTTTAACGTGCCTTAAATCTAAGACATGGGATCCGTTTCTTTACTTCCCTAGCGAAGAAAATCTTGCTCAGGATTTTTACGACTTTAAAAATCCATCGACCACGGCCAAGTTTCTATCCGCGAACCTCGAAACAACAGGTGAGCATTAGTCCAAGGACCGACATAATGGTTCAGTAAATGTTGTGCCATATCGTCCATTGAGAGCAAATTCTTAGAATTAAATCTAGCAATCTTTATCCATCCCATTTTCCTGGATTTACAAGGATTATGTCTTTCAGATTACCCATACGTTAATTATCAATTTACGACAATTTATAGGTATATACTATAAGTATCCATTAATCCATTCGGCTTCATAGCGTTGAGTTTTCTTAGCAAGTGGTGTTCTACAGTGGCGTAATGCCAACTAACAAGCTAAAAATCCAGGTCACTTGATTTCGGGATTTCCGTCCCCATAGATCGGTTACTTGCATCTCAGCTGCATAATCTCATCTACCCGATTTTGATGTTGTGGTCCTTTTTCCTAAATCAATTGATACCAACACAATGTTAACAGGCCAACAGGAGTTTCTCAAGTATTGTTAAGAGTTCCAATTGTGCTTCACTGATGTTGCGTTCAGTTTTACCTTCATGACTACCTTAGAATTCCCGCCATAATCACCTAAAATGGCATATCTCTACTTATCGTCCAATAATCGTGTCGAGGATATTTAGATTAAATATTAGAAACACCAATGAACTTTATTGTATAATAAGTCATTTACTACGAATTATGAGTCATGGAAACGAATGACACTTTGTCGAAAAGTCTAAATGAAGAATTTAAAACCTGACAAAGAGTTGTGATACATTCACGAGTATATATGAGGCGATATAAAGAAACTATAACATTAGAACTAATGGATTGCGAATTAATAGGCATATATGGAAATTAATTTAGCGGACAGTTTCTAGTAAGACAAGCATTGTGGTGGATTTGCCGACACACATCCAGATCCTTACATTACCATTAATTAGTATTTTATTGAACATCGCTCTTTAACAACTCAGTTCATTAGTGTCGTAATTCAAAATTTTGCGTGACAGAGTCCACAAATCAAAGAGACATTTTATTCAGGATTGAGGTTCTTTTACGTTCTGTGAATATATGACACGACATACGTGACTTTACTTGTTTACACCCTTGAAAAAATACAAAGATACCAGTCGGCTTTAAATTCTCGAACAACTGCGAGCATGACAGTATCACCAGGAACGATGTTTACAGTACGTAAATTTGTTAATACAGGAAGATGTCCGCTTTATGGGGCCTTTCCCTATAATCAACTGCTGAGTTTAAAATTCAAATATTCGCTAAGGCTGGAACAATAAGTTAGAAGGGATGAAATCGGAGGTTTATGGATAAATTGGCCGGATTTTTTAAAATTAATTCGAGAAGGCGCTTTAAATCGCTGCGACATATATAATTCTTTTTCATATTATGTCGAATTCCATAGTTTTAATAAATAAATATTAACATGTAGATAAACAATCAACAACCGATACAAAACGACACCCCTAAAACAGGCTCTCGATGAACTGGCTCGTATGTAGGCCCTAATATGAAGGTTACTAGATTTAAAATACAAGTAAAAGTAATATATCCGAAGTATGTACTAACAAAATATCACTAGCAATATTTATTGTAAAAAAAGAAAAGAAAAAGAAACTAATGCCAACTGACAAAATTAAATGAAAAGTGTTCCACAATTTTTAAAAAAATATTTTTCTTGTAACAAAGTATTTTATTTCTAGCTGGCCTTATAATACAATAAATACTGACGATATGAACTTATTATTTATGTCTATACTATTGGCTAGTCTTACCTTTTTGCTTATAAAATTATTAATTATGATTACTATAAGATGTTTCTTTATTCGATGCCACCAGGTTGTCATTTCGACATTCTGGTATTCTCCTCGCATTTGGCGTTATTGTAACCCATTTCTGTGGTTGGGGCACCTGGAAGGCGGAGTTACGCTGCTCCGATGATATAAGATAGGTCATGATAATGGTAATGATGCGGTAGACAGGCCCCAATTCTAAACTTAATTAATGAGGTGAATATATGACGATAATGATGGCCTGATGATGTTCGGGGACCGCTTGGGCCTTGAAAGTTTCCTGACTTTTATCTTACAGATGAGGAAAAACCCCGAAAAAAACATCATCCGGAAAACTTGCCCCGACCGGGAATCGAACCCGGGCCAGCTGCGTGACAAGACAACATACTACCTCAATACCACAGCGGTGGATGTTCGCGTAAAATGTGTGTCTGTTTTTTGTGAACATTACAGTACATTACATTGTTCCACCTCTCCGTCTTTTAATAATACAATAAAGTAATACTATCAGACTGAAATTGAACTCCATTGAATGACAGGCTCAGTTGACCTACCAGCCGGTTGCTGGCCTCACATCCATATACGAGGATGCACCGGACACATACTGCTCTAAATTCCATAAAAATACATTTCCCAATGCGGACTCGAACTGAAGCATGTCCCATAGCTCTGCATCAAGGCATGATGCCTTAAAACACTCGACTACGGCGCGGGACAAGTATGAAATAAATGTAAACACATACAAACACATGTCTACCTAACACGCACGGAAATTAATTAATTCTTGTTTAAAATACAATCGTTTACAGATGTGAAGAGAGTTTCATTCAGAGCAATACACCTCAGTAAAACTAATCAAACTCAAGGCTTATGAAGCCCCATAATTTTCTCATCTTAACATTACGCAACGTAACTTTGTACGTCGATCGAACCTTCTCTAATGTTCAATTACTTGGCATTTTGCATGCAAATAAGTTTCTGTAATACTTCCCATGATTGCGTGAAAATGCAATAAATTATTATAAGATAAAAGTTAAAAATTAAAAATGTACCTGTTGGCAGGTGCCGTCGCACGCAACTTTGTTAAAATAATGTATATAAAATATTAACTAGAGGCCTTTCGGAAGTTAACTTCCATCATAACTCAATTTTTTTCCCCAACAAATGTATTATCTTCTAGGCGAGTTATTTTTTCATAATATTACATTTAATGATTACATATATTGATTTTTTAAGGATTATTTAACTCATGTTCCAAATGGGAGTCAATGACCAATCGCATTTCAATGATTTTTTTTATTTACAATCAATCACAGTCTTTTTTCACCTCGATTTTATCAGTTTAATTGTATCACTGTAAAATCAAGCCCCTCCTTTTAACATTCTGAATAGGCCATAGCATTATTTTACAGTGACTGCATATGGCTACCAGATTGTATATATAGTGCACGAATGTTAACATAGAGTGCTTGCGGGAGATAATATAAAACATGTGTAGCAATTGATTATACAAAAAAAAACACTTGTTGCACTTTCTTAAACGTATTTTTTCACAGGTAATAATGTTCCAGAAAAATATAATTGACATATTTACATCATAGGAAATCAGAAATTAATTAATATACAGTTTGATGTGTTTCATTTTTTCTCCACTAGGGTGCATTCTTACAATATTGCGATCCTTTGGCAATAAATAATATGATCTGGTTGCAGTGAAGAACAAGTGAAACAAAGTTTCTCATTTGTTTCCAAACATCGTCGTTCACATTAAATATATAAATATTTTAAAATAACTATATTTAAATGATGATTTGTGAGTAAACAGTTTAATTTTATTCGTTAAACAGTCCTAACAAATGCCAATCTTGATTTCCAAATTCACTCCTCACTTCGCGAGTCGTGAATTTATCGATAATTTTGAAATCACTCGTGACATTACTTATGATAATATCCAACAAGTGATGAGACAATTTATGGTCTCAGCCATTTATTCCCTGGATTTGTTGTCAATAAGACATTTTTTTATTTCAATTAAAAAAACGCATGTCGATTTGAATACAAATTTCTACAATACTACTACATCTTGGAGCACAATAAAGCTATATTTTCTTATGACTTAAATACGCTTTCGTAGTAGACAACCACCGGTCATTAAAAAAATGCAGATCCAAATATATAAAAACAACGTGTAAAAATCTCGAAGAAAATAAGACATGCAAAACAAGTAGGCACCAGACTAGACCAAATGTACGAAGAAACAGAAAACAGTCGCAAGAGAGAAAGGTATAGTCAAATATTTTTTAAGAAGACTGTATCCCTGCATCTAGTTATGGGGCGCCCAATATTTCTTCTTCCTTTAAGTTAGTAGTGAAGCAAAATTTGTGGGAGTCTATTGGGTGTCAATCTTTCCATATGTTAATGCCAATTAGTTCTTGAGTTTTGAATTGTTTCTATAATACTGTATATGTTTAATTATGTTCTTATTTCATTACATTTCTTATCCAACTGTGTAAAGCCTGCTACTGAATGAAAGAATTTCATTTCAGTACTTCTATTTTCCTCTTATCTGATCTATTAGTGTGCAGTTTTCACTTATATTTATTATAAAATTGTTTTCTTTAGTATTAATATTAAACTCATATTTGCTCTAACCTCGACTTCATCATTGCCCAGTGTAAGGTACATATATTAATTGGTGTTTCTCCTATAATTTATCATATTTATATTATTGTTATTATTATTATTATTATTATTATTATTATTGTCCACCGTTGTGGTCTCGAGGTAGCGTGCTGCTTTGTCACGCAGCGGGCCCGGGTTCGATCCCCGGTCAGGACAGTTTTTCTCGGGGTTTTACCTCACTTGTAAGACAAATGTCAGGAAAACTTTAAGGCCCAAACGGTCCCCATAATCATATGGCCACCATCATCATCATGATCCTTCATCGTTGTGGAAAGGAACGGCAAGCTACCACACCTACAATTCCCTAGTAAAGCTGCTAAGCTTAGCATGAAAATGCTATGATTGCAGTGAAATACCTGCCCTCGGGCAGAATTACTATGGATGGATGGATGGATGGATTATTATTATTATTATCGTAAGTATTATTATTGTTATTATCGTATAAAATGGTGTTTGCATATGAAATGTACGTTGCTACATTTAATATACAGTAAAACGTGTTTAATCCGGAACGTGAATAATGTGGAAATCTGTCCAATATGAACAAATTGATTGGTCCCGGCGAAATAATAGTAATTTTACGTATATTTATTTTGTATAAAACGGAATCTGTCCAACGCGGAAACGGAAGGATATTTCTACACAATTCATGAAAAAAAGTTTATAAGGCGGAAAGACAGAGAGAATAAATTAGTTTTCACTTCAATGAATTCTCGTTAGGCGAAATAACAATAAGGGATGATCCTGCCGTCATGTGAATTAGAGTTTCTACCTGTATCTGAAATTTCTTACAGCCTCACTGCACTCCCGTTATGCGAAATACACGTTTGTTTAACAAATAGCTATTTGGCGTGTGGCATCTGTCTTACAAATAACCAGTGAACTGTAAAATCTTAAATTAGTTTATGATCTGAGATCGATTGTGTACGTATCTTTCACAGGTAGCGTTCTGAATTTCCGGAATAAATATAGCTAAATCGTATGTATCATTCTCATTAAACCAAAAAATTGAAAGTGATTGAAGATAAAGAAAGCGAAATAATGACTAAATTTAAATGTGGAAAAACCCAAGTTTATGAGATTTTAAAACTCAAAGCAAAAATTAATTAATGGATGCAAGAAAATGATCAGACGAAGAAGGAAGCAAGAAAAAAATCGACGGAAGTAATGTGGGAATGTTTTACAAGTACACAATCAAAAAATCTCCAAATTTTCGGACCCATGCTCCAAAGCCAAGCTCTAGCTGTTGCAATATCCCTAGGAAAAATCTATTTCAAGGCATCTTTAGGCTGGCTGGACAGTTTTAAAAGATGACACAATGTAGCGTGGAATGAAATTTGCTGGGAATCAAAGGATGTGGACGAAAGTAGAAAGTATAGTTAGTGAGTGGAAATCAAAACTGCATACTTTAATTTCAGGATACTCACCTAAGAGATATTTTTAACGCTGACAAAACGGGACTCCTTTTTATTATTTTTTTTGCGCATTACTGTCGAAGTCGCTGGTACATACTATACTTCTCTTTTCAACGGCACCGGAACTACAATTAATCCAAGGTACGTAAAATACATGTACGGTACTCTATAATGCAAGATTGGTTTTTTTGTAATGCGGAATTTTGTCTGATGTGGAAAAAAAAATTGGCCCCATGCGATTCCGTTTTGAACAAGTTTTACTGTATTTTTAACTATTTATAATTAGTATAGTGTATATCTATATTGTCATGTATTTGTATTTGTGCTGGTTGAGTTGAAGAGAAGGCCTTATGGCTTTAACTCTACCAGAATAAATAAAACATTATTATTATTATTATTATTATTATTATTATTATTATTATTATTATTATTATCTACCAGTTATATTATATGGGTGCGAAACATGGACTCTTAGGAAATGAGATTACAGGTATTTGAGAATAAAGTACTTAGGAAAATTTTTGGACCAAAGAGAGATGAACAGACAGGTGAATGGAGAAGACTACATAACAATGAACTACATGGTCTTTATGGGAAGCCGGATATAATAAGAACAGTTAAGTCTCGTAGACTGCGATGGGCAGGACATGTTGCACGTATGGGGAATGAAAGATTTGCATGGAAGCTTCTTGTAGGAAAGCCAGTTGGTAGACCAAGAATGAGGTGGGAGAATAATATTAACTATGATTTGAGGGAAGTAGATTACACAGGAAATGATTGGAAAGCATTAGCTCAGGATAGGGATGTATGGAGAGCTTATGTCCGCGCGGCCATGAACCTACGGGGTTCGATAGTGCCAGTGAGTAAGTATTATTATTATTATTATTATTATTATTATTATTATTATTATTATTATTATTATACTAGTGTCTGATATATCAGTCGCCATCAATTAAAATGGATTTCTGTTTAAAAAAAAATTGTCAATTAGTTAGAACCACGTTGGCATTTCAGAAACACATTCCATCAAAAGAAGGTCTACATTGTTTTAACTAAATGAAGTTTTTTTACGCAGAAATACATTTTAAATGAGGATGACTGATATATAAGGTACTAATATTAATATTAAAACAAACTTTACTACAAAACCTCAGTTGTGATTACAATTAATTTTAGAAGAATTTACATTTGTTGTAAATAAATAATTAACATGACAAGAATATAATCGAACGAAATAATGGAATATATATCGCGAACAGAATATTAACAAAAAAATGAAAAAAATGGTACTAATGAAACATAAACAGGAATTGAGGAACATAATAAGATTAATCTTGTTGTTACATATGAACTCTGGAATCCGTCATGATGTATACACGTAATAAAAGTGGAAAAAAACATCCACTCGCTTGCAATGTCAACTGCAATCTCTCTTATTCTGTTTCTTATTTTCTTACATAAGCTTGTTTAGCCAATTGGTCAAAGACACCTCAGTACACAGCTTCAAGATGTGCTGGTTCGAGTCCCCAGAGGAATAATGTTATCATGGAATTTCTCCCGGTATGGGAACGGTGCCTACCCAGAATCTTGGAAATTTGGACAGCTATAGTAAATAGTGCTTCCAGGTTGAAAAAAACAATAATGACGGCTAGAGAACACGATATGCTGCATGTCATCCCTTTACTGGCTGGACGATTGTCCATCCGTAAATGACATGTGGATGTGTGCCAGGAGCCGGCTAGTAGACCAAATACTCCTGACCATGGATTTTATATGGTTAGGATAATTGATCAGCTGGTGTGAACACTTCATCGATAACACTTTCTGTAAATTAGCTCGAACGGCGCATTTCATTTTTTTTATTTCACAAGAGGGCATTCAAAATGTCCCTTTACAGATCATCTTCCGAGTGATTAAAAATCGCGAATTGACAGCAATTAAATCGCCTATAAAATGATTAAATTTAAATGATTTATGTTGTGTTAATGTACCATTTGTATTAGTGGCACAACAATACAGAATAATGCATTTTTAAATATGTTTTGTCCTTTAGGAATTTTCCAGAGAAATACAAGTTATTCGAGATGTCAATTCAGCAATTTAATGCTTGCGCAACTCATTATTGAATATTTACGTGCAATTGCATTTTTCTGTAGACAGCTAATCGAAAGAGGTAAATGTCTTCAGAAGTCTAACCTTGAGAATAAGTATAGGTAATCTAATCACACTACTAAGAAAAACTGGAATTGGAGCCAATTGCGAGAATAATAAGCATCACTTCAACTATCTTACGAAACACATTTATTAAATAGGCCTTAATAAATTACAAAGGTGTTCACATATCAGTATCAATAGCCTATATTCATACAATTGAAATTATAGTTGCTGTATGGTCCATGCACACTTAAAACAAATATTGTTCTTTTACATGCGAAACATCCAGTGAGTTCACTTTCTCAAAAACACAAAAATCAAATAAGCAAATACAGAAATAAATGTTTAAAACATCTGACCTAATGGGGCACCCGTAGCTTAGTTGGTTAAGCTATACACTACATCCCGGAAGGTCAGAATGTTAAGTCACCTAACTAATCTAGCAGCACTAAGGTATTTAGATTGACTCACCCTCTAAGGGAAATGAGTACTATATGCATATTTTGGAGATAAAGGTGGTCATCAAGCAGGGCTGATAACCATGCTGATAAACTTGTACCGATTGTCCAGAAAGTTGGGAAGATTAATTTCATTCTACAAAGGCCTCCTGAGCCCTATAGTGGGATAACTATAGTAAAAATAAGTACCTAAATATATTTCTAGTCCTGAAAATAAGGATATTTCTCCCAAAAAAACAAACCTGTCAAATTGTATCAGAATATAGGTATATGTGAATAAAATTAATGTTGAACGGCGAAGAAAGCTAAAAAAAATAGTAAAATAAATTATAAGAAGAGAAAACGAACCACAGGCCTAAATGCAATAAAATAAAACAACGCACGTAAAAAAGTTTACGATATTATCCAACTTTAGGCTATTTCCGTCTTTTTGCAGAATGAGTGTCGGTATTAGTTTTGATACATTTTAACTTTGTGTTTAATAAATAACGTGCACTTGTTTCCCCTTAAGAAAGTCCAGTGTATAAATAAATAAATACCATATAGAAAGATTTATTTTATGTGCCATTCAGTATAGTAATTGATGGGATATAAATTAAGCATATCCATACTAAACGCTTGACTATACTTGTATTTATCATAAGTAATGCCACGAGCGATTTCCAAATTATCGATAAATTCACGACTCACGAAGTGCAACCAGATCATACTATTTATTGCGAAAGGAACGCAATATTGTAAGAATACTCTCTAGTGGAGAAAAAATGAAACACATCTAACTATATATTAATTCATTACTGATGTCGTATGATGTAAATATGACAATTATATTTTTCTGGATTATTACCTGGGAAAAAACACGTTTAAGAAAGTGCAAACAGTGGTTTCTTTTTTTTGGTGATATAATCAATTGTTACAAATGTTTTTATATTAACTCCTGCAAGCGCTATGTGTTGACATCCATGCGCTATAAGCTTATATACAATCTGGTAGCCGAATTTCTTATAGAGTCAGTCACTGCAAAATAATGGTCATACCTGCTCAGAATATTAAAAAGGAGGAGCTTTCTTTAATATGGTAAATTTAATATTGATAAACATTTGGTGAAACACGACTGTGATTGGTTGTAAAACAGAAATCATTGAAACGTGATTGGTCATTGACTCCCATTTGGGGCATGAGTTAAATAGTAAGGAAATGATTAATTATGCGCAAACCGAAAGCAAAAATACTCTAAAATCCATATGTGATATTAATACACGTGCTAATCTAGAAATTGATTTTCTCACTGTAATAAGCAATAGTCCTCGGGAGGGACTTTAAGGCGTGGGTCCCGAGTCTGCAGATTTTCAGGCTCGTAAAAAATCCTGAAGCCTGAATGAAAAGGCCTCTAAGCAAAATTTACCGAATTTTCCCGTCCTAGTACTACCTTGGTTTCCTAGATGTCAGTATGAGGCGGAACGCCGACCACGGACCACTCAAAATGACATCTATACGAAAACAAGTGTAACTAAAAATTAGTATGGTTCAAATACTTCCCTGTAGGAGGAGAGCGCCTAAATCTCTGTAAAGGGAAAACATAGGCTTACAATACAATAAGTAATAGTAACATTTTCAGTTGTATAAACATATGGATAGCCATGGAATTAATATACAGACCCACTCATTTGCCTTAATATTAACTAACTATGGAATTAGTTTAAAAAAGAGCTTGAAAAGTTCGATTTTTAAATTTCATTAAGCGAAAATTCTAAATCCATATATTTAATCCCCCACCCCGAAATAGCGATGATTCAAAAGTCATACAAAAAATACCACTAACAAAACAATGTTGTAAAAGTATTCATAAACACATTTTTTAACTTGGGTTTTTCGTATCTTCATAGCTGGTTGAATTCAACACGAAACAATAGCGATCACAAGTCTAACATCGCAAACATCGGACTTTATTGCGGAAGACGGACAGATACAAACTCATATACACACAAATGTTATTTTAATTCAGCATGTTGAATGGTAGAAAAACACTAACGCTATCACTTCATTATAATTATTATCGTGCGTGCGTGTGTGTGTGTGTGTGTGTGTATATATAATTTTATCGTAAACTCAATGGTATTAACAAGCATGTCGGTATATGCTGAAGATGTAGGGGCTATTATTAGGCGATAGTGAGGAAATAGTAAAAGCTAACATAAGTTACATGTAATATTAAAAACCACTAACCAATCAGGGTGAAAGTAAATTAATATCAGTAAAACAATATAGGCGGTCCACGTACAAATACATTACATGACAGTTAATAACAAAGTAGGGAAATTTTGAAGAAATGTTCGAATTCAAATATCTAGGAACAATAATTCCCTCCATGGTATCTTTACCTTGTCGTGGTGGAGTGGCTTGTGTGCTTAAATGATCCTGAGAGCTATGCCGGCGGTAGCATTGCTGCCGATAGGGTTACCCATGCCGGACTGGTCGAAGGTGATAAGCCAGACGAAATAAGTACCTTGGTCGAAAGAGTGACGATCTTTCACCGTAAAAATACAACCGTCAAGAAATGCGGACATGGGTTCTACTGGGGTAAAATTTTCCGGAGGTCAAATAGTCCCCCATTCGGTTCTCCGGGCGGGGACTACTTCAGGGAACCCATGCCAAAGGCTCAAACACAGGGACATGTTCCTAGGAACATGGAATGTTAGGACTTTATACAATAGCGGGGCACTAGAGATATTAACGCGGGAATTGGATAAATCGCCCTTGGATATAGTCGCTTTACAGGAAGTTAGGTGGCCAGGAGAAGGTAGTCAGGAATCAGGAAGCTTTGCATTATACTATGGGGGTGCAGAAAGACCTGCATTTGGAACGGGTTTTTAGTCAGAAGGAGGATCCTATCCGCTATCCGAGATATTAAGTTTGTTAGTGATAGGATATCATACATAATTCTAAAGGGTAAACGACATGATTTATAATTGTAAATGTACATGCCCCCACAGAAGATAAAGATGACAAATATCAAGGATGAGTTTTATGAAGAATTAGAATGCTTATTTGATAGCCTTTCACGATATCATATGAAAATTGTCTTAGGAGATTTTAATGCAAAAGTGGGGCGGGAAGATATATTCAAACCAACAATAGGCAAATTCAGTCTTCATGAAGATAGTAACGACAACGGGGTTAGATTAGTCACATTTGCCACATCAAAGAATCTCATTGTTAAGAGCACAACATTTCAGCATAAGGATATTCATAAATACACCTGGACGTCCCCAGATGGAGAAACTCGGAACCAGATAGATCATGTATTAGTGGATAAACGCTGGCACAGTAGCATCATTGATGTTAGATCAGTTAGAGGGACAGACTGCAATTCAGATCATCATCTGGTCAGGGTGAAAATCATACAACGGCTATCGCTTATGAGAGGAACAAACGCTAAAGATGATTCTGTAAAATATGAATTAAAAAACTTGAAAAATGATGAAATGCAGCAAGAATACCAAATCAAAATTGCTAATAGATTTGAAGTACTGGAATCTTCAGATGACAATGTGGCAAACGAAGAAGAAACTGATATAAATAAGGAATGGGAGGCTATAAGAGATACTATTAAATTGTCAGCATCAGAAAGCATTGGTTGTTTAAAAAAGAGGCAAAACAAGAAATGGTTTGATGAGGAATGTGCCGACATTGTAAAGAAAAGAAAGCTAGCAAAAATTAAATGGTTACACGAGCCAAATGAGGTAAATTTAGAGCAATTGGGTAGTGTTAGACGGGAAACCACCAAGTTACTAAAGAGTAAAAAGAGGGAATATTTGAGAGAGAAGATTAATGATCTTGAAATGAATGCAAAAAATAGGAACATTAGAGAATTATATCAGGGAATTAGTATAGAGAAGAAAGGGTTTCAGGCTAGAACAAACATAATTCGGAATGAAAATGGGGATATGATTGCAGATTCCAAGAGTATATTAAATATATGGAAAAGTTATTTTAATCAGCTATTAAATGTACATACAGAACAGGACATTGAGGAGGATAAGTTACAGACAGCAGAAATGCTAGTCGCAGAGCCAAGTGCATTAGAGGTTGAAATGGCAATTGAAAAATTGAAGATGTATAAAGCATCAGGTTCAGATGAGATCCCAGCAGAACTGATAAAATAAGGGGGAGAAAAATTGATGGACAAGATACGCTGTTTGCTTAGTATGATTTGGGAAAAAGAAGCTCTTCCAGATGAATGGAAGGAATCAATTATCGTACCAATTTATAAGAAAGGAGATAAAACTGATTGCAACAACTACAGGGGCATCTCATTACTTTCAACTTCGTACAAAATTCTAACAAATATATTAGTCAGCAGACTTACTCCCTATATTGATGACATTCTAGGAGATCATCAATGTGCATTTAGAAGAAACAGGTCTACAACAGATCAGATTTTTAGTATAAGACAGATTTTAGAAAAGAAATGGGAATATAATGGTACTGTACATCAACTATACGTAGACTTCCAAAAAGCATATGATTCAATTAAGAGGGAGAAGTTATATAGTATCCTGCTGGAGTTCGGAATTCCTAAAAAGTTAGTTAGACTTATACGAATGTGTCTAAATGGCTCAACGAGTAGGGTGCGTGTAGGCAAACAGTTTTCAGACACTTTTGAAATCCAGAATGGGTTGAAGCAAGGAGATGCACTATCTCCTCTACTATTTAATTTTGTACTAGAGCATGCCATTAAATCTTTAGAGAATGAGGAAGGCTTACAACTGAATGGTATTAATAAGCTGTTAGTTTATGCTGACTATTTAACTCATGCCCCAAATGGGAGTCAATGACCAATCACGTTTCAATGATTTCTGTATTACAACCAATCAGAGACGTGTTTCACGAAATAATTATCAACGTTAGGATTATCATATATTAAGCAAAGCTCCTCCTTTTTAATATTCTGAACAGGTCTGACCGTTATTTTGCAGTGACTGAGCCTATAACAAATACGGCTACCAGATTGTATATAATAGTGCTTACATGTCAACATTTGTAGCAATGATTATACCACCAAAAAAAGAAACCACTGTTTGCACTTTCTTAAATGTATACGACATCAAAAATGAATTAATATACAGATTGATGTGTTTCATTTTTTCTCCACTAGAGAGCATTCTTACAATATTGCGTTCCTTTGGCAATAAATAGTATGATCTGGTTGCAGTGATAAACAAAAGAAGCAGTAGAAGCGTAGGCTACCTATCGTTTCTCATTAGTTTTCAAACATCACCGTTTACTTTAAATATAAAAATATTTTTAAATAACTGTAGTTAAATAATGATTTGTGAGTAAACAGCTTTATTTTATTCGTTAAATAGTCCTAACAAATGCCACTCTTGATTTCCAAATTCTCTAGATAAATTCACTCCTCACTTCGTGAGTCGTGAATTTATCGATAATTTGGAAATCACTCGTGGCATTACTTATGATGATGTAGTACTACTGGCCGATAGCGAGGAGATACTAAAGGCCAACACGCACACACTATTGAGTAACACTAAGAAATTAGGACTGGAAGTAAATATCAGTAAAACTAAATATATGGTCTCACGTAGAAATACATTATATAATGGAAATGGACAGCTAATGACAAATGAGGGAAATTTTGAGGAATTGGCTGAATTCAAATACCTAGGAACAATAATCACAAATAGGAATGAGATGCACAAAGAAATTAAACATAGGCTCAATTCTGGAAATGCATGCTATTATGCATTGCAGAGACTTTTGATGTCCCAACTCCTTTCAAAAAATGTTAAGCTGAAAATATATAAAACTATTATTCTACCAGTTATATTATATGGGTGCGAAACATGGACTCTTACTTTAAGGGAGGAAAGGAGATTACGAGTATTTGAGAATAAAGTTCTTAGGAAAATTTTTGGACCAAAGAGAGATGAACAGACAGGTGAATGGAGAAGACTACATAACAATGAACTACATGGTCTTTATAGGAAGCCAGATATAATAAGAACAGTTAAGTCCCGTAGACTGCGATGGGCAGGACATGTTGTGCGTATGGGGAATGAAAGACGTGCATGGAAACTTCTTGTAGGAAAGCCAGAAGGAAAACGCCCAGTTGGTAGACCAAGAATGAGGTGGGAGAACAACATTAACAATGATTTGAGGGAAGTAGATTATGCAGGGAATGATTGGAAAGGATTAGCTCGGGATAGGGATGTATGGAGAGCTTATGTCCGTGCGGCCATGAACCTATGGGTTCGATAGTGCCAGTGAGTAAGTAAGTAAGTAAGTAAGGAACAATAATTACAAAACGAATGAAACGTAGAAATAAATTAAACATAGGCTCAACACTGGAAACGCGTGCTATTACGATTACAGGGACTCTTGTTACCCCAACTTCTTTAAAAAAAAAATTAAACTAAAAATAACTTCCAGTTATATGGATTGTGATTTCTTACTTTAGGGCGAAGAAAAATTTACCAGCATGTGAGAATAAAGATCTTCTTCGAAATATTTGGACCAAGTGAGACGAAAGACAGGTGAAAGGAGAAGACTACTCATAGTGAGCTACATGATTTTTTTTATGGGAAACCAGATATAAACTGAGAAAGGCAAAGCATGGCCACGAAAAGGAAATCGAAGTGGGGCATGGAAATGTCTAGTAGGGAAACCAGAGTGGAAGCGCCCAGAAGATAGGCTAAGAAAGAGATGAGAGAATAACAATAACCATGATCTGAGGGAGGGAATTATACATGGAATGATTGAAAAACATTAGCCCAGGATAGAGATATATAGAGAGCGTATGTCCGCGCGACCATGACTCTCTGACTCTCCGAGTTCGATAGTCCCAATGAGATAGTTATATATAATTGTATCATTCCGATATTTTCAATTAAACGTTATGCGTGAATTCGTATCTCTAACAATTTAATCACTAGTGAAGATAGATAAGGTAATCAGCATTAATCTATCATAAGTAGGACCTACCTGATACACTCTACGATTAAGTCATTATAGTCTATAAGAGAGGTATAACACACTCAAGGTAAATTTATAATAATTTCAATGCTCAATTAAAATTTATTTGAGTCAAATTGTTGCCTAATAAGATGTATGTATAGACTATCAACTGCTATTTATTCGTGTACGAGATAGGTATTTTAATTCTACCAATTCTTAAAAATTTCTCTATTTTGTTAAGTGTCGATTTCCATTCAAAGATACATATACAGTAAAAATTGTTTAATCCGGAAAGTGAATAATGCTGAAATATGTCCAATGTGAACAAATTTATCGGTCACGGCGAAATACTAATTTTATGTGTATTTATTTTGTATAAAACGGATCTGTCCAACGCAGAAATGAAAGGATATTTCTACACAATTCATGAAAAAAAAAAGTTTATAAGGCACAGAGAGAGAGAGAGAGAGAGAGAGAGAGAGAGAGAGAGAGAGAGGAGAGGAGGAGAGAGAGAGAGACAGAGAGAGAGAAATAAATTAGTTCCCGTTAGGCGAATTAACAATAAGTGATGATTCTTGCCGCCCGCGCCGGGTGAAGTAGAGTTTATACCTGCATCTGGAATTTTCTTTCGGCCTCATTGCATACCGTTTTGCGAAATACAGGTTCGCTTAACAAATATTTGGCGTGTGGCATCTGTCTTACAGATTAACAAATATTTGGCGTGTGGCATCTGTCTTACAGATAACCAGTGCACTGTAAATTTTTTAATTAGTTTAAGATCTGAGACTGATTGTTTACGTATCTTTCACAGGTAGCGTTCTGAATTTACGGAATAAAGATGGTTAAATCGTATGTATCATTGCTATTAAACGAAAAAGTAAGTGATTGAAGATAAAGAAAAACAAACTCTCTGTACGCAGAATAATGACTAAATTTAAATGTGTGAAAACCCAAGTTTGTGAGATTTTAAAACACAAAGAAAAAATAACGAATGAATGGATGCAGGAAATGGTCAAACGAAAAAAAAAAAAAAAAATCAACGAGGTGTGTTTTACAAGTCCATGATCAAAAATCTCCAAATTTTCTGACCGATACTCCAAAGTCAAGCTCTAGTTGTTGCTATATCCTTAAGAAATAACGATTTCAAGGCATATTTAGGTTGGCGTGGACAGTTTTAAAAGATGCCACAATGTAGTGTGGAATGAGATTTGCGGGGAATCAAGGATATGGACGAAAGTATAGTTAGTGATCGGAAACCGAAACTGCACACTTTAATTTCAGGATACGCTTTTTTTTTCGCGCGTTACCGTCGAAATCGCTTGTACTTACTATACTTCACTTTCCAACGGCAGCGGAACTACAATTAATCCAAGGTACATAAAAAGACATACAGTGCTCTATAATCTAAGATTAGTTAATCTTTTGTTTGTTTTTTTATAATGCGGAATGTTGTCTAGCATGGAAAAAAATGGTCTCATGCAAATCCGCTTTGAACAAGTTTTACTGTATACAGATGTTATATCCAATGACTGACATGTTGAAAACAATCATCTACCAAAAATCCTCTAACACAACAAGAAATATACAAATTAAGTAATTAAATAAGGAGACCCGTGTTGGTATCCCATTTTACAATTTGCTGCCCAGTATCAATTTCATTCATTGAAGGCATTCAAATTAGGGGATTGTCTTCTTGTATATGACCAAGGTATAACACGGAGCTTGTGCTATTCAAAACGTGTGGAGATGTTTTGACAGGCAGTCTTATGTTGTGTGCAGTGCTACACAAATTCCTTCTGGACCAATCACATAGGTCTTGTGTTTCACTGTTTCTGTGTGTAACATTCAATATTTCCTTAAGTATCGTTTAAGGATGATATAACAAGTGTCTTCTAGATCTGTAGTGCCTAGACTAAGATACCTGTCTGTTCATTTCTGAAGATCTGGCAAAGTCCTTATATCCATTCAAGAGTTATTTTTTGTTTGAATTTTGAAGGTTCTGTAGGGGATTATTATTATTATTTATACACGATAGCCGTACTTACAGCAATGGCGACCATGACTCAAAGTTCAATTTCCTAAATTCCGGGGTCGCCAACCTAAATAAATATACTGTAATATTACATATTACCTATCTCGTGCGGAAAGTAAAACCACTGCCCTTTATGTATAATACGTACAATGTACCGTATATACAAAAATATATCCAAGAGGTAGTGTTAATATACATTAAAAGAAACAAATCACTGCAATTTAAATTAACTGAACTTTATTTGAAACATTATAAAACAATAAATTCGTACTTGCCGCCATTTTATCACTGATTTGTGTCACTGCCTGCTGTAGTCTCAACTAATAAGCATTGTCCACACTGTTAAGTTAGTCAATTGTTTATAATGAACGCAAATATTTCCAACAAAGATGTTATTATTTTACTATTATTTATTATTTTGAAAACACCACCGCGAAAAAAATAATGTATAACGCACGTTTGTGAAGTGTTTTACACTATCTCGGAAATTAAAAACCTCGCTATCACCTAGTTTTTAATCATATCCTCGCTTCTGTTAAAACCACTTCCCAACCTTGCATTGTAATGTATTTCAATTACTTGCAATTTCTATTGATGACTTGTCCAAAGAAGCAATCGGTTGTATTGCAGCTTTAGAGTCGTATCACTACCTGTTTTAATTTGTCTAGATGGCGCGTCAAGTGTAATAAAAATATTCAGTCGCCATTTTATGAAATCTTAGCGTTTAACTTTTCTTCTAAGAAATTAATTTTTTAGTTTAACTACAGTAAATGTTATGTTAAATTTTCATTTTCACAATTTGTTTTTATTTTATTTATTTTTGTATTTTCATTCGGCAGACAATGGGGCCAGATATAATGACATTGAAAATTTATTTACTTAGAAACAGATGCAATTTATTTCAGTTGGATTCTACTTGTTAAGACAAATTATTTCTTCCTAACAGTAGAAAGTTAATAAATAAGTCAACATCTGGAAACGGTTTATTATAAACGTCGTTTTAAAGAAGCACAGATTATTTCAAGAGGATTAATGAAGACTGAAGAAGGTACGTAATCTACTGTGGGATAACAACCTTTAGTTCCGGTGAACGCCTGACTGCCTTATCCAGCGAGACTAGTAAAATCATCGACCATATATTACATGTATAAAATTATTATTATTATTATTATTATTATTATTATTATTATTATTGTAATATAAGATCGGTGGGTAAATATCGGTCTCGTCTAGAGACGCTAAACGTCTAGAAAACCGGACGTCTCCAGTAGAGCGGGACGGTAGGCGGAATTCTCCGTGGCGGTCTCGTTTTATGGAGTGGAGTAAACTTTCTTCCACAGAGGGGAGTTAAACTCGCCACTGATGTTATTTTACTTCGTGGCGTGGGGTTATGCGACTAACGCATGTTAGGTGCTAGTTCGGGTATCTGGCAGCTGTCATATGGCCCGTGAGTCCCCAGGATACAGTCAGTGATCTTGTGATCATCTCAGCGCGTTTGCACAGACCAATTTATTGAGAGGCTCGTGGAAAAACAGTAGCAGACGGGCACTGCTGGGCCACGGATAATTTCCCGGCTCCTCACAGGCGAGGAGTTTATATGGCCGGTTGAGGAGGCTGTTAATATGGCATGAGCGCCAGTTAGTGTAGGATGGGTACGTGGGTGGGATTTAGAGACTGCTCCCAGATTGAGATAGGGGTTCAGGTTGTTATATTAAAAGTTTATTTATATTTTAAAACCTTTCGGCTTAATTTAAAAGTGGTAATGTTATTTTTGATTATTTTTTTTTTCAAATTTCACGCTGATATCGTTGAAGATAAGAAAAACCAGCGACAATGACCAACCGGCGGGTTGGGACACCCCTCCAATGTGCAAGACCAACGGAGTAATACGGTTTTATTCTTGATAATTGAAATGTCCAGAAATAAACCGGGGGACTGGGCGCACTCTTATCTTCAGAAAAATATATGTATTCCCAAACCATGTTTCATCAGTAGCCCATTTGCCTAACCAAACTGCTTATTTTTCATTCAAATTTAATCATTGAGGTCCATCCTCTAGTAACTGTGATGACAAACGTGTGTGTAAAATTTTATTGAAATGCAACAAACGGTTCTCGAGATATTGTGTTTTTGATTTTGAAAAATAATCGGATGTCTCCAGTAGAGCGGGACGGTAGACGGAATTGTCCGTGGCGGTCTCGTTTTATGGAGTGGAGTAAACTTTCTTCCACAGAGGGGAGTTAAACACGCCACTGAAGTTATTTTACGTTCGTGGCGTGGGGATGTGACTAACACATGACAAGTGTTAGTTCGAGTATCTGGCAGCTGTCACATGGTCAGTGAGTCCCCACGACACAGTCAGTGATCTTCCGGTCATCTCAGCGCTTTAGCACAGCCCAACTTATTGAGAGGCTCGTGGAAAACAGTGGCAGACGGGCAATGCTGGGCCACGGATAAATTCCCCTTGGGGGTCCGGTTTTCGGGCCGCAGCTGTGCTCACAACATCAACACGGCGCGTCACCGGGTGGCGGATAGGGGAACGGTCGGTGGTTTGCATTGCATTCCTCCCGGCTAGGTCCAGTCCGGACCCGCGGGCCATTTGTGAGGTCGTCAGGACTCGACCGACCTGACGCACTACATAGCTCGTGCTGTGCCCACTTCAGCAGCAAAACGCGTCCCTCCGGTGGCGTAGTGGGGAAAAGGTCGGTGGATCTGCTAGTCAGTCCTCCCTTCTAAGTCCGAAGGACTCGCGGACCATAAGTGGAGTCAACAGGGAGATGAGCGGCCTGTTGTCAAAGCTCGTGGATCTCGGCCCACAAGCGGGAGAGACTGGAGATCAGAAGCTCATTTCTCTTGGTTCAATGAAGCCGAGGACCATCTGTGGGGGCACTATGGGCGACGAGCACCCTGGATGCCTACATTGCTCAGTGGGCTGGACTCACAGCAGCGGCACGACTGGGCCTAGTCTTGCGAACGGGCTGGTTGGGACAATACCGGGCGTAATGCTGGGAATTACCACCAGGTCAGTAAGCTCTGAAAAGGAAGCGCGGTCTATGGTGGGGGAATAGCGCCGACTCCGGGACCGAGTGACCCAAGGACAATCTGTGAGGTCGTCAGGAGTTGAGCGACCTGACGTACTAATGCTCAGGCTGGACCCACTTCAGCAACCAAACACGTCCCCAAGTGATGCACTGGGGGAAATGTCGGTGAATCTGCTAGACAGTCCTCCCGGCCAAGTCCAAGGGACTCATGAACCATTAGTGGGGTCGGCAGGAGTTGAGCGCCTTGCCGTACTATTGCTCACCTGTTGGAGCTTGCGAGCTCCGTGCTGGACCACAGCTGCAACAGGACACGTCCCTGGGGGCACAGCTCGGACCAGTGCAGAGGGGAGCAACTGTGCTGGTTCCCGGCTAAGCCTACGGGTTCGTGGAAAAACTGTGGGGTCACCAGGAGATGAGCACCTGGATGTACTAAAGTGTCACACTGTGGGGCTTGAGGGATCAAGCCCTAGCCGGTCTCACAACGGCTGCAGAATACGTTCCTGGAGGTAGAACAGGGGAATGGTCGGTGGATCTGCGACAGCAGTCCTCCCGGCTAGGCTCAAGGAGCCCGTGGACCAACTGTGGGGTAGTCAGGAATGAGTGACCTGACGTACTATGTAGCTCAGCAATTCCCGAAGTTGCTACTCCAACACCTTCTCCCTAGAGGTGTTGGTTTTAGGCCGAGAACTCTTGAATGTGGACGCGACATAGATAGGGAGGACAAGTCTGGGACTTGTGAGTATGGTCATTAAGACCGAAATATCCCAAAGGGTGGAGGCATGGGCCTAGATGTCCCCACAGGCGGAGGAGTTTATATGGCCTGTTGAGCTATAGCCTGATAGGGTGTGGAGGAGTGGGTGGCTTTGCTCCCGGATTGAGATAAGGGTTCAGATTGTTATTTTAAGTTTGTTTATATTTTTAAATCATTTCGACTTAATTAAAACGTGGTAATGTTATTTGTGATTACCATTTTTTTTTTCAAAATTTCACGCTGATATCGCCGAAGATAAGAAAAACCAGCGACAATACCAACCGGCGGGTTGGGACACCCCTCCAATGTGCAATAGCAAAGGAGTAATACGGTTTATTTCTTGATACCTAAAATGTTTACAAATAAACCGGACTGGGCGCACTCTTTATTTTCAGAAAAAAATATGGTTTTCAAAGCCATCAAAAGTCCGTCACGCAAAAATTACGTAAACAAAGTGAATTTTTATAAGGTACAGAGATAGAAGACAGAAACCAGCAATGGTAACCGAATGTACGGAAAAAAATGTGCTCCCTGCTTGAGAAAGAGCGGAGTGGGGAGAGGCGGGATGTGGTGTGGACGACAGGTTGTGAGGGTAATCCAATCTACCAATACAGGTGTTATATTACGAGAGTCACTCCAAAAGTAATGCACACTACTTTTTCTTAAGTTATTTTTCATTCTACATCTTTGCAATTTATGAAGTTTGTGTTCAACTCGCCCCCGTGAGTGGCGCTGTCATAGCATGTTTTCAAAATAGTTTCTGCACTTGACATTCTTCAAAACTACGTGCTGTTATAGAATTCCTCTGTTGTGAGAACGAGACAGTGGGAAACATCCACACGAGGTTGAAAAAGGTGTATGGTGATCGCAGTACAGTTGGTCGGTGAGCAAGGAGATTGCGTGATGAAAGAGGGCACGCCGATATTCGGAATAATCCTCGTAGCGGCAGATCCCACACTGCACAAACTCCTGACAATATGCAGAGTTTAACGACATGATTTTGGCTGACAAACGCATGACAGTGAAATAATGGTCACTCTATATTGTAATAGGACAAGCAAGCGTTTGAAGAATATTAAAAGCGTTGAGGTTGAAAACGGTTTGTTGCAGCTGAGTTCCAAGGACGTTGACAGAGGCTCACAAATAAACAGGAAACTTGGGTGGACAGCATTTGAAACACCAGCCTTATAGTCCTGATCTGACTCCGTGCGACTACCATCTCTTTGGTAAACTGAAGGAATATCTTCGTGGAACAAGGTTTGAAGATGATGACTGTCTCGTGAAAGCTGCCAATCTGTGGCTCAAACGTGCTGGTCGAGAATTTTACCATGCTGGTATACAGGCACTAATTTCAAGGGCGCATAAGACAGTCGAAAAGGATGGGGATTATGTGGACTATTTAACTCATGCCTCAAATGGAAGTCAATGACCAATCACGTCTCAATGAGTTTTGTTTTGCAAGCAATGACTCGAATTTTACCTCGCTCTTTATCAGCTCCTGCGTGATAAAGAGAGCTTCTCTTTTTTAAATATTCTGAAGAAACCAGAGCATTATTTTTTCTCCAACAAATAATTAACAGATTCCTTGATTTTACTAAGTTGTTTACAAAAAAATGAATAACCTACAATGTTGATTATAATGTACTACGGTTTCCCCCTTCACTTATGTTTTTATCACTTATTACTGGATAAGAATTTAAAAAGTCGAATTCTGAAGTAAAATATCCCTTAACAAAAGCAGATTTAAACTAATTTTGTTAGATCCTGTGGAACTTTAAAGTCATATTTATTTATAACGGATATATGTTTAGAACTCTTTATTAGTTTTCAATATATTACTGTTACGTATTGTTGATATGTTGCTAGAATGCCCGCCTTTGAAATTCGCGCGCGGCGGCAGGACTCAAATCTTGCCTTATAAGTTATAACACTTATAACGCATATATTATTCGAATCACGAGTCACGTGTACAACTAGCAATCGATCTCTCCAGACGTGTTTTCTCGAAGGATCACTTTCGCGACTGTTCGAGTGGCGACCGATGTTAAACAGGCTGATAGTCTCTGGAATATTTTGGGCGACATTACGGGTTGTGTAAGACCGGATGGAGACCGTAGTCAGTCCAGACATGATTCAAAAGACGATCGTGCGTTGTGATCTGACGAGCAAGAAAGTGTTGCAAAAATAGCTTCCGCGAGTAGGAATAAATTAACTATAAGAATAATTGTGTATGTGACAGACTCAAAACTGAATTATATGTACTTGTACAGTGAATAATTGTGGCAGAAATAAAGATCGAGTAATTATGTATAAACTAAGGCGAGGTTAAATTAAAGACATTTGAAGTGTCCCAACGCCATCGCTACCGCGACAATAAGTTTACAGATTTTTATCAATCAAAATTTTTAGGTAAGTCACTCATTTAGGAGTGATATTACTCTGTATATTATAAGCTATAAAAGGATTAGGCCTTCTAGGCTGTTCCGCTTCAGGTGAGAATCTCTTCCATTGTTTTTTCGGCCTTCTAAGGTCTCCTTTACATTAGGTCTATAGGTAAGCAGTTTTTATGGTAGTCTCTCACTGGGCATCCGTGATAAGGCATATTATTATATCCCATAAGTGAACTTTTGTGAGAACAGCTGGCATTGATAAGTAGCGAAACGCGGTTACGGAAACTGACCAAGACTGAGAAATTGCGTCAATTAAACCTTATTGCAATCTGCTACAAAGTGAAAGAAAATAGTCTTGGAATTTGGAGCTGTCGTGCCAGGAATTTAATTTTTAAAATGTAATGCAGTATTAGTAAAGCAAGGAGATATATTATCTCCTCTACAATGCAATATTTCATTCGAGCAAGTCATCAAAACTTTAGAGAATAAGGAGGATGTACAACTCAATAGTATTAATCAGCTGTTGGTATATGCTCATGGTTTAATATCATTTGATGATAAGAAAATACTAAAAGTCAAACAAACATCAACTATTAAATACCGTAAAACTAAGGAACTGGGGCTGGAAGTCAATATCAATTAAACTAAATATATGATCAGTGGTCACAAGTAGGAAATATTATTATTAAGTGGGAATTGGCACTCAGCAACAAATGATAATATTTTGAAGTGGTAAAATTAAAATACCTAGGAACAAAGAATTACAAACAGTTATGAGATACAAAAATATATTAAACACGGGCTCAACTCTGGAAACGCATGCTACTATGCATTACATTACAGGGACTTATTGTCATTCTAAAGTATCTAAAAAATGTTCAACTAAAAATATACAGCCTATAATCCAGAATTTTCAAGTTATATAATATAAAGTTTCTAACTCTAAGAGAGGAGAAACTATTAAGAGCATTTGAAAATAAAGTGCTTAGGATAATTTTTGGATCATAGAATGGAGAAACATATTAAACAGTGACTTACATGATCTTTATTGGTAACCATAATTAATAAGAATAGATATATGTCACGAATGTGGAGTGAAAGAGGGACATGAACACTTCTTGTAGGAAAACTCGAGGAAAAGCGCCCAATAGGTTGACAACAAATTAGATGAAAAAGTAGCATAGAGCATGCTTTGAGGGAAGTAAATTACCTATTTAGGGCAATGATAAATATCAACTCACGATGGGAATATGGAGAGGTTTTGTCTGCGCGGCCATGAATCTCCACGTTCGATAATGTCACTGAGTTGTTTGTATTGTTATGTTGTTAGCCTATTATGTCATACTGTAACATGTTCCTATACTGTGAAATAGATCTCGTAAGTTAAATCCTTCTGAATGAGTAATCAGTTCGATATCAAATTAATATAACTTAGATCAAGTTTCTCACATGGTAATATAAAAAACCCGATATTCTAAAGAATACACTTACTGGTAGTTTGCAATACATTCAAATAATTAAAATCGAAATATGTACAAAATAAGATGGATGAAACAATGTCTTATTCCTGTTCAATATAAATTAAGCACAAATTTTATATCCAGAATTTAGATACATACATAGTGTTCTGTCCAAGAGCAGGTCTTTCACTACAAACTCAGCATTCACCACTCTTTCCTTAACTCAGCTTTCCTTTTTGTATCCGCATACAAACCATTTATTTTAATATTGCCTATCCTCTGATGTATTTTTCTGCCTCTAACTTTCCTTCCGTTGACCATTCCTTCTAGGGTAGCCCTCTGTAGGCAGTTTCTTCTCAGCCAGTGGCCAATCCAATTTCTTTTCCTCTTCTTTATGAGTTCCAGCTATTGCTCTTTTTTCACCCACTCTGTCTAGCACATGTTTATTTTTTACTTTGTCTGTCCATTTTATACGTTCCATCCTTCTCCATATCCACATCCCAAAAGCTTCCAGTCGCTTTTCCTCATCCCGTCGTAATGTCAAAATCTCTGCACCATACAATGCTACACTCCACACAAAGCACTTCACTAGCCTCTTCCGTAATTATTTTGCCAAAGGTCCGCATAAAATGCTTCTCTTCTTGTTATAACATATAAATACTCAACAAAACAAGACAACTTGTCAAAATAAACTAAACACTAATTTTAGTATCAAATAATTATCTGAAAATATGTAAACGATAGAGTTAAATGTTAAAACAATTTAGAACGTTTATTTTCGATGTACACATTGAAAAAAAAAATCACAGCGAACACTATAAATATATGTCTAGTATTAATTTTATTTCGAATAAGAAGATAAACGAGAGAAGAAAAAAAAACCTTGCACGGCGCGAGAGGCATAGAAGCCGGTCACTGCTCTCACATCCACAGAAGTATGATCATCTAATAGTATAGGTGTGACATGTGGTCACCATACCGAGTCCCCCGGCAGTTACTGTTTGTTTTCTCATCCCGGAGCCCATATACATTTTAGGTATCGAAATTCCTCAAGGATGCTGGATGGGCACAAGTCCCACTCTGACTGATATTCCATGAGAAAAAATTTTCCCCACGGGAATTCGAACTAGTTCAAATCCTATAAATCTGCAGCAAAGCATGATGCCTTAAACTGCTCGACCACTCCGCGGAAAAAAAAAATTGTAATAACTTCAAGAAGTTTCCCCATTATTATTTAAACTAAATAATATTCCTCAATAATAACCAATCATAAATTGGCTACACTAAAAACGTAATTGCCAGGATTAAAATATATACGATGTGTATAAATATTATAATACTTTATTTTAGAAAAAGTCCCCTACGATACCTGGAATTGTTGAGATTTACACTGAAGTACTGACATGGTAACGAAGCAACATTTGCAGAGCAATCAGACTTGGCAGCAGTAATAGAAAGGAATAACTACAGTAAATGTTCATTTTGTTCCAAGGCACACTCCAGAGGAGGAGGAGTTGGGTGAAAAGGAAAAATACAGGAGTATCAATAAGTAAATCGGTCACTAATCAACAAACACAGGTGCAAGGCATGAAGCACAATTCACACAGGCAAACTAGCTCCTTCTGACAGGCCAGAGCTTCCTTCATTGTATAGTCAATTCACATACAAATATTTGGATACTTATAATATCGACAATTCTCATACAAAGTGTATTTGATAAACACTTTAACAGAAATAGCTTTTTTCTTCTCAAAGATCATAACAATTCTACGATTCAGCTCTTAGAAACACAACACCGTCACTTAAATGAAACTGATATCGTGATAAAAATGTTTATCAAGCACTACAAACAAAATCCAGTTTATTTCTATCAAACCAATTTCTTGAAGCGTAAATTTAAAATATAAGAATTATTCTAAGTTTCCTAAGCGCCCTGTCTTAAGCAAAATACTGAATTTGCTTGTTAATGTATTTGGGTGTATCATGTAACATTATTACAGTGGACAACAAAAAAGTAACGACATCAGTAAGTTATGTAATATTATAATTTAAATTCTAATTACATTTTGATTCTGGATAAGTCAATACCTCAAGGTGCATACTTATTAAACATTTATAGTTCTTTATAAATTATTTATTTTTAAATCCAGATGTTTAACCATGGTTGTTTTCAAATCAATAATAATCACGTTACCAAGGCGCTACGAAATAGTAATAGCAATAATAATAATAATAATAATAATAATAATAATAATAATAATAATAATAATAATCTTGTACGCCCATATTTCTCGTAACAGAGATTTAGGCGCTCTCCCCCTACAGGGAAGAATTTGAACCATACTAATTTAGTTACACTTGTTTTCGTATAGATGTCATTTGAGTGGTCCGTGGTCAGCATTCCGCCTCATACTGACATCTAGGAAACCAAGGTAGTACTAGGACGGGAAAATTCGGTAAATTTTGCTCAGAGGCCTTTTCATTCAGGGTTAAGGATCTTTTACGAGCCTGAAAATCATCAGACTCGGGACGCATGGCTTTAAAGTCCCTCACGGAGGACTTGTTCCTTGGAATTTTCCATCCTAAAAAATCCATCGACTCCGGCCTGGTTTGAACCCGCGACCCTTGGAACCAGAGGCAAGGAGCATAACCACTTATTTATATTATTATTTTTTTTTTAAATTCATTTTGACTATAATATGACTTGATTAAGAATAATAGATTTCCTTATCATGAATATAGTCATATCTAAGTAAGAGTCATTTCATCATTTGAAATACATACTTTGTCCAATATGTAAATTTATGTGACATCTGTCTCTTCATTTGCTAGTCAGTTACTTTCCGTGTTTCGTATACCACACTAGGGGATAGAAGCGTTAATGTTGTCTATTTTCAACTTATGCATTATTTAGGCAGACCACTTAACGTATATGATGTGTTCTTGTATTGTGTATAGGGAGGAGTGTTTAGAATACTGTTTATGTTTTCAAATGTTTGTATGTAGTGTAAGTGTGTAATGGAGAGATTAGAGGTGTAACTATCACCTTAGCGGGTGCGACGGTGTTTGTTTTGTTAAAACTAGTGGGATGGTATTATTTTCAATTAGTATGCAGTAAAATAATTATTAGTTCTGTAGCTAATAATATATGAGATGTTATGAAGGGAATCGGTTATATAATTGTGTGTAAATCACTTTTGTATTTTCAAAAGGTTTGAACATTGTTTTAATTCACAGAAGTACAATATTTAAATCGCAATTTAAGGTTTGAATCCGTATTTTGAGGCACCGGTATACGCAATAAGCAAGGAGTTCAATTTTTAAAAAATATATGTATTTTAAAGAGTGTCCATGTGGAAAAAATACATGCTATAATCTCAAAAATCTTACATTATATGCTTGAACTGAACTGACATGTTAAAACAGTTTATGATGAAATTTATCTTTAAATATATTAAAAACAGAATACTTGTAATAGAATTAGACCTGGTTTACAAGTATATATACATATATATATATATATATATATATATTCTATTATTTCTGTGTAATTACAGAAAAACAATGTATTGTTAAAACTCTTCTACAGAATGGTGCATTTAAAGTAAATTTAAATTACTTTAAAAATTGTGGAAATTAACCAAGATCTAAAAAAAGGGTGGGTATGTTAAATATAATAATACAATGTTTTACTTATGGAATCATGAAAATTTTAATAGAATATAAATTTTTCTTTTATATAACTATTTAACAAAAGTCTTATAAATTATAATTAAAAAATGTTAACTCGTAAGTAGCCTCTTTGTGAATATTGAACCCATTTCACGGGAGGTTACTGAAATATATGTTTTATCGATAATTTCATTCCGTAACATAGCAATGTCAACTAGAATATAGACGTATAGGGAAAAGTTACAGATAATTAAATTGGCAATTTTATCATCAGAACTACTAGCCCTACATTATTTTACTGTAATTTATTTGTGGGAACGTTTTTCTCTTTTAATTATTTTAAAGGACTCATATTTATGTGTAACAATTCTTCCACTTCAAACAATATTAAGTCATCCAGCCTCGCAGTTAATTTTCCTGTATCCCACATTACAGAACAGACTATAACAAGACTTATTGTTAAAATACAGAGGAAGAAAACTAAGAAGAAGGAATCTTTACATGTCCACCTTGTGAAAATGTATATAATCATAAGGACTTCTGCATTTTCAAGTTATTCATTTCAGACTAATACTCATTTCAAATTAAACTCATGTGGTAATGAGTTTACAGTTACTACTAGCCTTCTTCCTAGTCAGCAATTTGAGTTGTATTTATCACATTGATTGATCGATCCCAGCCTGTTCGTTGTTTTCGAGGGAAGAATTGATCGTACTTAAGGACGCGAGTAAATTGTTTAAAGACAGATATATCCAGAATAGGCCCATATCCTGCAGCCATTAACAATAAGAGTAAGGGACCAAAGTTAAAATATCAATAATAAAATTATATACCAGAAAATGTTTAATTTACTTGCTGACCTAAATAATAATAATAATAATATAATAATAATAATAATAATAATAATAATAATAATAATAATAATACTTACTCACTGGCACTATCGAACCCGTAGGTTCATGGCCGCGCGGACATAAGCTCTCCATACATCCCTATCCTGAGCTAATGCTTTCCAATCATTCCCTGTATAATCTACTTCCCACAAATCATAGTTAATGTTGTTCTCCCACCTCATTCTTGGTCTACCAACTGGGCGTTTTCCTTCCGGCTTTCCTACAAGAAGTTTCCATGCACGTCTTTCATTCCCCATACGTGCAACATGTCCTGCCCATCGCAGTCTACGAGACTTAACTGTTCCCATTATATCTGGCTTCCTATAAAGACCATGTAGTTCATTGTTAGTAGTCTTCTCCATTCACCTGTCTGTTCATCTCTCTTTGGTCCAAAAACTTTCCTAAGAACTTTATTCTCAAATACTCGTAATCTCCTTTCCTCCCTTAAAGTAAGAGTCCATAATAATAATAATAATAATAATAATAATAATAATAATAATAATAATAATAATTTGTTCATTTAAAATAAGCTAAAAAGCTCCAAGCGCGACAGGCATAGAAGGTCCTTGGCCTACCAGTCGCCTGCTGGCCTTACATCCACATGTGTTAATCAGAGGTAGACGATCATCTAGCCAGTGTAGGGGTGACGTGGTCAGCATGTCGGGTCCCCAGCCGTTATGTGGTCTTCTCAACCTGGAGTTGCTAATTATTGTAGCTACATAAATTCCTCACGATGCTGGGTTGGCACCGGTCCCATACTGGCCGAAATTCCACGAGAAAATGTCTTCCCCCAATCAGCTTAAGCCCATAGTTCTGCGCCAAGGCTTCTTGCCTTAACCACTCTGCTACGGCGCGGGGCAATTTGTTCATTTACGAGATTTCAATCCATTTAATTTTTCATCAACTTTCATGAAGGTCTATAACATACTCCTTTTATTTTCATGGTACGACATGCTTAGAAGGTCCTTGTATTACCATCCGGCGCTGGCCTCACAGACACATGTATTAATCACAGAGGACGATCATCCGGCTAATTTAGGGGTGATATGTGGTTAGGATATTGAGTCCCCAGCCGTTATAGATCCAGCCAGCGTAGGGGGTGACATCTGGTCAGCATGTCGGGTCCCCAGCCGTTATAGCAGGTTTTCTTAACCTGGAGCCTCTACATACTGTAGCTACCCAAATTCATCACGACGATGGATGGACACCGGTTTCATATTGGCCAAAATTTTCATAAGAAAATTTCTTCCCCCAAGGAGACCCGAAGCAGCGCAAGTCTCTTAGCTCTGCTAAAGGTGGATAGACTGTTCATCCTGTTCCTGCCCCTCAACTATTCTTCGTTGCATGAAGGTGCGTTAAGTATCTTACCAAAACCAATAGGCTACGGCGCGACCTATAGTTCATAATTTGCATCTTTAAAAGGTTCAAATTTGCTTCATAACAAGATAAAATTTACAAAGAAAGGTAAAAGAGTTTTAGAAATTTACACACATGTTACTACGTACAAAAATTAAGTCCTCCTCTTTAAAAACAGCAGATGGATTTTATTCGAGATGAGGATATATTTTACAAAATCACTATACATGTTTCGTCTTTGATCCGAGGCTTGATCCTTGAGACTGCGAGCAATGTATAAGATACACCTTGAAGTGGGTTCTAGCCCGTTTTCATGGCGGGTTTATTATTCGGAGTTTCCTCGCTAGGCCGATTGTCTTCACACAGCTCCAGAGCTCAGCCTGTCCCGTTTTATTTTGGAGTTCTCTCTCCTAGAGGGGTTTTCTTGAAGGACTAACGAACCCCATCCGCTCGTTCGTCAATCTACAAGGCAGTAGACGTATAATTGCCTCTTCCGCCAGGTACGCCGTACCGAAGGACTCCTTCGCTGTAACAGTCGTTGAGATCTTCATTTCACATGTGCTTATTATTTGTTTAGTTTTTTGTTGTAATTAGGCCCTAGTTACAACAAGAACTAAACAAATAATAAGCACATCAGTACAGAAATTAGGGACAAATGTCATATTCAAGACATAACCAAATTTATTATAGATAGACGAAAATATTGGAAAGATCATTAGAAAGAATGGAAGACAACCGACTTGCAAAAAAAGAGCTAAAGAAGATAGACCAACGCACGGGAGAAGAACATGAGGAAGACCAGCTAAGAGATGAATGCACATCCAATACGTCTTCCTCCGAGAAGTGATTTTGGAAATAAACAGGATGAAAATCCTACAAATTATCATCATCATCCGGTATCATGGCAGCTGCCGCCGTCTTCCGGAAACCAAACGCCATTCCTCTATGGCCATCCATTGATCTTCCTCCAATCCTCTGATATTCATAGCTGCTTATACCCCTTCTATCCAAGTTTTCTTAGGTCTTTCTCTCTTCCTCCTTTCTATTGGGATCCATTCCATAACAATTTTAGGCAATCTTTGCTCTGGCATTATTTTGACATGGCCATATCACTGTAATATTTTTTTTTCTATAATGCCTATGATGTCTGGCTCCTCTTGTACACCCTTAATTTCCCTTATTTCTTTATTTCGTATTCTATCCATTCTAGATTTTCAACTGATCTTCGTAAAACATCCATTTCTGTACTTAAAATTCTTTTCATTTTCATGGTAGGAATTTGCCAGATTTCAGCACCATAAGTTAATCCCCAGGTGGCGGATAGGGGAATGCCCACCAGATATGGCGGGTACTAGGGAAATAAAATACCCAGGGCGGACCAAAACTAGCGCTGCTGCCTTGCAGTAAGATACTGGACTATCACAGGCTAGATGAAGAAAATCTTGAACAAAAATTACCCGTCCCCCAGGTTGGGGGTTGATGCATCGGGCCTGCTCCTCGTTCATCATAAAAAGAAAAAAATGCTAAAAAACCAAACATCATGCCTCCTACAAATTATGAAGAAGAAGAAAAAGAAAAAGAAGACTATATATGTGTTACTGAAATCACAAAATAAACACACATTATCCTTGAAATGCATAATCCAATTAGGCAATGAATATGAAATATAACAAGGTATAAGCCATTTAAATTAACGACTATAAAATCTACTGGCACACTAAACAAAAATAATTGTCACATCAAAGTGTTAGTCCATAGATGTATTTCTACAACTTTTCTTAAGAATATTAGCACAGGGTTAAATAATGAGTCATAAGGCTCAAGTACTAATGCACGAAGATTACAGAATTCTGCTATCTGATGAGACTACAGCCAAGTGCACACACAACATCCATTCAGACGTGTTATTATTTCCACAGTTCACTTGCTCCTTGCTCTTTCTACTTTCATCATCCGATAATAAACTCAATGAACAAATTATAGCAAACCATAACAGTGATTTTTTGTTACATGTTACAGGTTTTACGAATGTTGTGATTTTTTACGGGAAAAGTTCAAATGAGACGGGATTTTGAAATAAATTTATAAAAAGTTTAATTCTTGAACTGTATAATATTTGATTTTATATTTTATAATTTCAGTATTTTTAATATCAATTGAAAAAAAATATACATATTCAAATCGATAAAATGACATCCTTAAAATATGCTCAGTATGAATATGCCCGGAAGAAGCACATTCATTAAAGGACTATCCATTTAGAGACAACTAACAGAGGAAAATTCATAGATGAAGAATTGGATGGCTCATGAATCAGTGACCAATCCGGTATAAGAATATTATAAATTCAATCACAGCTATCGCTATAACTTTATCGTTTTTGTTATTTATTTCTTGTAGTGGCAGCAGAATTCAGTCTTTTTTTAAATACGCCTACATAAAAACAGAGAAATGAAACATCACGTATTCTAAAGTTTGGTGTAAACACCGGTGTTATGGGAGGTATCATGCCTCATTTGTTACGAAAAGCGTATTTGATATGTATATCACAAAAATATCAATCATCATCTGTTCGGTTTATTTGTGGAAATCAAAATTGTGGACTATTAAATCACTAACAACAGAACTATTGTACAATGGGTGTCCAAAAAATCACTTATGTTTTTACTATTCAAGATTGGAGAGCACAATCGATTAACATAATTTAGATAAAAATCTGGTGCGATATACGGTATATGCCTAGGCTAAAATGTATTACTTTTTAAAAGAAACTCCATGACGCAACAGGCCTAGAATGTTCTTGGCATACCAGTCGGGTGCTGGCCTCACATCCATTTGTGTCATTTACAGAGATAGACGATCATTTAGCCACAATAGGGGCGATGTGGTTAGCATGTCGTGTCCTCTAGCCTTCATAATTGGTTATCTCAACCCAAATGCCTCACGATGCTGGGTGGACACCGGTCCCATACTGGGCGATTTTCCATCAGAAAATTTCCTCCTCATTTAAACTCGAATAGCACAAGTCCCATAGCTCTCTACCAAGGAATCATGCCTTATCCCTCGGCTAAGACGATGGACATTTTTTATCTTAAAGCTAAGGAAAATTATTTATTTACATAATTGTTTATTTTACCTGAACGAAACTTAAGGTATTATCTTCCACTTCACTAGGGTTAAATTATACAGATATTAACAATTATGAATTACCTAAAAACTTGATTAATATTATTTAGTAGAAATAGGCTACATAATATACACATGAGAAGGGGGAAAAAAAATTGAAATATTAATAACCTATAATTAGAAAAGTCCTACATCTGTAAAATTTATTCTGAATCTTAACAACAAACTTATTACGACATGCTTTTAACCCACATTAAAACAAGAAAAAAAAATAGCAAAACGGAATATATTGTAAATATAGGAGATTTAAAGGGCATTTTTATTTTCTTAAGAAAATTCTGTTGATAGATTTTTGAAAGAATTCCGTAAGGTGGAATAGATCTTAATATTAAATAGACCTAAACTTTTAAAACAATTTTATTTTCTTCGATTATCATGTAATGATTTGCTGTTTAAGTCTTTGGTTATTGAACATAATAAGAAAATACTTTTTAATGCTCCATTCATGCAGAACAACATAGTAGTCTAGTCTAATAATTTGCCCTTAATAACATTAAGAAATAAGCCTTTGTCATGGTCGTAAGGGTAATATTCATTAAAAGTTACACTTCTTCTCGACTGCCATAATGTAACGTTTATGACTGAAATTATATTGTTTTAATGGATTCGTCTTGTGTTTTTTGTAATAAATGTTACTTTTTTATTGCGAACATATAAACACTGCACCAATGTGTTTTAAGTTTCTTTATTTTACTTTTTCATTGAACTTTCTTAAACTTTTATTTTTAAATCTTGCTTACGATGAAAAACTGAGATGTGTAAACTCTATTTAAGACATTTTAAAGATTAGTAATGTCATCAGCTTAAAAAAATATTTAATTTATATATCCCGCACGAAATGTACATTTTTTTGTATATGAGATTTACGCGAGTTATAATTTTAAGTTGCCAAAATTGTATACAGTTTGTGTTTATTTTTAAAATAATGTAAAAATATTAACGAATTTTTAAGGCAAATTACACGAATTTCAAGACGAGATATAAATCAAACATAGTAGGCAGATCGAAAATAATATATTAGGAAAAAAAAAGCTTTGAGGTAATTTGGACACTCATAAGAATAGAAGAGGATAGAATACCAAAGAAGGTCCTTAAATGGGAGTGTAGCGGAAGAAAGGGAAGAGGCAGAACAAGAGAACGTTAGATGGATGGATGAACGGAATAAGAAGACATATGGAAGGAAGGGATCTTCGGGCAGAAGATGCATTATATTTGAGATAGGAAGGTAATATGTAAACCAAGAGAATGTTGGATGGATGGAGTATGAAGAAATATGGAAATAAGGAATCATAGGGAAGAACATGCATTACACAGAGATAGGGCATATCTGGCGACAAATCACTTTGGGTTGAAGGAGAATCACTATAGTGTGGAATATTCCTAATGAAAACATGTAAAATATTGTTTCGAAGGTTAAGAATTGTTCTACTCATAACATATCCCAGCGACAATTCTTATTCCATGTTGAATCCTACACCAACAGCTCTTTCCCCCTATGTTTAAAGGTATCAGAATTTAACATTAATTGTTGCATCGTAATTTTTAATCAGTGAAACGCCGTAAGTACTCTAGATTAACATTAATTGTTGCATCGTAATTTTTAATCAGTGAAACGCCGTAAGTACTCTAGATTAACATTAATTGTTGCATCGTAATTTTTAATCAGTGAAACGCCGTAAGTACTCTAGATTAACATTAATTGTTGCATCGTAATTTTTAATCAGTGAAACGCCGTAAGTACTCTAGATTAACATTAATTGTTGCATCGTAATTTTTAATCAGTGAAACGCCGTAAGTACTCTAGATTAACATTAATTGTTGCATCGTAATTTTTAATCAGTGAAACGCCGTAAGTACTCTAGATTAACATTAATTGTTGCATCGTAATTTTTAATCAGTGAAACGCCGTAAGTACTCTAGATTAACATTAATTGTTGCATCGTAATTTTTAATCAGTGAAACGCCGTAAGTACTCTAGATTAACATTAATTGTTGCATCGTAATTTTAATCAGTGAAACGCCGTAAGTACTCTAGATTAACATTAATTGTTGCATCGTAATTTTTAATCAGTGAAACGCCGTAAGTACTCTAGATTAACATTAATTGTTGCATCGTAATTTTTAATCAGTGAAACGCCGTAAGTACTCTAGATTAACATTAATTGTTGCATCGTAATTTTTAATCAGTGAAACGCCGTAAGTACTCTAGATTAACATTAATTGTTGCATCGTAATTTTTAATCAGTGAAACGCCGTAAGTACTCTAGATTAACATTAATTGTTGCATCGTAATTTTTAATCAGTGAAACGCCGTAAGTACTCTAGATTAACATTAATTGTTGCATCGTAATTTTTAATCAGTGAAACGCCGTAAGTACTCTAGATTTGGATCGTCTCATTTTAGAAATATAAAATCAATCGGCCTAACCAGCACCGTGTCTCGGAGCAGAGCTAACCAGCACCGTGTCTCGGAGCAGAGCTAACCAGCACCGTGTCTCGGAGCAGAGCTAACCAGCACCGTGTCTCGGAGCAGAGCTAACCAGCACCGTGTCTCGGAGCAGAGCTAATCAGCACCGTGTCTCGGAGCAGAGCTAACCAGCACCGTGTCTCGGAGCAGAGCTAACCAGCACCGTGTCTCGGAGCAGAGCTAACCAGCACCGTGTCTCGGAGCAGAGCTAACCAGCACCGTGTCTCGGAGCAGAGCTAACCAGCACCGTGTCTCGGAGCAGAGCTAATCAGCACCGTGTCTCGGAGCAGAGCTAACCAGCACCGTGTCTCGGAGCAGAGCTAACCAGCACCGTGTCTCGGAGCAGAGCTAACCAGCACCGTGTCTCGGAGCAGAGCTAACCAGCACCGTGTCTCGGAGCAGAGCTAACCAGCACCGGGTCTCGGAGCAGAGCTAACCAGCACCGGGTCTCGGAGCAGAGCTACGGGATGCGCACTGTTTCCAAACCTCGTGAACAAATTTTCTCATTTGAATTTGGCTAATATAGGACTATCGGAACTGCATGATGAGGAATTTGGGCAACTAGCTAGTAGCGATTCCAGGTTAAGAAAACCAGCTGCAGGACATGACATACCCCAAACTGATTGAATATTTTGCGATTGGCACATACGGATGTAAGGTCAGCAGCCGGCTAGTAAGCCAAGGAATTTTTTTAAGCAATCGACCTAGACTGGGTATTAACATGTGAGTATCCAGTTTTTTATTACTGCATTACCTAAAATATATCCACTTTCGCAGATCAATAAATAAACAATAATAATAATAATAATAATAATAATAATAATAATAATAATAATAATAATGAGGGTACCTAAAATATATCCACTTTCGCAGATCAATAAATAAACAATAATAATAATAATAATAATAATGAGGGTAACAGAGTGGAACCCTTGATAGAGGTCCACTACAGGGAGTAGGCGCCCCTGCCCTTTTGTGAGCTCCAGGTCCCACTCGCCCAGTGGGTAGTACCTGGGTAGGGCCCCGTCCACAGGGTTACATGGGGAGAAGAGAAGTCCCCAAAGCTGTAGTGAAGACAACTTCTCTAGGAGACGAACACTCCGAAATTCCAGTTCCCTGCCCTCCAGGAAGAGGGGTTTGGCTAGAGGCTGGTAACCTCTACTAGAAAAAATAACTTACTCATAAACTTCAGCAGAACAAACCTAAAGGTACCCGAGATGTGGGCAGACCTAGAAAGAGATGGGCTGAAGTCGGAACGGGTCAACAGACCTAATCCATGAATGAAGATGATGATGATGATGATAATAATAATAATAATAATAATAATAATAATAATAATAATAATAATAATAATAATTGGTCTTCTGTGGCTAGTAGAAGAAGGCAGGGGTATTAGTATACTGCACAAAATCTTCGGCTTTATTTTTATTTCCGTGCTGAAACTCGAATTACATTTGTGCTCGAATTTACAACTTAAATCTATTACAAATATGTCATGGTATAATATAATATATGACATCCTTAAAATGATTAGATGTTAATATATTTGTAAAAGGTGCTTTGAAATATACAGGGTGGACCGCTCGAATGGACCTAATTTCAATTGCTTGTTACTGGCAAACGGTTGAAGATAGAAACTTAAAACAACGTTCATATTACAGAAAAACTCACCAAGTTTTGATATCCAGATCACCACATCTCTATATGAGCCCCAGCAGTCACTGTGACGATATCAAAGCGATGAACAATTTCTTGCCAAGTACGTTGGAGTATGTCTTCTGGAATGTTCTCAATAGCCTCTATGATGCGCTCACGAAGATCACGAAGGTCTTTGACTGGGGTGGTGTAAACTTTATCTTTGACATAGCCCCAGAGAAAGAAATCCAGTGGTGTTAAATCGGGAGATCTCGGGGGCCACGCGATTGGTCCTCCCCTACCAATCCAACGGCCAGGGAAAATGTTGTCCAAAGTCGTACGAACTTCATTGGACCAGTGGGGAGGAGCACCATCTTGCTGGAAAACGATGTTAGGCTGCAGTTGTTCAATTTGTGAAAGAAGAACTGCTCCAGCATGTCAAGATATGTGGTACCACGAAGAGTTTTCTCGGCGAAGAAAAACGGTCCAATGACCTTATTATGTGACAAACTGCCACCAAACATTCATCTTCAGACTATCACGAACATGCTCTTGAATAGCGTGAGGATTCTCCGATCCCCAGATCCGCACATTATGCCGGTTTACCTTGCCTGACAAATGGAAAGTGGCTTCGTCCGAGAAGAAAATCTTGGTCATGAAGTCAGGATCAGCGCCGAGACGGTCCAGCATCGTATTGGCGAATTCCACTCGTTTCGGCATGTCATTCGGCTCCAGACGTTGCACTAACTGCACTTTATATGCGTGCAGTTTGAGGCGTTTGTGGACAATCCGTTGTAATGTCGATTTTGGTATTTGAAGTTCCCGCGAAGCTCTTCTTAATGACTTCCGGGGGCTTCGCTCAAATGCGGCTTGAACATTTGCTACCATTTCATCGGATGCTCTGCGAACCACCACCATGCTTCTTCAACACAGATCCTGTAGCTAATAATGTATCACGCCACTTCTTTATGCTTCTAGCAGTTGGAGCATCACGGTTAAACACACGCCGGAACTCCCTTTGAACTCTAATGATTGATTTAAACTCCGCATACCACAAAACAGCTTGCGCTTTCATCTGCGGAGTCGCCATTTTCACAAACAATTAAATCTAAGAACGAGAAACGTATCTTTGTGCCATCTACCGACAGGATTCGAAACTTGGTGAGTTTTTCTGTACTATGAACGTTGTTTTAAGTTTCTATCTTCAACCGTTTGCCAGTAACAAGCAATTGAAATTAGGTCCATTCGAGCGGTCCACCCTGTATTGCGATATTTACAGAAGAGGTATTATGCAACAAAAGAAGACAAAATGTAAACACGTGTCTTCAAATTAATGTTGTGTTATTTCTGGTGTTGTGTATTGTAAGAGTGGTGGATTGGTTGTGTAGGAGTAGTGTCTTGGCTTGATCATTATCCTGATCTAACTTCTAGATTTTTGGCTTTAGGGAGATTTAAAAATCATTATGCATCTGTTCCCATAAATTATGTCTGATTGAGCATTTGCTTTGAAGAGTAGAGTAAAGAGTGCTGCAGAAAACTGATAATCTTACAAAACAAACTGATTGTGGTAGTAGACAACAGATCATAAGTCCGAATAACGGTTCCACGCAGTAGCCGGGCGGTTTAAGGCATGATGCCTTGGTGCAGAGCTCTGGGACTTGCGCTGGTTCAGGTCTCCATGGAGAAAGAAATTTTCTCGTGGAATATCGGGCAGTATGGGACCGGTCCACACCAGCATCATGAGGAATTTAAGTAGGTACAATGAGTAGCAGCTCAAGGTTGAGAAAACCAGTTGTAAAGACTGGGTGACTCGACATGCTGACTGCATCTCACTCCAATACCCCTGCTATTAACAAATGTTGGCGTGAGGCCAGCAGCCAGCTGGTAGGCCTAGGGCCTTATAGGCTTGTCGCGTGACCAAGTTAAGTTATAACTATGAATATATCAATCCACGTTTAAAATAATTTTTTTTTCTGTTTGTTGTAAACTACCTCATCTGGAAATATTGCACTTTTTCAAAACACATTACTCTGTATCATATTGAACCGAAAGTGCCTTTCTGCGGTTCAGTATGGTATCTTTGTTCTCCTCCCTACTACAGAACATTTATGAAATATGCCAATGTCCTGTGTTCCTTGTGCCTACCCCTCCCCTTTTCATCCTTTCCGCCGCGCATCTCTATGGCGCATATCCCCTCTACTTGCGAACCTTTATATACATTGTACTCTTACCGAACATTATCATTCGATCAGCCTAGCAACCGGCGTTTGGTTATTTAAAGGCGGATTCAAAGGTGGAATCCAGTTCCAGCTCACCATGCGACTGGAATACTTAAGATGGACAGACTCTCTTGCGCTCAATTAAATACTCAACATTGCAAAGCAGCTATGGCACAACTGTCACTAAGCTTAAACAACAATAAAGTGGACATACTGTTTAACCAAGAACCGTATTGCTACAAGGGAACACCATGTCTCATTCCTTCCAACTATACAGCATTCTATGCAAAATCAAACACAGGTCTAGACCCCAGAGCTTGCCTACTCATTAAGAATGACATAGTGCATAACTTTATCATGTTGCATAATCACTCCACATCTGATAACATAATAATAGCCACAACGTCAACTAATCCTCCTCTCTACCTTGCCAGTTCTTACCTCCCTCCCTATGACACCCTTGAACAGGACCTTGGCACTATCGAGGCCTTCCTAATGTCCACAATACCTACTAACTTTGTCTGGGGGCTGGATGCAAACAGCAAGCACAGCATGTGGCATAGCCCAATCAACGATTCCAGAGGTAGGAAGATGACTGAATTCTTAACAGCACAGGGTTTGATCACCGTTAATGAAAAAGACGGCCCCACTTTCTGTAGCGCCCAAGGTAACAGCTGGATCGATATCACTGCCACAACAACGAACACGGCACACAACATCCAAAACTGGCATACCAGCAAAGAAGAGACGCTATCAGATCACAACCTCATAATCTATGATATAATAATGCAGCGCTCCCCTGCAAATATAACCCGACAAGTAAGCCACTCCACCAGGAAATTCGCAACCCAAGTTGGAAAATGGAACCTGTTTCAACAAAAACTCCGGCACATAGAAAACAATGGACGAAGCTGATAGACAAACAAAATACCAAAGAAAAACTAGAGAACTCCATTAGCACAATATGGCCCGACTTGGAAGAAATAAACAGTTGCTGCTTCCCTCCTTTCCTACCCACAAACAACTATGTGCCTTGGTGGTCGACCGAATTAAACATACTCAGAAAACAAACAAATGCAGCAAAACGCAGGTTTAAACGATGCAAAAATCCATCGAAAAGAAATCTACAAAGAAAAACTCAATGTTCTCACAAGAAACTACAAACAGAACTCCTTAAGGCGAAGCAGGAATCTTGGAAAAAATTCTGTACAGAGAGCTCTAAAGAATCGCCCTGGAAAATCTACAAGGCCTGCAAACGGGATTTTGAAAAAAGCACGCATATTCAACATTAACCCTGCAAGACGGAGTCTCCACACTGAACGCAGAGGACACTGCTACTGCCCTCCTCGATAAATTTTTCCCAGGTGACCCTCCAGCTCTCGACAGCGAAGAACAGAAAATCATCAGAACACAGGTAACAGCAAGAGTCGCGCCAGACACCCAGCCAGAACCTGACTTCACCTACCATGAAGTAGAAGAAATAATACACCGCCTAAACAACCATAAATGCCCAGGACCCGACGGCATCGAAGGCACTATCGTCAAAGAATACATGCGTATTTACCAACCTTCTGGATAACACTATTTAATAAATGTCTGAGACTAGGTTGCTTCCCGTCGACCTGGAAGAACGCTGCTATAATAGCAATTCCCAAAGCTGACAAGAGTAAACATCACCTCATAACTGGATATCGGGGTATCAGCCTGTTATCGATTCCTGGAAAATGTCTGGAAAAACTAATAATGGAAAGACTCAACTTCCACTTGGAATCCTCCGGGCGGATACCAAAGCAACAATACGGATTTACAGCAGGAAAATCATCCACTGATGCTATAAAAGCGGTTACGAATTATGTTCATCACAACAGACAGCAAGGACTAAAATGTTGTCTCCTCACTCTAGATATCGCTGGAGCATTTGTTAATGCCTGGCCACCCGTGACTCCTTGAACGGCTCTGGAACTTAGATTGCCCTCCGAATATCTTCTGTATCATCCAAGATTTTCTTCGAAATCGCACCGCCTCCTATAAACTAGGCAACGTGACCATCTCCAAACAAGTCACCAAAGGATGCCCACAAGGATCGGTTGCTGGTCCCACCCTCTGGAACATCATCATCAGTGGTTTAATTGAACAACTTTCTAACATAAAAGACCTAGATATTGTAATATATGCCGACGACATAATGATCATGCTGAAAGGACTCTCACATTCGCACATCCTCGACACTCTTCAAACTGCACTCCAAAACATAGAGGACTGGTGTAAAACACAAAAATTAGAAATAGCACAGGATAAAACAGCACTTATGCCAATGTACATCCGGAAAAGAACAGAATACAGTACTCATCCGACAGTCATAAAGTGGGGTATAAATGTTGTCTCAAGAATGAAATACTTGGGAGTTATGCTTGACTGCAAGATGGATTGGTTTCCCCACACTCAATTCCTAGAAAACAAATTACTGAAGCTTCGAAATAACCTAATTCGATGTTCCAAATCATCTTGGGGAATCTCTTACCACCACCTTCTCACTATTTATAATCATGCCATCCTCCCAGTCATCAGTTATGCGGCGGAGGCCTGGAGCCAATCATTATCCCAGAAGAGCTAATATTAAATTAACGCAGATCCAAAGATCTTTCCTAATTTTCGCGACCAAAGCATACAAAACAGTCTCCAACGTAGCTCTGCAAGCAATAGCAGGGACAATGCCAATAGAGCTAGCCCTACATCTGAGCAAAGACATAAAAGCCGCTAGTAGAGGCTTGCCCACTAATGCAGTCCTGCCCAAACTTAAGAAGACTGAAGTATTAACCAGATATGGAGGAATCCATCCGAAAGACAACATCATAACAATAGATTACAGAGGTACAGTTATCCCAGCCAACATACGGATCTTCACAGATGAATCAAAAACGGAAAACCACGTCGGAGCTGGATTAGTCGTAGAAGAAAATTCAAAAGAAATTTACACCGAGTCACGTAGACTGGACAACGAATGCTCTATATTTCAAGCAGAACTTATAGGCATCCAAATGGCAGTGGACTGGATCCAACAACAAAGTAATGTAAACACTACCTATGCAATACACGTGGGCTCGCAAGCAGCACTTCTGGCCATCTCTAACAAAAGAACTACACAACCAATAGCAGTCAACACCAGAAAGAAAATTATCACTCTGAAGAAGACAACTCAAGTCTCACTAAACTGGGTCAGAGGACATACAGGAATCAGAGGTAACGAACGAGCCGATTATCTAGCAAAAATAGCTGCCAGCTATAAAAATACTGTAACCTATAACACCATCCCTATTTCTCGAGCCAAGCAACTTCTGCTAAACTATTACATCAACATATGGAATGCAACATATACCAACTCCGAGGTATCATTTCACACCAAACAGTTCATTCCCTCTATTCACCACCGGCTCTCTATATCCCTATGGCCAAACTTCATCCTTACACAATTCCTAACCAACCACGGACGCTTCCGTACATATCTTCACAGGATCAAAAAGTCACCATCTCCCCCTATGTAACTGCCCCGAAAGTCCACCACAGACAGCAATACATCTTCTGACAGAATGTTCACTGTACTCCAGAGACCGGCCTCCTGTTCTAACAACCCAAACTCTACCTCAGATACTACAGCACCACATCAACACCGTCACAGTGACGAACTTCATCACCAACATCTTCCGCTCACTTCAAGAATAAACTCTTGAACAATCAAAATACAGCAAAACAAAATGTAAATGTATGTAAATAACTGTAAATATCCCGTGATATGCCCATGGTAAAACACGGGTTGAAATATAATGTAATAAAATTAAAAAAAAAAGGTTAATATGGTGGTCTATATAGACAAGTTGATGGAGGCCGAGAAGAGGTCTGTTTTGATTTAGTCCAGCTATGTACGGAAGAAGTGACTCCTAAAGCTTGGACACGTGTGTGAGTGTGGTATTATGTATGGTATGTTATTTCTTCAGTTATTTTTACAGCTACGCTTGGTTGTTTGATCAAGAATTATCTTTTGTTATTAATTTATTGTTTTATTTAAAATCAACTTGTTTATATTAAAAGGTTATCTTTTTAAACAAACGCCCCTCAGTTATTATTCTAGTATAAGTAGTTGTTCACTCTCCTATACAAAAATCACTCATTGTATGCTTTTAATAATCTGTATCTATACATGTATATATGTTCATCAGGAAAAGAAAGATGAATTAATAGCTGCCTTTCATGGGCCCGAGGCGAGCTGCTTTCTTACTGATAACTTCTTCGAATATCAGGACCACGTTAATAAATGCAGCAAATTACAAATCCCGATCTCGGACAAGTGTTACGCTGAGCGTGGTTTGCTTTCTAAACCCACAATATATTACTTTACAAAGCTATTAATTTATTTCATTTTCTTTGAAAATATTCCTCCAGACCTAATTGCCGATTATAAAAAGCAAATTTAACAAATAGAGAGGTAATAATGAATATAGTAACAATAATATAGCTTCATGGGCTAGTGATCAGTGTTTCTGACTACTGTTCATGAGGTCCCGGGTTCCATTCCCGGTCAGAACATGGGAATATTTCCTTCAAGGGAATACTTCTTGTGGTTGCCCATGTCTGGAATATAGCTTAAGTTTAGGTTAAGAACTCTCTTGGCGCTTCATTATCATGTATCATCCATCATATCATCGGGGTAACGTAACTCCGCCTTCTAACTTTAGAAATGGGTTAAAATTAAGCCAATGGCAGGAGAGAACACCAGAAATGTTGAAATGGCAACCTGGAGCATTGAATAAAATATATATTACGGATAAAGGTACTCATTACCAATAAAATGACTTATCTTGATTTTTAGGAGCCAAAACAACAGTATTATGAGAGTAAATATGTACAATTTGTATTGTGTTTGTGAAAGGTAATCGTTTATCAAACACACTCTACCAAGTGACATGTTTGTATATACTTAAGCGGATCTATCTTTAATAGCATACAATTTTTGTCACTTGTCATAAAGAAAACAAAATAGCCACAAGAAAAATTACACATATTCATTTATATCGGAATTCGAGTCAAATGATAATCCCATTTGTCATACAGTGGCTCAACTCATTTGTTGAGACATGTTACAAGTTGCGATAAAAAACAGGAACTACAGAGAAATACACCGTACCACGTTCCGACTTTCTTTTATGCCTTTGCTCAATTAGAAGAACAATAGCTATATCTTCAGATTTAAAAATTAGACGATAAATTCAATCTATATAACTTAGATTACGCGAAAAGCGATTATTTTTACCTCGTAGTAAAAAAAAAATCTTGAAAGCACCCGTACAGTACATAGAATCATAGAAAGGCTACATCTCGTATTTAGTATATCCATAAGAGGTTCTCTAATTTAAAGTAATTTTATTTTGCCAATTCGTTAGACATAACTACATTTAATGTAATTTTAGAAAAATTTCAAAGATTCATTAGGCTAATATTAAAAGCGTTCTGTAAATATGCAGTCGTGTATGGGTAATTCTATTACTTATTCTGTGCTCTTAGGCTACTATAGTTCGCTTGGCTTAACAAAAATTTTGTAGAAAGAGACAGCTGTGCACACCTCTCTAACTCACCAGATCTTAATAGGGGCAAAGGGGAAGACGAAAACTGACAACAAGGTGGGTTCTTTCTTTTGTAACTGGGTAAAATCGGTCAGGTAACTACCCTATATCTCCATCTCTTTGCCAAGTAAAGCCAGATATAATATAATAAGGAATCTTATATTCGCGCAAATTATTATTATTATTGGTAGAAGGATAATAATCTTTAACCTCCAATATTTATGCAATTGGACAATTCGTTTTTTTTTAGGAGAAATGATTTATAAAATAAGGAACAGTCCTTCGCTGTGGTTCAGGGCAACATCGTTGTCACAACTCAGTAATTTCCTGTTGGTAAAAATTTCTGGATGTTTCTTCTCCTTTTTTTTTTTCTTTTTTTTTCGATTTTGCTCCCTATTTTGCAAGACAAATGCTGAGAAACTTTAAGGCCCAAATAGTCCCGAACATAACCTGGCCATCCTAAAACTCCAACCATATTTCCTTGGTATTGTACGACTATATGAGTGAATGGTGAGTTTTATCTTAAATGTTCGTATGGTCTGGGAGGTGGCCTCGGTATTGAGGTCATGGCTAATCCGGGGAAACTCTCCATGTTCTTGTGTGGTCAGAAAAGTATTACCTGGTCCAGAGTTCAAAATGTTCTTGTTATTTTTTTTTACTTTAACCTTTCTCCATGTATGTAGGCCCGCGCCACAAGGTACTTACAGGGAAGCCAACTATTAGGATATGATCGCATACGTACTTTTTAACCACAAAGAACACAGAGGGCCACTCCCTATAGTGATCAGATCAATACCATGGACACATATGAGACAACACGAACACTTAAGACAAGACACACATACAGTTTCATACTAAACAGACGAACCCAATAGGATGATTTTGACGGCCAAATGGTGTTCGGGAATTATTTGAGATTTTAAGTTTCTCCACATTTGCCTTACAGATGAGGGAAACTCTGAAAAAAAAACTCAGTCAGGAAACTTGTCCAGGTCGAGGAAAGAACCCGAGACCGCGAGGCAACGACGTTACCCCGAAAGCATAGAGTACAACTACGATATATTTTATTTTATGACACTTCTGGTTTTCCCCCCTGGCATTGACGGAATTGTAATCCATTTCTTAGGTTGGGACACCTGGAAGGAGGAGTTACGTTACCCTGATGATGTGATGGGTGATAAATGATAATAAAATGCCAGGAGAGTTCTTAACCTAAACTTAACCTAAATTCCAGACTATGGGCAACCATAGGAATAATTCCCTTTAAGGAAAAATGTATATGGTCTGACAGGGAATCGACAGGGAACAGTAGACAGAAACACTGGCCATTAGCGCATGAGGCTGGTCACTACGATAGTATTATTATTGACTATTTAACTCGTGCCCCAAATGGGAGTCAATGACCAATCACGTTACAATGATTTTTTATTTACAACCAATCACAGTCGTGTTTCGCCTAGAATTCACCAACTAAAGTTTATCATAATAAAGAAAGCATATCCTTTTTAACATTCTGAATAGGTCATAGCATTATTTTGCAGTGACTGACTCTCTAAGAAATGCGGCTACCAGATTGTAATATAGTGCATGAATGTCAACACATAGCGCATGCGGGAGTTAATATAAAAATATTTGTAGCACTTGATTATACCACCGAAAAAAGAAACCACTGTTTGCACTGTCTTAAATGTATTTTTTTTCCAGAAGATAACATTTCAGAAAAATGTAATTGTCATATTTACATCATAGGACATCAGAAATGAATTAATATACAGTTTGACGTCTTTCATTTTTTTCTCCACTAAAGTGCATTCTTACAATATTGCGTTCCTTTGGCAATAAATAATATGATCTGGTTGCAGTGATGAACAAAAGAAGCAAATTAAGCGTACCAATCGTTTCTCATTTGTTTTCAAACATCGCCGTTTACATTAAATATATACATATTTTAAAATAACTATATTTAAATAATGATTTGTGAGTAAACAGCTTAATTTTATTCGTTAAATAATCCTAACAAATGCCACTCTTGATTTCCAAATTCTGTAGATAAATTATAAATCACTCGTGGCATTACTTATGATAAATACCATTATTATGGGTAATCATCTATATTACCAAATTCATTTTTTTAACATCGCTTATATTATTCCATCTCTCAGTCTTCTCATCCTTTGAATTCACACTGTGCAATTTTTTATATAACAACTTAACATGTTAATTGTTTTAATCGCTTGCAATCTAAACTGGCCATTAAACACTGATGTTTAAAATTGGTCAATAGATAATGCGGTTTCGATGCTCTTCTTTTATCGAGGGAGTATTATAATGCATAGAATTTCGTTATATTATTTCAGATAAAACATTTTAAATGCCACTTTTGCAGACAAGTCTAAAGAAATAAATATCTATATTATATTTAAACCGAATGTATCAGTTAGAATTCATATGCAAATAATAAATAGAAAACAAGATAGGTAAATAACAAAAGGCAATATTGCTTTAAAACTACCCTCAATAGTACAGTTCAATTTCCAAATCTCATTGAAATAACCTTGAATGATCAAGTTTTCTTTATCGGAAGCGTTTAAAATGAGCGCGTAAACCAGATACAACAATCAATTTCGCAATGTATGGTGTAGTATACAACATTAAGAAATACATTTCAAATTTGGATCCAGAATGTTTACCTATTCACTCATCATGGGCGAAGTACGAATTTAGTAAAAAATAAACAGCAAGACTAAATGTCCTTTCTTTATCAATTAATGAATGAGTGAATGGAATGAAGCGAATGAATGAAATAGTATTTTAAATGTCATTAAGAGACAAGGGTCCTAGGAAAGAAGAAATCATTGTTGGTTCTTAAACCTTGAGTTAATACTCGTGCTTGCGAGATATAGGCCCTAACCTAGAATTTTTACCAAAACGAACAATTCTTCTTCTTCTTATTATTATTATTATTATTAATTTGTAGGATTTTCATCCTGTTTATTTCCCAAATCACTCCTCGGAAAAAGACGTATTGGATATGCATCTACTGTCTATCCATCTCTTGGCTCGTCTTTCAGCCACTTATTCAATTGATCCTCCCTGGTTATCTCTATAATAGTAGTTATATCCTTGGTAAGATTATTTTGCTATTTGTGAATCTCTTACTCATCATTCATTTTTCATAAAGTTAATTTCTGATATACATAGTCTACAGAAATAAGGAAAGAAAGCCCTTTGGAACTGTAATATGATTATGCCTACAGTTACAAAATTTGGGCACGAAGATTACATCCTATGAATTCAACAAGAAAATAGATCTAATATAGTTTTACTGAAATTGCAATATATTTTTATAATTTGATAATTTATGATATAGAATTTCTTAACAGGATATCATAAGATTTTTAAAAAAAGTTTATAGCCTTTTTAATTTTACTTCCTCTCAATCAAATTTAACTGCAAAAAATAATGTTAATAATTCGAACGAAGCTATGTCTATTGTAATTATTAACGCAAACGCCAGGAATCTATAACCAACGAAATAGCATGTGGCTAAATCTATTGAGAAAGATAAGAAAATTTCAAGAAAAGTTTAGATCATTAATGGAAATCTAATATTGTACTTATTAGAAATGATCGCAGAACTTTTAGCAAGCCTTTTTTATACTCAAAGTTTCAAATAAAAATTTACACGAGAGAAAAACGATCCGAAAAAAAGAGCCAATAAAATAATTTAGTACAAATAAAATTAAAATTCCCAGTCTGAAGATAATGTGATTTTCTTTAGCCAATAAAGCAAAATACGGAGTTTCGATTTTCATTATTACCAATATTTTCATCATAATTATAAAAATACTAATATACATTCACATAAACAAACAAATACACACAGCCTACTAGCACACAGCCGAAAATCCTACATGCGATAATATTTAAATACTCAGACGTCTTAAAGTTCAGAGAGAAAAAAAAATCATAAGGTTACAATAAAATGTTATGTTCCAAATATACAAATTAACATTGGGGCCTATGAGTTTAACACCGTTCAAAAAATATTTAAAATGTAAATTGTGATTTCACATTTTACTATTAAATCGTCGCAGTTTCGTGGTGTATCTTAATTGACTCCAATTATGACACTTTGGGAGTGAAATTAAATTTAAACATAAAACGAGAGCACTCTGAAATAATGAATGATAACAAGGTGTTAAGTAAAAAGATGGACCATTCGCACCTGTTAAGCACCATCGGAATGTAGCATTAAATATTTAATAAGGAAATTACATTATTAGCATATTTAAGATGTCATTGATATTTTTTGGAAGTCTATTTATATAGTAATGGCAAATTAGAAATCCCATGTCTATTATTGCACAATAGACATTGAAAAGTGATCAATTCCGCCCCAAAAGAAAAGCTAAATCGAACTAATAAATAGACCCCTGCCGTAACAACGGCTTGTTTAAAAAACAGCCTGGGTACTTCTGTCACTCACTCACACACATACACACACACACACACATATACACACACATAGAGAGAGAGAGAGAGAGAGAGAGAGAGAGAGAGAGAGAGAGAGAGAGAGAGAGAGAGATAGACAGAGATAAAAATGTAATTTAAAATAAAGAAAATACATCATATAGACCTAGTAAATGGAAGGCAATTTGACAACTAAAATAGAGCAGATATACGATCTAAAAATAAAATAAAAACTTGTCATTTACGTATCTAAATAAATATAGAAAAATAACTACACATATTCCAAAAATAATGATGACAGGTAGCTGTTATTAGCTTTACAGTCGAAGTAAACTACCTTAAACGAACTTATTTACTAAATGCAGTCAAACTCTGTGCGTAAGCGAGAGCGGTTGAAAGGGAATGCGGCCACGAGAGTCTCGTGTACCGGCAACAAGAGCTCCAGAATAGTAAATCCCGGTATTTTCACAGTGAGTACGAAGGATGAAGTCCTGCAGTGTTCGTTCCACATATTAAATGTACACTGCATGTACCAAGCTGTACGTTTCTCAATAGCCAAAGGAACTCATTTCATAAATAGACATTTATTAATTATTATTATTATTATTATTATTTTATTATTATAATTACTGAAATATAAATCTATAAAACATTTAAGGGTCATTCCATATGAAATCGAAAAAAATAAAATAAAAATAAAAACTGAATTCGCATCTTCAAACATTTATTTTTTTATAGCGAAATGTTATGTTGCACTGAACATAAAAACTGAATTTCAGTACTCAGTTTGTTATACTGTAATTAAAGAATAATAGATCTGTCAATTTATCGTATTTTTAAATAGAAGTATTTTGTTTCAAATAAATTTCTCAAAGTCCCTGAAACTGAAAAGTCACATTACATATAATGTTATGTAACTTAGTATAGCTTGAAATGTGTAAGCTGATATTTACATTTTTCTAAACGGCGTAAATTCAATCAATGACAAATTGATCATTTTAACCATTTTATATAAATAAATAAGCTATTCTGATATTTTTACTTAGTAACAGGTGAAAGAAAAGCTCATAATTTATCATTTGCTTAACAATTTCGTATGGAAATAAATTGATGTGAATTCTAAACACATTAATGCTATCGGAGTATATTTTAATTACAGTACTAAGTACTTTTTTTCGCATGTATTATACAGGTTTATATTCAAAGAGTAAAGCTTGTAGAATGTAGGTCCCATTAGATAATTTATTGAATACATTCTCTTTTACCATCGCTGTCATTGTATACATTATTTTGCTTATGAAGACTGTTTTTTTGCTCACGGTAAATCTGATTCAATAGCACTCCCTGTGACTTTCGCGCAAGCGTTTGATATTTGCCTCCAACTCCTCTGAATACGTCAAGTTCCTCCGTAGAAGCAACGAGATTAGAACGCTGGGGAGCGAGATTCGAGAGGGAATGAATGTGTATATGACCGGCTCTATTATATACTAATTGCATTGCGATTTTTTAAGATACAGAGACTATTGAAGTTATCGTATTTAGTATAAAGACTGTAACAATGAAATATTCGAGCATTAGGCTATTTCTACCGTTTTACGCCCATTACATAGTCTACGATATCACTAAGAAGAGACAAAATTAACTTTGTTTCACAATATTTGTTATTTTTAATTTTACTTCTTTCACTAGTAAGTCTATTATATGTTTTTAAAGTATATATTTTTATTATATACAACGTTCCCCATTAGAGGATTGCCTCAAGGACAAAGTGATCAGACAATTTTCAGAATTGATGAAATACATTTTGTAAATACATTTTAAAAATTTTAAATTGTAATTGAAGTATACATACTATAAAGTAGAAATTTTGTAAAGATGGTTTCTTAAAATTGAAATTGATCCTCTAATGGCAGCGATGGCAATTTTAGAAAGATACACCCTGTCCAAATCTAAGGAATTCCAAAATTTAGCTAAGAATCCTGGTATAGTACCTCTTGCCCCGATCATCAATCCTGTGACAGTTATACTATCTAATTGGTATTTATCTTTGTAATAGTCAATTGTTAAATGGATATATAGAATAAATGTCCCGAAGGATGATTGTAGTCTAGCAACATATAACATTATTGGTAACGTAAAAAATTAATATCCTTAAAATTAAATGCCAAATAATTTATGTGGCACTCTAAATTTGTTTCAAGGTCAATTTATTGAATGAAACATGATTGACATTTAAAACCAGTTAGCTTATGTCAAATGACAAATACATGCCTCTCTAATTTGATTGTGGTTCATTCAACGTGCGCTTTGAACTTTAACCACTGATCAAACAAAACGCAAAAGGGACAACAGTTCATTTTATGGGAAAACGTTCACAAATTACACAATTAGCAATATAATTATAAGTTTTAATATTTTTCTAGCACATATTTTTAACGTTCAACAAATGTTGCCTATACATTTTTCTCGTTAATTTCATCATTATCATTAAAAATTGGAGTTACAGTTTTCAGGACAAAGTATTTTTTATTCAAATACAATCTACCAAAACGGAATAAAACTTTTGAATCAGTTTAATCCACAGATACGTACTACTATTTCGTCTGTGTGTTCTAATGCCACCCACTGTTTTGTGTTCCGTCTGTGAGGATAGATGCCATTGATGTGGTCTATTTTCAATTTACGACACACGAAGGCAATCCACTTTATGAGGCTGATGACATTCTTGAATAATTGTATAATTACAGAGATGATTGTAGGATGAGTGTATGTGTGTGTAGTGTCAAGTGTGCTGTATGATGGTCGATGATGATAAGGAAGCTAAACTCGTTGCCGGCACGAAAAACATCATGGGGGAGCATTAGGCTTAACGTCCCCATCCGATGGACGAATCGCTATCAACAATACCACATACATGTCTTTTCAAATTATGTAGGACCTACTTATAAGAATTTGTAACTTAATGCAGTAATCTGGTGCACAATCAAGCGAAAAAAGTGTACACCACCACCCTTCCAGGCTTCGAGATTTTAAACTGTACAATTGAATTAATTTAGTAAAAATAATGTTATAATTGAAGTTTTCAACTCCCGCTGGGTATCGCTAATATTTTCCAATCATCCCCTACATAATAAACTTCCCTCAAATCATGGTTAATGTTATTCCCTTACCTCATTTTTGGTCTACCAACTGGGCATTTTCCCTCTGGTTTTCCTACAAGAAGCATCCATGCCCTCTTTCATTCGCCATTCGTGCCACAAGCCCTGCGAATCGCAGTCTTCGAAACTTAACTGCTCTTATTATATCTGGTCTCCTATAAAATTCATGTAGCTCATTATTGTACAGTCTTCTCCATTCGCCTATCTGTTCATCTCTCTTTGATCCAAAATTTTTCCGAGGAACTTTATTCTCAAATACTCGTAATCTTTTCTCCTCCCTTAAAATAAGTGCGAGGATTATGGAATGAAGATAAATATGAATAAGACGAAGGCCATGATTATAGGAAGGAAACCAAGGAAGATAAACATGAGGATTAAAGATGAGGCCATTGAGCAAGTGGAGAGCTTCAAATACATGGGTTGTACTATCAATAGTATAATAACATGAATTGCGGCCAAAAAAAAAAAATTGGCAAAATAATTACGGAAGAGGCTAGTGAAGTGCTTTGTGTGGAGTGTAGCATTGTATGTGCAGAGACGTGGGCATTACGGCGGAATGAGGAAAAGCGACTGGAAGCTTTTGAGATGTGGATATGGAAAAGGGTGGAACGTATAAAATGGACAGACAAAATAAAAAAATAAAGATGTGCTAGACAGAGTGGGTGAAGGAAGAACAATGCTGCAACTCATAGAGAAGAGGAAAATAAATTGGATTGACCACTGGCTAAGAAGAAACTGCCTGCTGACGGATGCCCTAGAAGGAATGGTCAACGGAAAGAAAGTTAGAGGCAGAAAAATACATAAGATCATAGACAATATTAAAATAAATGGTTTGTATGCGATATAAAAGGGAAAGCTGAGTTAAGGAAAGGGTGGAGAATGCTGAGTTTGCAGTAAAAGACCTGCTGTTGGGCAGAACACTATGTATGTATGGGGAGAGCGCCTAAGTCTCGTTGAGAGAAATATGGGCTAACACGAAGGAAATATATATATATTATATATATATATATGAGATTAATATTAATGGAGCATTTTTTAATCGTTATAAGAATAAAACAACTATTTCATCTTAATCCTTCTATAACTCGTATAGGCTACATGATTACTGGTATCAAATAAAAGAACCAACTTCGTCTGTAACCTATTGAAAATAATCACACGTCAAATGTTTTTATAAATACCATTCACTCGGTTATAATGTCATATTGTTCGTTTTACTATCGATTGTCTACTTATCTTTTCCTCTTGGACGCACGTACACAAACAACTCTCTAGCGCGAATATCTAGAAGACTCTTCACCTACCAGCCTATCAGTTGCTGGAATGACATCCAAATGTGCCCTTTACAGAGGTGGGTGATCATCCAGGCAGTACAACAGTGTACTTAGTCAGCATGACGATTCTGCTCAGCCATTATAACTGCTTTTCTCATTCTGGAGCCACTACTTATAGCAGCTACCCAAATTCCTCAGGATATTGTGCGGGCACCAGTCCCATACTGGAAGAGATTCCCTGAGAAAATTGTTTTCCACATGGAAAATCAACTAGCACATGTACCGTAGCCCTGCCTCAAGTCTCTGTCTTAGATCGCTCGGCTACGGGACGGGACTTGGACGTATATAGATTTTTCTTTATTTACGACGCTCTATATAACACTGGTCATTGACAGCATCAAAGGGCTCATAAATTTGCTCAAATAACTCTTTCTCAAAAAGAGTTTTTTTTATTTAATCTACACGCTATAGATCTACCAACAGCAAAAATAAATACTCAGTAGTTTTACACTCTGAAAAAATCCATTATTCCCATTCAGATTTGAACCCTGAATTTAGGTCCAACATGACAAATACTAGACCACCGGGATCATTGGCATGGATGTAAATGTCTATTGTAATCCAGTGTCAATCCTGTACGTCATATGTCCTACACAGTAAGTTACATCATCAACACCTAATTAATGCCGAATGACAAAATTTGTATGAAACCAATGATTTGGTATAAAACTATATAATAGTAAACACTTTATAAGTGTGACGAAATAAGCGGATGTTGTGAATTCTTTCACATACAGTCATAAATTAAGTCATACAGAAGGCAGGAAGGAAACAAGACTCGTTTAATCATGTTCATATTTCGCATAAAAAACACACTACCTTGTCATATCAAATGACTCAAACAAATACGTTTTGACAATGTTGACCATTCCTTTTAGTACAAACTCAAGTTCGAAAGTGTTGACAATTTAGGGTCTACTAAACATTTTTAAGCGCATTACATATTTTCACTCCGTAAATCTATAGTGAGTGCAAAAGTGATCGTACAGTTAAACTTTTTTTTACTAAAAGTACAAAATATTGACACTCATTAAACATAATTATTATTAAATGCTAGCTATTAGGCTGCTACGCCTAAATAAATTAAAATTAATATATTTTATGTTTAATTGAGGGGCACGCCGTAGCGTAGTGGTTAAGGCACTGAGCTACAAGCCGGAGGGTCGAGGGTTCAAGTCCCGTTGGGGTCAGGAATTTTAAACTGACCCAAACCCTCTGGCGGCACTATGGCCCTGGGGTCGACTCAGCCTCAAACGGAAATGAGTACCAGACGCTTGTTCTGGGGGTAAAGGCGACCGTCACGCAGGGCTGACAACCCGGCTGACATAAAGTGCCGATTGTCTAGATAAAGTGGGAGCCTTAACCTCCTACTACCCCAAGGGCCTCCCGAGGCCTGTTGTGGGATCACTTTACTTTTTACTTTATGTTTAATTGACAAGTAAAAGGAAAAATAAGTATACATTTATATCCTAATTATTTTAGATACCCCGCGCTCATTGCCCGGCGTTGCCCATTAATCTACTTATTCCGATCTTCTTGGCATAAATGAGCTGAAAGACTAAAACTAATGTTTTCTTATGTTTAAGTAAAACGAAAAGAATATTGTAATTATTTTTGATACTCCGGCGTTGCCCGGGAATCTACTATCGCGATTTTCTTGGCATAAATGAGCTGAACGACGAAAATTAATGTGTGTTATGTTTAGTTGAATAAATGAAAGGAAAAAAATAATTATAAATGTATATCGTAATTATTTTAATTACCAGCTGCTACGCCTAAATAGATGAAAATTAATGTTTTATATTTAGTTGAATGAGTAAAAGGAACGATTATAAATTTATATCGTAATTATTTTTAGATATCCCGTGCCGATTACCCGGTGTTTCCCGATCATAAATTACCTGAAAGGCAAAATTCGTTATTGTGAGTTATTCGTAAAAGAATGCCCGCCGTGCGCTGCTACACTTGCCCGGGAATCTACTTATCCCACAATTTTCAATTGGCATCAATTTAAAAGACAAACAAAATGATTATTGTGAGTTATGTATTAAATTATTTTTTTATTTCCGTTAAAAGGAAAACCAATATGCTGATCGGGGACTTCCTTCTAGTTTTATTTTTTTTTATTCAATTCTGTGTACATAATGTGTTCATATTTGTTATTAGCGTAAGCTAAGCCATTTAAGCGTCCAAAGCTACCTAAAAGCTACTTTTTTTTTTTACGTTTTTATCCTTACAAAGGGTGATTTTTAATGGTTGGAAGGAAGTGAGTATTACAAACTCTAGTAGATTAAAACCTTCCCAGGAAAACTACTGAACATTTTGCACAAAAGCTCCACAATCGGTGAAATTGAACGGTTATGAGCAGCGATCATTAAAATACGCGAACAAACATTTTTATTTATATTAGATATTTTTCATATGTTTTAATGGCGCGACAGCGACGGCAGCCCTAGAGGGGGTCCTTAACTAGAGCCGGTTACCGGCCTCACACCCACGTGTTAATCACAAAGGTAGACAGTGTAGGGGTGGCATGTGGTCAGCATTTCGGAGTACCCATTGACGTTATAGCTGGTTTTCTTCATCTTGAAGTCGGGCACTTATTGTAGCTAACCCAAATTCCACACGATGCTGGGTTGACACCCGGTCATGAAGGGGGGAAAATTCTTCTTCCCATGCAGACCGAGAACCAGCGCACTTCCCGTTAGCCTCTGCGCCAAGTCATCTTGCCTTAACCATTCGGCTTACGGCGTTGCAACTTTTTATTTAATGGTACATTTAACATTAATATACAAAAATAGTTCCATTGCCATGCTATATGAGCCAAGAAAATGAACAAATATAAAAAAAGTCAAGTCATTGTTCTACCACTAAGAAATTAATGTACGATGCCCTCCCCCTTCCCTTATAAAGACTTCATAACGTGCAAAGCGACCAACCCACAACAGTGTTGTGTAAAAAAAAAAAAAAAACCAGTATATTTGTGCAGTATATGCAGATAGTTAAATGGCTCCGAAAAAATAGGCCTCTAGAAAAAGAACCTAAAATTATTGTTCGGTTGCATAATATATTAAAATCAGTATCAGAAATATCGAAAGTGATTCCACATTTCCTAAGAAAAAATAGTTACAATGGAAGAGTGGCCCAACGGAAGTATTAGACTTCTTCTTATATCTTGTAAGCCCATGTTTCCCTTAACAGGGATTTAGGCGCTCTCCCCCTACAGGGAAGAATTTGAACCATACTAATTTAGTTACACTTGTTTACGTATAGATGTCATTTGAGTGGTCCGTGGTCAGCGTTCCGCCTCATACTGACATCCAGGAAACCAAGGTAGTACTAGGACGGGGAAATTCGGTAAATTTTGCTTAGAGGCCTTTTCATTCAGGCTTAAGGATCTTTTACCAGCCTGAAAATCTTCAGACTCGGGACCCATGGCTTGAAGTCCCTCCCGGAGGACTCGCTCCTTGAATTTTTCCATCCTACAAAAAAAACCAATCAACCCCGGGCGGGTTTGAACCCGCGACCCTCGGGACCAAAGGCAAGGAGCATAACCACTAGTCCACCGTGGCCGATGAAGTATTAGTCAATTAGAGAAAATTGAATTAATTGTTCAAATTACCCGCTGTACGATCAGATATTACTCTCACTGTATGTAATCCAGGTAGCTCAGAATGAAACGAGTCTGATTAAAAGCTGGTCAATACGAGTTTGAAACTTGTAGCAGAAAAAAAATATATAGTAACAGGTAACGAAAGGCCCATTCAGATTCCTTTCAAATATGTATACTATAAACTATTCAATTATTGTTTTGCACTGTTGTCCTATAAATTTGAATAAAATGGAGTGAGAAATTGACTCTTGCTAATTCAGAGGTTATGCTATATTAATGTGGGGTTCGTGGTAGATGAATCAGACAGGTTCCGTTTTTCTCGAGGTTTCTCCCGTTTTCCCCTGCCAAAAACTTTATTTCACTCATTTATTTGGTTTAATTTCCTCTATCTCTGTGATAGTACGAGAGACCTGATCAGCCGGCAGTCTCGTATATCACAGACTTCAATAACAGGGACTTCATCTAATCTCATCCTTAGACCTGTCATTAAGCCGGACAGGAGTACAGAGTTTTTTTACTAAAATATTTTAATGGACTACTCGTTCCCGTGCTGGCCTCTGGCTTCGAGGTTCGCGGGTTCAAATCCGGCCGGAGTAGATGGATTTTCAGAGCGTGAAAATTGGCTTCCTTTGGAAGGGAACTATACTCAAGGGTTCCGGCATGAACAATAAATTAACGCCTGAAAAAGACTCTTAGCAAAATTTATTTAGATTTGAATTGCGATCCTCATAACCTTAGCTGTTAAAGAGCGTGTTAAATAAAAATAATAATATAATAACAAATTAAATCCTTAACACCACAGTTTCGAAGAGCGAAGATCTACTGAAATGGTTGTTGCCAACAAGCAGGTCATAAGACAGAATAGATAATCATGAGGAACCTTCTCTCTCTCTTATTTAAGCTCTCCCTATGAAGGTATTTTTATATCTCCCACATCAGATCGCTACCTGTCGAGATAGCATTTTTAACTCTGAATCACACACTCAATTCTCGACCTACGTGGATGAGTGATGAATTCAAAGCCATGGGCCACCTCCAAGACAACATAAACATTTAAGACAATACACCACATTAACCCATTCATTCATAATAAATAAGGCGGATGTATGTTTGGATGTGATGGTCAGGTGATTTTTCAGGACCATTTGGACACTTCAAGACCATCAACATCTACAACGTCGTAAACAACAATAACTAGTAGCATATACTCATCCTGCTGATGATGGAAGTTAACTTCCAAAAGGCCTCCATATAATATTTTTAAATATAATATTTTAACACAGAGTTAGGACGACAGGACATGCCAACAGGTATATATTTTAATAATTTTTATCCTATTCCTGATATTTGTCTTCCAGGTGAGGAAAAACCGCGAAAAAAAACCTCATCCAGGAAACTTGTCTTGGCAGGAAATTGAACCGGACCCGCTGGTTACGAGGCAATGACGTTACCCTGATACCAAAGCGGTTGACTACCTAAACCCTAACATTATAAACTACAATTTTCCACGGTTATATTGCAGAAATAGCTAATTTAATATCATTAAGTCTTTCTAACTGAGAAAATAATTCAAGGCGCAGCTGTAGAATACAAACAACAGATAAAGTAATCGAATTTGTGCGATTGGTCGATAGTAACGAGATATCGACAAGCAGTAAATGTATGTTCAGGTGTCTAATATAACACTAAGATGAATTGTGCTGCCAATACAAACATCGTGCTGATAAAGAACCAATGCTATTTAACATAGCTGATAGGAAATGGAAAGGATTTATTTCTAAAACAATACCATTGGATTAAAGCAACATGATAATGACATGTACTATTATTATATGCATGGTCCAATTCATAACGAGAAATCTATAGTGTCATTTATACTTCTCATTTGTATATTGCACAATCCGCATTAGAGTTGATTTTATAAGGTGAATTAAAATACACCATGTCCCATTCAAACCTCCCACATTTTAATTAATCACAACTCTCAAAGTATGCGGAATTATAAAATGAGATTGGTATTAAAAGAAAGAGAAACTCAAAGAATTTTTGTTTTCATTGTTGCAGTTAATTTATCTGTCGCAAGTTGGACAATAATAACATAAAACAAAATGGCGACTCCTCAGCAACGAGCACAAACTGTTTTCTGGTATCCAGAGACGAAGTCAATAATTACAGTGCATTACAGTGCAAAGAAATTACCGGAGAGAATATGGAGGAAATGCACCTGATGGGAAAACCATTAAGGCATGGTTTGAGAATTTTCTGGCTACTGGAAGCGTTAAAAAAGAATCAGGAGGTGCTCGTACACGTGTTTCAGAATAAAACATCGAAGAAATTACAGCAGGATTTCAGAGAAGTCCACAAAAATCAATTAGCCAAGCTTCCCGGCAGTTCAATGGACATGTTGGACAGAACGTGACACGAAATCGAATACAGACTTTATATTGCTCGTATTAATGGTGCACATATAGAGGTGTTTTAGTGTGTGGAAATAAAAATTCTTTGAGTTTCTGTTTCGTTTAACACCGGCCTCATTTCATAATTCCGCATTCTTTGTAAGTTATGATTAATTAAAATGTGGAAGGATTGAATGGGACACCCTGTATAAATAAATTCATAGCACTATACCTCAGAAGAATGAAGCAGAACTTAGGTGTTTACTGTTATATGGCAGTATAGGGAGTTATTTCGGTTAAGATAACTCCGCTGTAGTCTCGGGGTAAAGTCGATGCCTTGTACCCATCTGATCCTGGGACAAGATTTCTGGGTGATAGTTTTTTCTGGGTTTTGATCACCTGTAAGACAAATGTCAGGAAACTTTAAGGCCTAAAAGGTACCCAAGCATCAACTGGCCAACATCATCATATTCGCCATGTTTCGTATGAATGTGTGAAAGAAAGTTGTGTTTCGTCTTAAATGTTTGTGTTGCCTCGGAGGAAGCCTTGGACTGAGCTGATCACTCATTCGAGGAGATCCTCCATTTCCTTGTGTGGCCAAAAAAGTAGGTCTATGCATGTGATCCCTCTCCAGACAGGTATTGCCACTATAAGGCGAGAGAATAAACTACGAAGGAAATGAAGACTTTGATTCAGTTGTCAAGTCTCAGCTACACCCAACTATTGATTTATAAATTTATATTTTAGTAGGCTATTCTTTGTTCTATTTTTATCACAATGTCCCATATAATTATCTACAGATGTAAACGAGTGATATGCGGTCAGCACACATACGGATTCAACGAGACAGCTAGTTGGCAACTAGGATATTTTTTGGATGGATGAAGGTCGGTAAATTTTGCACAGAAACCTTTTATGCAGGCTTGTGATTCTTTTACGAGCTTGAAAATCTTCAGACTCGGGATCAACGGCTTAAACCCCGTGCCGTGCCGGATAATTTGTCTTGGATTTTTCCACCCTAAAAAATCCATCGATCCCGGCCGGGTTTTAACTTGCGCAATAATAATAATAATAATAATAATAATAATAATAATAATAATAATAATAATAATAAATAATAATAATAATAATAATAAACATCAAATATCTGTTTTAGAATTATTTGTGTAGAAAATACTTTAACCAATGTCCATATTTTTAGCAAATTGTAAAATCCTGACGGTAACAGCCATTCGGAACATAATCCTATATTATACATATAGGCCTATTAGTAACCAACATACGAGAAGACCGTTAAAATACGATTTTTATAGAAGAAACGTCTTGATGACACCCCATGATGACCAGAAGCCGGTTCACCTGTTGTTGCCCTACAATCACGTCACTTCCGCTTATTATAATAACGAAATCATCGAGTCGGAACAGGAAGCTGCACCCCTAACAACCAACCGAACATCCTTCACGTAACCGACGTACGTCTTCCCTTACCATACATTATTACATCACAAACATCTTAGTTCTCCAGAAAATAACCCAAACATTTACCTTCTATTTTAAAAAATATATATGAGAAATTAGAAGACGGATGAAATACGAGGAAAATTTGAAAGACTTGAAAAGGGGGCAATTAAAATGGATTGGATCATAATAAGGATGAACAACGACTTAAAAAAATCAATGGACACCACACGGAAGAGACATTCAGGGAAGACCAAGAAAATCATGGCTCCAGAAAGTTACTTACTGGCACTATCGAACCCGTAGGGCCATGAGCGCACGGACATAAGCTCTCCATACATCTCTATCCTGAGCTAATGCTTACCAATCATTGCCTGTATAATCCACTTCCCTCAAATCATAGTTAATGTTATTCTTCCACCTCATTCTTGGTCTACCAACTGGGCGTTTTCCCTCTAGCTTTCCTACAAGAAGCTTCCATGCAAGTCTTTCATTCACCTTACGAGCAACATGTCCTGCCCAACGCAGTCTACGAGACTTAACTGTTCTTATTATATCCGGCTTCCTATAAAGACCATGTAGTTCATTGTTAAGTAGTCTTCTCCATTCACTTGTCTGTCCATCTCTCTTTGGTCCAAAAATTGTCCTAAGAACTTTATTTCCATGTTTCGCATCCATATAATACAACTGGATAGTATAATAGTTTTATATATTTTCTGTTTAACGTTTTTTGAAAGGAGTTGGGACATCAAAAGTCTCTGCAATGCATAATAGCACGCATTTCCAGAATTGAGCTCCAGAAAGTTAAAGAGGTTATTTATTCAAAGGGACTTGAAGAATAAAATGCCCTTCATCGAGAAGGATAGAGACTGGTAACTGGAATCCGACATCAGCTCCAAAATCCTTGTATGTAGGCTATATATAGTATCCACCGCCGTGATCTCGAGATAGCGTCGTTACCTCGTATGCAGCGGGCCCGGGTTGGAACCCCGGTCGAGACAAATTTCCTGGGTGATGGTTTTTTCTGTAAGACACATTCAGGAAATGTTAAGGCCCAAACGATCCTCGAAACATGGAGAGCCTCCATGTCCTTGTGTTGTCAAAAAAGTATGCGTGTGATCTACAGTTCAAAATCCCTCTACCGACAGGTCGTGCCACTAGAAGGCCAGGTGGCGTGTGGCGTGTAAAAAGTATCATTGGGTGAGATGTTAAACTGAGTTAAAGATGTTTATTATTATTATTATTATTATTATTATTATTATTATTATTATTATTATTTACTGAATTAATGTTAATGGATGTCAGAATCTTTTACAACATTTAAAAAGAGAGGTTATGAAGAATGATGCAAAAACGTTTTAATCTTTCGATCAATCATAGGATATAGAAAAAAAATGGTTTAGACATGTAAAAAGAATGAACGTAACAAGATTACCAAAAACAGCATTTAACTACAAGCCAAGAGGTTGAAGGAATGTAGGAAGGCCAGTGAAAAGATGGGCAGAACAAGTGTGAGGCGGAACAGGCATTTTGCCTAGCCCGTGAAGTGAAGAAGAAGAAGAAGATCTTTCGATCAATAAATTAATTTATTTTCGAAAGTTACTAACGTTATATCTTTGGGAGAAGTTATGTAGGTGGAGCTGTTGTATCAAGGCTTTATTATAAATTATTATTATTATTATTATTATTATTATTATTATTATTATTATTATTATTTATGCATAGAATGGAACACGTTCTTTCAGTACGATTTTCAACAACGAAATTGATTCAGAGTAAGGTAAAGGCCCCAAATAAGAGATACCTTTTGAAAAATCGCTTCTGTATCAGAATGGTAACTGATTTATTACATTTAAAAATGGTAATACATGTTTCATATTCTTTATTTTGATATTCCATAAAATAAAACCTCGTTACTTAGTAAGTATTTAAAAAAAAACTCTAAGAACAATAAGAATTGTAAAAATTGAAAATTTCGAAGAGGGTTCCAAATAAGAGATACCTACATTTGCTTCTATATATTTAGCAAAAACATTCAAATAATCCAGTATATTCAAAACAAAAACACTTTATCACACACAAACTAATAATTAATTTCACTATACATGTTAATAGCGTCTTTTCAGAGTAGATAATTAATTTTGCTTCTTTGAGCAAATAAGCAGACGAATGGTTACTCATCAGCCCCGCAATCTTCATGAGCCCAGCGATGACAGTCAATGCACTGAGCTCATTTTTCTCATCTTGTGTCCTCTGAATACAATCCAGTGCAAAATAAACACTCATCATCAGCACCAAACTCTGAATCATCATCGCCTGAATCAATTATCTCCATTTCCGTGTCTGTTTCTTCGCTCGAAGAACTCAGTTGGCGTTTTCTTGACCGAGACTTTTTAGATTTTACTGAATTTGTTTTTTGAAAAAGTTGCTTCATTTTAGTTTATTGGTTCTATTCAAACTGTCCTTTAGTTCTTGGCGATACGGACTGCCTGTCAGAAGGGCTGATTTTCCGGTTCTGCCTTTCCTTTTTTCTGGAATCGACTTGTTGATGGTTGTTGGATCTGAGGGAGTGGTGACACATCAGTAAGAAAGACCCACGAGAGTTCCTGAATCAGGAACTACGATTGCATCACTCTTATCTCCGGTGTGGATGGCAAAATCGCTATCAGAAAAAATGTTCCTGTTGCACGGAACAAGCCCTGTATTTCGAAATGCATTGATCGAAATTTGTAGAGTAGCAGTCGGGGTGACAGCCCGGTTGATTCCTCGGTCCGATTTTCTAGAAAGACAGAAGAAACCTTAACCTTCTGCTATCTAAATGACCTCTCAGGGCCTATAATGTGACCACTTTATTATTATAAAGTTAAATCGCGTAATTATCAAATGAGATGAATTTGTTTAAGGAAATGTAGCGCACTTGTATACAGGAGAATCTGCATTTATCAATGAAACAACTTCTGGTTCCTAATAAGAGACACTATCTCTTATTTGGAACCACAAGTATCTCTTATTAGGGAACGGCACGGTCGCCAATTCCGTGGCTGGTCAGACTGTAATAAATTGTGTCACTAATAATCACTCTAGTTTATAATAGTCTGCATTTCATGAGCTTTTCGGGAAAATAAGTAAAATTAATATCAGAACTCACCTTCACAGTTATCCACAACTTTGAATAGCGTCACTACAAAAATTCAATTGTCGCGAAAACAAACACAACCTTCTCTGCTTCGTTTCAATCAACCAAGTGACACCAAACAAAGACCACGATGCTATAATAGTATAAAGCTCAGATTTTTGTTACAAACATCAGATGACAGCTGTTCATGGACTAGATAATAAGGTATCTCTTATTAGGAGACTATCTCTTATTTGGCGACTTTACCTTACCTATTCTCAGAAATATTACAATCATTAAAAGTGCATATTTTGCTCTTTAATGAAATAATCCTTCATAGAATTTACGAGGTTTTCCAGGGGAAAAATCAGTAAGATAGTTGTGCACATCGATCAATGAATCTAGACAATAATTATGAGTATCGGAAGTGAAAACTCTTATTGATGAACAAGATGTAGGCCTAAGTCAAAATGAAATTATAGTGAATGGTTACTTCTGGATAACGAACCCAAAATTAAAATTCCAACGAGAAAAAGGCTGCATAGTAAAAGTTTCAGATAAATAACGGTCAAATTCTCAGAAATTTCGTGAGCGCCGTGTTATAAATATATTAATTTGCTCACCTAGTTTTCCTTCACGTGGTGGTCTCATCACTTGAATCAATATTTCATATTGAAATGTCTACTGTGCATGTCATCACAGTTATTCAACACTCCCACGTTAATACAACATCTCCATTCATACCAAGATGAAAAACGTAACTGCACAAAACTATTTGTAGGCCATTTTACTCGTTGATTACCTTATATATATATATATATTTTTAAAATCAACTTTTTCTAAAATAGAGTTTCTCAACCTATGGGTCCGGACCCACTGGTAGGTCCTGAGGAGGAATTCGATGTGTCACCAATTTCACCACTGTGATGTAGGGGGCAACAAAAATTGGCCATAAACCCGGAGGTTCATATACTGGACGACAGAATTGCAGACAATTTATTTTGGCACTTTGTTTTTAATTTTATTTCGTTAAACTTGTAACCTTTAACAATCGCCTTGATTCAATAAGTAGAACAGCATATTGTTATTTCATCCCCTTGCACCATGCGAATCTGATGGGCACACTGAACTAACTTGAATCCAACATACATCAGATTATGGCCAACCACCACTTTAGTTCGGTGACTACATTTTAACATAAGTGCTCGATGCATTTTGACTTCTTCTTCTTCTTCACTCCACGGGCTAGGCAAAATGCCTGTTCCGCCTCACAGTTGTTCCGTCCATCTTTTCACTGGCCTTCCTACATTCCTTGAACCTCTTGGCTTATAGTTAAATGCTCCTTTTGTCAATCTTGTTACGTTTATTCTTTTTTACATGTCTAAACCATTTTTCTCTATATCCTTTGATTTTATCATTTAATGGATATATGTTTAACTCTGTTCTTATATCTTCATTCTTTAACCGATCCATTCTTGGGCAGCCTTTTGTTCTTCTAAGGAAGTTCATTTCTACACTTTGTATTCTACTTTGTAATTTTCTGGTCATTACCCAAGTTTCACTCCCATAAAGTAATGCAGGAACTGCATTTGTTTTTAATATTATCTTACAGTATTTACATGTTCATCAATGATTACAGTGTACTAAAAAAATCATAGGTCAGGTAAAGTTTAATATTTTTCAAAATGAGTCCCGGACTTAAAAAGGTTGAGAACTTTTGAACAACTCAGCTTTCTAAGTAAGAGAGATTTCTGGAATAATGAAACTGAGATAATTTTAAAACTCGTGAAAGGAGGTTAAAGGATAAAATTATGCAGATGGAAATTTTCAGTTGCTATGTTTTGACGTGTATCAATTTTCATATTTTATTAGTTTAGACGTCAATAGAGGTCTTAATTATACATTTTATAGTGATAGGAAATATGCTTACACCGTGGAATAAGTAAATATATAATCTCTAAAATTGTAAGCTCTGTATTTTACTTTGCGTGACGATTTTTAAAGCGGCTTCATACGTCTTAATTTATAATGAACAAACAGGTCTACAACACACATTTTAGGATCTGTAAGCAAAAATAAAGAATGCCGTATCAAAAAGCTGCTATCTTATAGAATAAACATACATAATTTCAGATAAAAACAAGGAAACACTCCATCACAGTCTTATATGCCAATGACTTAAGTATTTTTAAGGAGTTCAGAACATGATATCAAGTTACAATACATGAACATTCCATTAAAAATATAGGCTGTTCTTCAATAAGCACTATCATATCAAGATTATGACGCAGTTACTTTATGGTCAGTGATATTCTATTTAGACAAGTATCTACAAATGGGGGAGTTGGCCTAAAAAACAGAAAACTGATTTTTTTGAAAAAGCATTCTATTTTTATTATTTATAAATAATACGTAGGCCTACGTTTTTACGTTTACAGAGAAAAAAGTCAACTACGAGAGCGAAATGATTTTTCTACATTCGATTCAAATAAAAATTAACATAAAATTAGGGTATATATAATATCAAGCTCAACCTGTAAGATATGTCATGAATTCATGAGCCCTTCTTGAGAGTAGAAGGCCCTTGTCTTTAAGGAAAATTACGGACTTGCCCATTGATAATAGGCCTAGACAGTTTGAGATTATTCTATGATGAGTTACATAGGGCAAACTGCTAGAAACCTACAAGTAGGAAAGATGGTTTACCATTACTGCTATAACCTCAAAAGTTACCAATCTAATGTTTCTAGACGACACAAATATTAAGTTTTTCATAAGAAGAAAATTGCACAGGCATAATTCTTCGCGTAGAAAATTAGAAAAAAATCTTATATAGATTTTTTTTACTCAAGTGTATGGTGTCATTTTTCTATCATTTTCTGTATTTCGTGAAAATAAAATATATATGGAAAAAAAAAATTAAGATCTGATACTTATATTTCTTAATGTAACTGATATTTGTGTAATTCATGGATTGAGAATTAAAAGATACCTAATTAGAAACGCAACATTAATGTATCCTAAAGCTTTCAAAATTCCATTAGTTATTTGTTTGAAACCTACCTTGATGTCTCTAGAGCCTTCCTTGTGTGGGCTTGTAGCCGCGTAGAAATCCTGATCGTCCAAACTGTAGTCGCCGTACAGCGAGTCCAAGTCCATGGCTGGAACGGCTGCAACAAAAGTATATAAACATAAGATTTAACTTAGAATCATTATCATTCTTCTTTCACACTTTTTATTCATAATTTGGCAATCTTTGTACACTGAATATGTAATTTATACTTTATAATTATTGTAAAAATATACCTAATTAAAATATCTGTTTAGAAACAAACAACCATTACAATTTCAAAGGATTCCTTTTATTAAGGAACATAGTTTTAGGTAAATGCATATATTTCTTGCGTAGATACAGGATTCCCGAATTGACTTCATTGTTCTGAATTATATTTGTAGAGCAAGTAAGCCTACATCAAATTTTATTTCACTTAAAACCATATTTTCGACTTATTTGCAATAAAAATATATATATATATATATATATATATATATATATGATATAATTAAGTTTTGACATCATATATCTTTATTAATTTATTTAGCTGGCTTCACAACATTATCCGTCCTCAATTCATCTACTGTTATTCTCTTCCACATCTCTCTATCATTCCAATCTCCATTATCCAATCCATTTTATCTCATGCTGCTCAAAACACCATCAACCCACGTTATTTTTTTGCCATTCTCTTTTTTTCTTCTTATTCTCTGTTCGTTTGAAAAAGTGTGCAATGCTAAAAAACCCAAGAATGAAATGCTGGACGGATTTACGTCGTAATAAACGACGGAAGAAGCTAAGGACCATTCTTCTAGGAACAGACTATAATATATATATATATATATATATATATATATATATATATATACTGCATACTGCTATAAAGTAAATATTCACTTTAATAATTTGCTTAACTGTTATGTTAGCCGCTAGATGGCAGTCGGAAGATCTTTCCGCTACCTCTTGTGTGAATTGAGAATACTACATGTATAAGAAAATTGTATGTTTGTCTTGGAATTCTTGGGTAGCTCAGTTGGTTAGAGCGCTAAAGGTACAGACTTTAGAGACTCGAGTTCAAATCCCGACTCAAGCATTCTTTTTTCTTTTCATATATATATATATATATGTTAGGCATTTATTTTTCTTTTCTTATTATATATATATATATATATATATATAGTCCACCGCTGTGGTCTCGAGGTAGCGAGCTACCGTGTCACGCAGCGGGCCCGGGTTCCATCCCCGGTCGAGGCAGTTTTTTCTGGGTGAGGATTTTATCGGGGTTTTTCCTCACCTGTAAGACAAATGTCAGAAAAAATTTAAGGCGCAAACGGTCCCCGAAATCATATGGCCATCATCACCCTTATCATTATTATCATCAACACAATCCTTCACCGGTGTGGAAAGCAACGGGAAGCTACCACACATACAATTCCCTAGTAAAGCTGCAAGCATAGCATGGAAATGCTATGATTGCAGTAAAGGATCTGCCTTCGGGAAGAATTACTATGGATGGATGGATGGAGATATATATATATATATATATATATATATATATATATATACATACATACACACACAAGTATTTTGTTTAAAACGCATATTTTATTGACAATTTTCCAGAATTTTATTTTTTTAGAAAAATATACATCTTTAATTAATCACAAGTATTATTTATATATATTCCTACATTTTCAATGTACTGGTTTTCACTTTTATTGTGTTTCAGTTTTGTGAATTTGCAGATGCCCGCCGAGTATTTCAGCGTGTGACGACTAACAGATTTTTTTTTTTTTAATATGGACAGTTTGATGTCGAATAGATATAAAGTATACATGAAGGCCTCTCAACGAGAACTGAATTCTTTAGAAAAAAAATGGCTCATGAGTAGAATACTTACACAAATGTTATTACAATATATTCCACTGTGTGAAACTGAAAGAAAATAGTTTCAACTTAAAGCACTTATGTTTAACTTTTATCAAATATATGTGAGTTTTTAATGCTTTAAAAATAGTGTCCAATTTCTAGCATCTAAAAATCTGTATCCTAGTTTTATTTGTTTAGGCTAAAATTCTAATTATCTAATAATAAATGACTATCAAGAAAGAACAATCTCTAGTTATGAAATAGTTTTAATTTAATTTCATATAAGTGAAAATTTGAGATGTCCCTATTAGGTTTTAGCTTTTCAATAATTATTTAGCCTACCGCTTAAGTGAATAGAGGTAGCACAATAGCTGCTTCTTCTTCTTCTTCTTCTTCTTCCTACTTCCAAATATTAGGCCAAGGCCTGTTACAATCCTATAGAAAATTTTCCCTCCAGCGTTTTATAGGACGGCCCAGAGATCTTCGTCCTCCTTCCGGAAAATTCTCGTGTAAGACTTGAAAGCATAATAATAGTCCCTTCGATTGGTTGCCATCTTATAGCCTCTGGTCAGGCTTTTCTGGAGAAGAAAAGAAAATAAAGGAAAGAAGGAATGGAAGAAAGGAAAGACTCCCTAGCTCTCGGATACCCTAATAGCGTCGGGGTCGAAAAAACAAGAGTTAACCAAGAGAGGTTAGATAGTAAAGTTAAAAGAGTCTGGTATAAGTAAGAGGAATAAAGGAATAAATACCAGATCGGTTAAAGATAAAAGCACCATAGCTATATCATATAAATGTTGGTAGGTCTATAGTTTCTATTTTGATTTTCGATTGAGGGTCTTTCCACTTTTCAGCGGTTGACCTTCTACCAGCCGGCTGCTGGCCCTTCACATCCACATGTGTCAATCACAGAGGTAGATGATCAACAGCCAGTGTAGGGGTGACATGTGGTTAGCATGTCGAGTCCCCCAGCCGTTATAGCTGGTTTCTCAACCTGGAGCCGCTACTTATTATAGCTACCCAATTGCCTCACGATGCTGGGTGGGCACCGGTCCCATACTGGCCGAAATACCATGAGAAAATTTCTTCCCCCATGGAGACTCGAACCAGCGCAAGTCCCGTAGCTCTGCGCCAAGGCTTCTTACCTTAACCGCTCGGCTACGGCGCGGGACTCTATTTTGATCAGACTTTAATTATTGTCCCATCAATAATAATGCCGTATTTGTTCAGATTATGTCTTCAAACTTTTACAAAACCTATGCCAAATCATCTAATATTGCACTAACTAACAATCAAGACTTAAGATTCTTGATTTATATGCAATGAACTAGAACTATAGAAGAACGCAATTTTTTTAATGTTCAATTAGAAATGTCCAACTGCAGGTAAATTAGCACGGACTCCTGAGAGCAGATTCTGCAATCAAAATATTAAAAGAATAGATTTTTCATTATGAAATAGCAAAGCTACATAATCAATTAAATAAGCACTAACACTACTTATCATTTTTTCAATTAAAGAGAACACTAACTCAAAATAGCGGGACATGCAATAGTGTAGTTGGTTAACGTAGTATGCTTCGATTTTCAATGGTGTCGAAATTTTTAAATTGGACTAAACCAGAGGCATGTTCTGCGATAAGGTAGCCGTCACGCAGGGCTGACATCTCATACCGACAGCCTGCTAAGTTGTTGGGATCCTCAAACTCCAACTACCCTAAGGGCTTCCTAAAGTGAGATCAGTTTACTTAAATACCAAAAGGTCGGTATCCGGGCAGACAATACTTTATACTACACCATAAAGCGATGTTTTTGATAAACAGGCGAATAAATCTTTGCCTAATTCCTAAAAATAACTTACCAAATAAAACATAAATTAATTCCTAATATACTAATTTAATCATTATTACTTTTAATATTATAATACGAAATATTTAATACGAAAGAATCATTCTAATAAAAGATTTTTAAATAACGAAGATATATAAACTAGAGGATTCTTATGACTAATTAACTCATGCCCCAAATGGCAGTCAATGGCCAATCACAGTTCAATGAATTTCAATCACAGTCGCTTTTCAACTCGATGTTATGGCTTTCATTTTATCGCTTTCGTTTTATCGTCCCTTCCAGATTGTATATAGGCCTTTATAGTGCACGAATGTAACCAGATTCTGCTTGGGAGGTATAACAGAAAAACAGTCGTAGCAATTGATTATAAAACTCCTGGCGCGACAGGCCTATAAGACTCTTAGCTTACCAGCCGGCTGCTGGCATCACATCCACATGTGTCAATAACAGAGGTATATGATCATCTATCCAGTGAAGGGGTGGCATGTGGTCAGCATGTCGAGCCCCCAGCCGTTATAGTTGGTTTTCTCAACTTGGAGCCGCTACTTATTGCAGCTACCCAAATGCCTCACGATGCTGGGTGGGCACCGGTTCCATACTGGCCGAAATACATTGAGAAAATTTCTTTCTCCATGGAGACTCGAACCAGCGCAAGTCCCGTAGCTCTGCGCCAAGGCTTCCTGCCTTAACCACTCGGCTACGGCGCGGGACAGTAATTTATTATACCACAAAAAAAAAACTGCATTTTCTTAAACGTATTATTTCCCATGAATTAACGTTGCAGAAAATATAATTAAAATATTTACATCATAGGACATCAGAAATTAATTAATAACCTGTAATGATTCGTTTAATTTTTTTCTCCACTAGGGTGCATTCTTACAATATTGCGATTCTATTTGGCAATAAATATGATTTGGTTGCTGTGATGAACAAATGAAATGACGTTACTCATTTGTTTTCAAACATCGCTGTTTATATTAAATATGTATGTAAATATTCTATAGTTTATATTTAAATAATGATTTGTAAGTAAACAGCTTAATTTTATTCGTTAAATAGTCCTAGCAAATGCCACTTTCCAAATTATCATAAGTAATGCCACTTCGTGAGTCGTGAATTTATTGATAATTGGAAATCAAGGGTGGCATTTGTTAGGACTATTTGACGAATAAAATTAAGCTGTTTACTCACAAATCATTATTTAAATATAGTTATTTTAAAATATTTATATATATTTAATGTAAACGGCGATGTTTGAAAACAAATGAGAAACGATTGGTACGCTCCATTTGCTTCTTTTGTTCATCACAGCAACCAGATATGATTTATTGCCAAAGGAACGCAATATTGTAAGAATGCACTCTAGTGGAGAAAAAATGAAACACATCAAACTGTATATTAATTCATTTCTGATGTCCTATGATGTAAATATGACAATTCTATTTTTCTGGGATGTTATTACCTAGGAAATAAATACATATAAGAAAATGCAAACTGTGGTTTATTTTTTTGGTGGTATAATAAATTGCTACAAATGTTATATTAACTCCCGCATGCGCTATGTGTTGACATTCATGCACTATATATACAATCTGGTAGCCGTATTTCTTGAAGAGTCAGTCACTGCAAAATAATGCTATGACCTATTTAGAACGTTAAAAAGGAGGTGCTTTCGTTATTATGATAAACTTTAGTTGGTAAATTCTAGGCGAAACACGTCTGTGATTGGTTGTAAATAAAAAATCATTGAAATGTGAATGGTCATTGACTCCCATTTGGGGCACGAGTTAAATAGTCATATTAAAGAAAGCTCCTCCTTTTTAACATTCTGAATAGGTCATAGCATTATTTTGCAGTGACTGACTCTCTAAGAAAAACGGCTACCAGATTCTATATATAGTGCACGAATGTCAGCTGATAGTGATTGCGGGAGATAATACAAAAACCTTTGTAGCAATTGATTATACCATAAAAAAAAACACTGTTTGCACTTACTTAGACTAATCATTTCCCAGGAAATAACGTTCCAGAAAAATATAATTGGCATATTTACATCATAGGACATCAGAAATTAATTAATACCTATAATGTTGGTTATAAATTTCTCCACTAGGGTGCATTCTTACAATATTGCGATCCTTTGACAACAAATAATATGATCTGGTTGCAGTGATGAACAAAAGAAGCAAATGAAGCGTACCAATCGTTTCTCATTTGTTTTCAAACATCGCCGTTTACATTAAATATATAAATATTTTAAAATAACTATAGTTAAATAATGTTTTGTGAGCAACAGCTTAATGTTATTCGTTAAATAGTCCTAACAAATGCCACTCTTGATTTCCAAATTCTCTAGATAAATTCACGACTCACTTCGTGAGTCGTGAATTTATCAATAATTTGGAAATCACTCGTGGCATTACTTATGATAAAGTATATTAATTGTCCTTGAATCAAATTACATAAGTTAATGCAGAGTGATCTACTTTCAGTCAACAAATTATAAGAGCACATTTTGTGAAAAAAAATTCTTTGTCCTCCTTCCGCCAAGATTGTCAAGGGTTAAAACCAATCTTAATTCCAGAAGCTAAACGAAAAGCCCGCCGACACGCTTGGTTCGAAATTGTGCAATTCATTCATTCTCTTTGGTAGTTCAACTATCGTGCTAACATTTGTGACCTTGACCTCAAGTTTGTATCGCAGTCAGTGACTTGGTGTGATACAGAAAAAGTAAAACTGGAATATTATGCGATAAATGTCTAGGTTTTTAATTACTCAAGTTATGAATGGAGGCAGGAGAACTTCCTCCCTATTGCAGACTCAATATGTGGTTTTATTGCACAGACCTTGTGACTTACATGAATGGCTCCGCTTGTGCTTTATTTATTTATAAACTTACAATCAGTGGCGGTTTTTCAAGTTCACAGCTTCTTTATACTTGTTACTATAATTCAATGAAGCCTAGCTAATTTCTACACATCATCACCATTACTTGTATTTACTGTAGTGATTTTCTATGCTATGAGTTGAATACATTGCCAACACACAAAATTGTTTAATGTTGTTGACTATTTAACTCATGCCCCAAATGGGAGTCTAAGACCAATCACATTTAAATTAATTCTATTTTACAACCAATCACAGTCGTGTTTCACCCGATAATTTATCAATTAAGTTTATCATAAGTAATGCCACGAGTGATTTCCAAATTATCGATAAATTCACGACTCACGAAGTGAGGAGTGAATTTATCTAGAGAATTTGGAAATCAAGAGTGGCATTTGTTAGGACTATTTAATGAATAAAATTAAGCTGTATACTCACAAATCATTATTTAACTATAGTTACTTTAAAATATTTATATATTTAATGTACGAGTAAACGGCGATGTTTGAAAACAAATGAGAAACGATTGGTACGCTTCATCTGCTTCTTTTGTTCGATCACTGCAACCAGATCATAATATTATTTATTGCCAAAAGATCGCAATGTTGTAAGAATGCACCCTAGTGGAGAAATTTATAACCAACGTTATAGGTATTAATTAATTTCTGATGCCCTATGATGTAAATATGTCAATTATATTTTTCTGCGTCATTTCCTTGAAAATAATTCGTTTAAGAAAGTGCAAACAGTGGTTTCGTCTTTTTTTTGTAGCATAATCAATTGTTACAAATGTTTTATATTATCTCTCGTATGCGCTACGTGTTGACATTCATGCACTATGTATACAATCTGGTAGCCGTATTTCTTAGAGTCGGTCACTGCAAACTAATGCTATGACCTATTCAGAATATTAAAAAAGGAGATGCTTCCTTTATTATGATAAACTTTAGTTGTTAAATTTTAGGCGAAATACGACTGTGATTGGTTGCAAATAAAAAATCATTGAAATGTGATTGGTCATTGACTTTCATTTGGGGCATGAGTTAAAGTCATATAAAGAGAGCTCTTCCTTTTTAATATTCTGAACAGGTGATAGCATTATTTTGCAGTGAATGACTCTCTAAGAAATACGTTGAATATAGTAATTTATATATTAAGATGTAAGAATCATGAAATGCATGTATCTCTCGGATTGTATATATAGTGCACGAATGTAATCAGATAACGCTTGCGAGATGTAACAGAAAAAAATTAGCAATTGATTATACCACTATAAGTCCACCGCTGTGGTCTCGAGGTAGTGTGCTGTCTTGTCGCGCAGCGAACCCGGGTTCGATCCCCGGTCGGGGCAGTTTTTCTGGGTGAGATTTTTATCGGGGTTTTTCCTCACCTGTAAGACAAATGTCAGGAAAACTTTAAGGCCCAAACGGTCCCCGAAATCATATGGCCATCATCATCCTTATCATTATCATTATCATCATCCTTCACCGGTGTGGAAAGCAACGGGAAGCTACCACACCTACAATTCCCTAGTAAAGCTGCAAAGAATAGCATGAAAATGCTATGATTGCAGTGAAAGACCTGCCCTCGGGTAGAATTACTATGGATGGATGGATGGATACCACAATGAAAAGAAACCACTGATTACAGTTTCTTATACGTATTATTTCCCAGATATTTACGTTCCAGAAAAATATAATTGACATATTTACATCATAGGACATCAGAAATTAATTAGTAACCTATAATGTTGGTCATAAACAGTTTGATGTGTTTCATTGTTTCTCCACTAGGGTGAATTCTTAGAATATTGCAATCCTTCGGCAATAAATATGATCTGGTCATTTCGTGACATCATGAATTTATGGATAATTTGGAAATCACTCTTGGCATTACTTATGATAAATAAACCGAATTCAACTACTTTGTAAGCTTAAAATACATGAAACTGAGAGGGCCTTCTAAGCCTGACGCGTCTTGAACCCTAATTTAAAGTTGTAGTCTAATATTAGCTACCAATAGTTGTAAATTGTCCCCAACGTTAACTGTAATGTCACGAATTATCATTAATACTTTATACGTTTTTTGCGCGATAGTGAGTTTTGTCGTACTTACTGCAATGACGACCATGGTTGAAAGTTCAACTTCCTACATTTCGGGGTTGCCAACCTAATTAACTATACTGTAATATTACATATTACAAACACGCGTGTGGGAAGTAAAACCACTGTCCCCTATGTATACTACATAGGCCTACAATGTATATACATAAAATATCCAAATGGTAGTGTTAATATACATTATACGAAACAAATAACTACATTTTAAACGAACTGAACTTTATTTGAAACAATATAAAACAATAAATACATACTTGCCGCCATTTGGTCACTAAATTGGTCTCACGACCTCCTGTCATTTCAACTAATAAACACTGCCCACACTGTTAACTTTAGCCAATTGTTATAATGAACGCAAATATTTCCAACAAATATATTATTTTACTATTATTTATTATTTTGAAAACACCATCGCAAAAAAAAAATGTACAACGCACGTTTACGAAGTGTTTTACAGAATCTCGGATTTAAAAACCTCGCTATCGCTCGGTTTTTAAACATTTTCCTCAATTCTGCAAAAACCACTTTCCAACCTCGCATCGTAATATACTATTTAAAAGAGTAGACCTACTTACTAAAAATGTTGTCATGCCCAAAACTTGTTTATTTTTAAATAATCTATTAGTAATTTTCTTGTTGGGGTACTCAAAGTATGTTATATAATTTGTGACTTGAATTCAATCTCTGCACTTTTATTGTAAGATTTCTTCTGAATTGTTTACGTGAACGAATTCAAAACATAGGATACATTGGAACATAACGTAACATAAAATAAAAACTTCAGCCATATCAGAATTATTGAAGTCTAACAAACGAAGGGTGTTACACTGCATTGTTTAGTTAAAATGGCGACTCCGTGGCGCAAGCTGTTAGGCCCACACCTCTAACCACTGGGGTTCCAAGATCGAGTCTTGGTCACTCCCTGTGGGTGTCGTGGTGGAAACGAGCTTAGGCCCTGCCACAATTTCATTCAACCATTTCTCCATACTCATCTCATCCGTTTCATTTCATTTCATTCATCTACTCCTGTGATTGTGCGTCAGGCGTGGTATGCTTGCATCCTTGTCATTCACAGACACATCTATCATCTATCGACCCGACGCTGAGCTGGACACGCGTTTGGGATATATATATATATATATATATATATATATATATACACACACACACACACATAAAATCTAAAAGTCTAACGTGTGATAATATATACCTAGCATAATCTCTTTTATGTGGAAAACAACGGGAAGTTACCACACCTACTAAGCAGCAAAGCATTGCATGAAAATGCTATGACTGCAGTGAAAGACCTGCCCTCGGGCAGAATTATTAGATTTAGATTAGAATCTCTCTTAAAGACCACTCCTATTAAATGGCCACCTCATTTTCTATTAACAAGCATTAAACACAGTAATTAAATGTAATTATTGCCTGTATTAAAAGACAACAGTTATCTAATTATAAAAAAATACCAGTACGTATGTGCAACATATGTCTAAGAACAGAATTTCAAAAGCCATGCTTCACTATCGTCCAAATGAAAAGAGATATTTGGACCGTCCGAAGAAGAGATACATTGAAAATCCAGCCTTAAAATTTTAAGGGCCATCGTGCTCTTCTTTTGTATGGAAGATGATTAAAATACCATCCCTCACTGTGACTTATTGTTTTACATTTAGTGTCCAAAATTGCAAATCGTAATAGATATAAGGGAAGTACTCAAAATGAGATCTTTCATCCAGTGGTTATTTTTCAAACTGATCAGTTTATGCTGCTCTGCCATTTTAATTTATTTGGAGCAGAAAATCGGGAAATCCCAGCTCTGGTCTATTGTATAGATTTAAATTTATGAACTGCATAGCCAATTATAATTTCTTTACTATTTATAGATGATCAAACTGTAAATTTACTATATGGTATAATTATTGTGGTCGTCTGTGATATTCTGTGTTCTTTCTCGCCTTATAGGCACCGGTGTCCCCATTGAATTGTTACTTCAATACTACGCATCATATATATAAATCCGGTTAACGGTTTTCTGTATCCGTACTCCAGCGAGAATCATGGCACATTGATTGTTAAACACGTCGTGATGTATGAATCAGAGCCAGGACAGATTTTCCTCGGAGTTTCTCCCATTTTCCCCTGCCAAAAACTTAATTCCACCAATTCTCCATACTCATTTCATCAATTTATTTTGTTTTCATTTGTCCCTGAGATGATGAGTCAGACCAGCATCAGTAAATACCGCAGACATTCATAATAGGAGTTTCATCTCATCACCTAACCTACTCGTATTAACATTTAAATGTACATATTAACTATATTTATATATAAAAATGAGCGTGGATCTGTTTGTCCTTTATGGACTCAAAAAAACTAGTTTTTTTCCGATTTGAAAGGGGGTTATACAACCATGTAGAGAATTTTTCTGGGATAATTAATGTACATAACATAATACCGTACGTACAACAGGGCCGGAGCTGAAATAAAAAGTGCGTCAGTGCACAAGAAGGTAACTTTTGAACGCTTAAACAGCTTACATCAAATTAATGTATATTAATGTATACAGATTGAATAACCATAAAACTCAACAAAAATTATAACAGCATATGTGTATCTTTTACGGATAACTCACAATAACCATTCTTGTCTTTCACCTCATCGATGCCAAGATCGGGATAAGTAGATTCATGGGCAACATCGCGTTAATCAGCACGGGGTATCAAAACAATAGTTACGATACTGATGATGCAGTATTATTGAGCGATAACAAGGAGATACTAAGGACCAACACGCACACTCCATTCAGTAACACTAAGAAATTGGGACTGGAAGTAAAACATCAATAAAACTAAACATATGTTTACACATAGAAATTTATTATATAATGGAATGGACAACTAATTACATATGAAGGAAATTTTGAAGTGGCTGAATTCAAACATCTAGGAACAATGATTACAAATAGGAATGAGACGTACAAATAAATTAAACATAGATTCAATTCTGGAAATGCATGCTATTATGCATTACAGGGACTCTTGTCGTCCCAACTCCTTTAAAAAAACGTTAAATTAAAAAATATATAAAACAGTTATTCTCCCAGTTCTATTATATGGATGCGAAACATGGACTCTTACTTTAAGGGAGGAAAGAAGATCACGGCTATTTGAGAATAAAGTTCTTAGGGAAATTTTGGGCCAAAAAGAGATGAACAGACAGGTGAATGGAAAAAAGTACATAATAATGAGTTACATGATATGTACAGGAAGCCAGATATAATAAGAACAGTTAAGTTTCGTAGACTGCGATGGGCCGGACATGTGGCAAGTATGGGTGATGAAAGAGGTGTATGAAAGCTTCTTGTAGGATAACTAGAGGGACTATTTGGTAGACCAAGAATGAGGTGGGAGAATGATTTGAGATAAGTAGATTATACAAGGGGTGATTGGAAAACATTATCTCAAGATAGGGATGTGTCGAGAGCTTATGTCCGCACGGCCATAAACCTATGGGTTCGATAGGGCCAGTGAGTTAGTTATCATCATCATCATCAAACTTCACGGATTATGTCTTTGTTCCGATCTCACATCTGTTCAGCCCAGCGTTTTCTTAATCTTCCTACCGATCTTCGTCCTCCAGGATTATACATCAGTGCTCTCTTTGGTATCCTATCCTCTGTCATTCTTTGCAGATGTTCTATCCAATTGTTCCTGTGTTCTTCTATTTGTTGAAGAAGTGGTTGAACTTTTAGTTCCTCTCTAATATTCTCATTTCTAATATGTTCTTCTCTTGTACAACCATTCACAGCCCTTAGGAATCTCATTTCCGCTGCCTGAATTTTACTTTTTTTTTCTTTTTCCTTCACGACCCAGGCCTTCCTTCCATACATCACCATTGGTAGTACCATCGTTGAGTAAAATCTTAGTTGCGTATCCTTTCTTACTTTGTACCTCATTTAGTTATAAACTTATAATTATTTTCCTTTTTACTTACTCAATCAAACATAAAAACAGATTTAATTTATTTAGGCATAGCAGCGCACGCAGGGCATTAGGTAGTAAGTTATAAAAACATTGTGCTTCAAAATATTTACTTGAACCTGCACTGTTTTGTTACGTCTAGTACAAGCTAATTAGTGTACAGTTAGCGCCCTTCTCAACACAGATTACCGAGAAAAGATGAAAATACGCCACTGAGAACACAGTTACATGAATGGGCTGGTTGTTTCACTCACAGGCTTAAGTATTGTATGTTAAGGTGCTTCCTTGCCTAGTATGAATCGCACACACCGATCTTCTCACAGGTCCTGCATTATTATAAGACAAGGAGCGTGCTTTATCATACTAACTTCTTATTACCCGGCTTTACCCTTGAAAAGGTGATACTAATGTCTTCTAACCTTATATTACACCACTCTGATCCTATATGAATAAGGCGAATAACTTCATAATATCAGATAAATATTACGCCTGCATTTAATTAAGCCTACCTGCCAGGATAGCCTTCAGGTTCCTTTTCTTAAAATAAATAACTTGGGGTGGTGGTGATAGTAGTAGTAGTAATAGTAGTAGTAGTAGTAGTAGTAGTAAGGAGGGCCCTGGGGTATTAGGAGACTAAGGTTTCCAACGCATTAGACTTAGACAATCGGCACTAAATATCAGCCGGGTTTTCATCCCTGCGTGACGGTCATCTTTACCCCAGAACGTAGTCTAGTACTCATTTCGGTAATAGGCAGTGTCGACTTATTCCATGGTGTCGCCAGAAGGTTTAGGTCAGTTTGAAAATTGCTGACTCTACCGGGACGAGAAACCCGTGACTTTCCGACTTGTAAACGTATTAAGTAGTAGTAATAAAAATAGTAGGCATAGTAGAAGTAGCAATTTATAAATATTCCCTTGGCGTAGTGTATAAGATTATAAAATTTATAGCGGATCCCTATACTTATATTGAATTTACTAGTAGTAGTAGTAATAATAGTAGTAACTATAATAATTTATTTTCAGGTTCAAATGTAGATATATATATTACCTAATATGCTTATCCTCTCCATTTTTTAATGTCTTGAAGAACATCTACGAGAATCCAATACGGAAAAAAGAAGTCCTGCTTTTAAATTGTGTTATATAGGCATATAATATTGTGTTTTGAATTATCGATGTTATATATAGGGATATAATAATAATAATAATAATAATAATAATAATAATAATAATAATAATAATTAGGGAGCGGATTTTTATGTTCTAAAAGTTAAGATTGCAACATAGTATAGTGACATTAATTTAATGTCTTTATATCCAATCAACTGAGTTTTTTTAATAATATAACTTATAAAAACGTTTTTCAATAATATTTGTGTGGCATCTAGCAATATTGCACTTATATTACAGATCTTATTTTTTTAAATTAAAAAGAAAAAGTGTTCTATTTACATTATTTTTTAAAATTTAAAAGTAAGATGTGTAATATAAATTTAATAATGCTAGATGCCACATAAAATATTGAGAAATATTTTTAGTACGAAAGTCATATTATAAAAAATCAGTTGATTGTATGAATACTTATAAAATTAATTTTATCACTATACTATGTTGCAATCTTAACTTTTAGAACATAATAATCCACTCCCTTATAATAATAATAATAATAATAATAATAATAATAATAATAATAATAACAACAACATTGAAGCTAAAATGCTGTATTGCAAGGAATCACTGCTGTGGGCCCAAGTTCGATCCCCGATCGGGACAAGCTTCCTCACCTGTAAGACAAATGTCAGGCAGCTTTGAGGCCCAAAAGGTCCCCGAACATCATCTGGCCATCATTATTATCATCCACAGTGTGGAAAACAACAGGAAGCTAACACACCTAGTAAAACTGTAAAGCATAGCATGAAAATGCTATGATTGCAGTGGAAAACCTGCCCTAGGGCAGTACACTATAGAGTAGAAGGAATATTAAAACTTTATTTCCGAAGAATGTGTTGAATTATTATTAAGGACTTAGCAAAGATTTATTCGCATGTTTATCAAAAAAGATCTTCAATGGCGCTTATAAGTGGCAATACTCGTACAAAAAAAACTTATTCCATTGGAGGACTTAGGAGTCCTTTGGGAGAGTAGAATATTGAAGTTCCGTTTTCTAGAAATCGACATGAAATGTGAAATATTATAGCAGGATTTATTCAATGATACCCCCTATTTACAGGATTATCAATAAATCCTAAACGATTAAAAGTTCAGTTTATGATCATATTTACAGGGGTAAATTTAACTTTTTTTCCACAACACGTCATATCAGAAATATGTCTGGTACTCATTTCAGTTAGAGGCTGAGTCAATCCCAAGGACAAGGTGCCGTCAGAACGTTTAGACCAGTTTAAAAATCCCGATTCCAAAAGGACTCGAAGTCAAGATATTCGGGTTTGTAATGTACTTCCTTTACCAACTACCTACTTTATGGCGTTGCCCAATATCGTACAGTAAGAGGAAAGAAATACAAACTTCATTAATATTAAACACAACAGTATAAAAAAACATGAATCTCAAATCTCACTGAAGATCAGTGCACCCACTGCTCCCTTGGGGGTGCACCTGCCATCCGCAACCATCTTGATAGACCTAATTATATTTCAGGTAGATTATAGAATCCATGCCAAGCTTCTGTTATTTATTCCATACTTCTGGTAAACCGTTGTCAACTTAACAAAAAAAATCTTTAAGAATGTTGTTTCCATAGTTTTTTTATTTATTTATTTTTTCAGGCCAAGTCCGCGAGACTGAAGGTCTTTATGTAGACGTTAGAAGAAACCTCCGAATTATTTTCTTTCCTAACATTTGAGGATTTAGGGAATTCTGAAAGAATTAAGTTATTAAGATTATTCCCATGAAACTATTTATTATTTTTTTACAGATATTTACTGATCCTCTCTAGTAGACACGGAAAATTACGACTATTTAATTCATGTCCCAAATGAGAGTCAATGACCAATCACATTTAAATGATTTTTTATTTAAAACCAATCACAGTCGTTTTTTGCCTTGATTTTATCAGTTTAATTTTATCACTATAAAATCAAGCTCCTCCTTTTGAACAATCTGAATAGGTCATAGCATTATTTTGCAGTGACTGCATGTGGCTACCAGATCGTATATATAGCGCACAAATGTAACCTTATCGCGATGGCTGGAGATAGGCCTAATATAAAAACATTTCTAGCAATTGATTATATCACAAAAAAAAAAAGAAACCACTGTTTGCACTTTCTTAAACGTATTTTTTCCCAGATAATAACGTTCCAGAAAAATATAATTGACATATTTACATCATAGGACATCAGAAATTAATTAATATACATTTGTCCGGGTGCATTCTTACAATATTGCGATCTTTTGGCAATAAACAATATGCATCTGGTTGCAGTGATAAACAAGTGAAACATAACGTTTCTCATTTGTTTTCAAACATCGCTTTCACATTAAATATATCTTCTTGTAAGCCCATGTTTTCTCCTAACAGAGATTTTAGGCGCTCTCCCCCTATAGGGAAGAATTTGAACCAACACAACCAAGGATGCCAAACGCAGTCTCTGGCGAAACGTCGGGGAACTACAAGCCTCACGACCACGTCATACAGTCCCAAAATCCTCTTGAAGATCATCATACTAATTTAGTTTGTTTGTTTTCGTATAGATGATGCCATTTGAGTGGTCCGTGGTCAGCGTTCCGCCTCATACTGACATCTGGCGAAACGTCGGGGAACTACAAGCCTCACGACCACGTCATACAGTCCCAAAATCCTCTTGAAGATCATCATACTAATTTAGTTTGTTTGTTTTCGTATAGATGATGCCATTTGAGTGGTCCGTGGTCAGCGTTCCGCCTCATACTGACATCTAGGAAACCAAGGTAGTACTAGGACGGGAAAATTCGGTAAATTTTGCTTAGAGACATTTTCATTCAGGCTTAAGGATATTTTACGAGCCTGAAAATCTTCAGACCCACAGCTTAAAGTCCCTACCGGAGGATTTGCTCCTTGGATTTTTCTATCCTAAAAAAATACTCGACCCCGGCCGGGTAGATTAAATATATAAATATTTTAAAATAACTATATTTAAATAATGATATGTGAGTACACAGCTTAATTTTATTCGTTAAATAGTCCTAACAAATGCCACTCTTGATTTCCAAATTCTCTAAATAAATTCACTGCTCATTTCGTGAGTCGTGAATTTATCGATAATTTGGAAATCACTTGTGGCGTTACTTAAGACTAAAATTTCTGGCCTTTATTACCACCAACATCACTTATCATTAAGGTTAGGATTTGTATGTAATTACATATTCTTTCCCTTCGCTTATACATAGGTAAAACTGATAAATGTCCACGAATCAGAAACTTACTTATCATACATGAAAATTTATCATCGCATATTTTTACATATTTGATCATAATTACATATTTTTACATATTTTAAAGATTTTTATGTGAATTTACATATTATGTCCCTTAATTTAAAAAAAATCATAAGCGGAAAATAATTTAAAACAATATTTGTTTACATTAAAAAAACTCAGATACCTGCTTGTACACTGATACTGTTTTTTTTTTTCCAACCTATACAAAAGCTGGTCAGAAACGGTCAAAGAAGAACTCCATTTACTAAACACGATAAACATAGATACGGGAACACTCTGAAGATTTGAGTATAGGGTTCCATATAGCAAAATCTATTTTAAAACCTGAACGATCTACTCTGTTTATGAATGAAATAGTAGGGATTTATAGGGGACACATGATGGTATAGTTGATTAAGGCAATATCCTTCAATATCGAGAACTGATGGATTCAGGATTTTTAAACTGCTTAATCTTCTGGCGGTACAATGACCCTGGGGCCGACTCAGCTTAAAAAAATTAATACCATACTATGTTGTGGAGATAAAGATGGCTATCACACAATGCTGAAATCTCTTGCCGATTATCTCGAAAGATGGGAGCCTTAACCTCCCAATATTCCTATAAGATTTGTAGTGGGATCACTTTATAATAGAAACATGACTGCTCTTCTTACCACATTTTCAAGAATTTAACTGTCCCTTTCCTTCAAATTTGGTCTTAGAGTTAACGTTTAATATAAATTTATATAACATTTAATTTTAACGTATTTAACATTACATATTTTCAGCAATTTTTATGAAATCTTACATATTTTACATAGGGCCTACTGATATTACATAAATATGTATATATTTTGTATGTTAATATTACATAAAAATCCTAGCCTTACTTATCATATATCATCGGGGCAGCGTAACTCCGCCTTCCAGGAGCCCCAACCTCAGAAGCGGGTTACTATAAAGCCATGCCAGAAAAAAATACCAGAATGCCGAAATGACAACGTGTTGACATTATAAAAAAACTGCATTTACGCACGTATATGTCCGTTGACTCTGTAGCGGCTGCAATAATTTGATTAATTGAAACCAAACTTGGCATATAGTATTTAATTAAAAAAAAAGTCCAGTTCGTTAACTAGCAAAATCAGATCATCGCGTGTAGGAGTTCACCTGAAACGAAAATTAAAAATTTGCTCTAACTTTCGCAATTTTCGATTTTTATAACGTATGTGCTGATAAAATAAATGGAGGAAGAAACGAAATTAAATGTGGGGGTTCACCGGTAACCTCAAATTAAAAATTGACTCTTGTAACTGCCATGTTTGGTTCGTCGCAATGTAGGCCCTATACCATACAATTTAATTAACCGTTAGGCCTATATTGGCAATATATCTTATAAAATACCTTAGTTTAATTTATTTCATATTTTCAGTATAATAATGGAAAATTAAATCGGTAGGTATTATTTAAATTGCTGTCAAATTACACAACAATATGTAAATAAGCAATACGGTTATAGGCCTGCATGATTTGTTTTATCTGCAGTCCGACATATTTAAATAAGCTTATATATATAACTTTATACAATTTAACAAAATAAATATATTTTCCGTAAACCAGCAAAATGGGAATATAATTCGCTTAGTTTACGCAGTTTCAGCGCGACGAACTTTTATGGTCTTTCATTTAATGGATATCAAATCGCAGAATTTGAAGTTACGCACAGAAAATATCAGAATCACATTGATGAGACATTCATTCTTCCACATTAAGTTGTTTTAGAGACAAGTCCTCTACAAGTTGTAGGCCTAACTCTTATTTTACAAGAAATAACTACCATGAAAGAAAAATCCACCTATCCCGATCGGGTTTGAACCTGCGAAACTCTAGGCCAGAGACGAGCACAGTAATAAAGCGTCCACCGAGATCGATGAACATGTTAAGTAAAAACACATTAAGTATATAAACATATAAACAGAGGATTCTTCATTGGAAACACGCCCAGGATGATACCGTGGGTGCTTCATTCCATGGATGTCTTGCAGCTCATCTCATCGAATTGGAAATTACAGAAGTCCTCATTGCCCACTGTGTTCCACGAACACTAACAAGAGCAGAAACCGTGTACTACAGGCACTTCACTCTGCTACGTTCAAGGATAGATACTTTGAAGCAAGAGCCAAACTTCGTTTGCTATGATGTTTCATTGTTTTAATTTACTGCTATCAGTTATACGTTTACTCATAATTATGGGCAATGACGGCTGTCAGGTTCCCTGCATTTGAATAAATAGTTCAAGGAATGAACTTAATATAAGCTATTTTGATTGCTCTGTTGTACATTCGCTCTCTATATATGGGGCTCGAGTTCACATTTTGATTACTGATTGTAGAGTTTGTGGTGAAGGGATAAGAGAAAGGGTAGATTTTTCTCGGAGTTTTTCCTGCCAAAAACACCATACCACCTCTTCTCCATAATCATATCACTCATTTCAATTAGTTTCATTTCTTTTCTTCAGGCAATGTGATGGTTCAGCACACATCCTTTAATAATGAAGGCTTCATCTCTTATCATCTTTCCACCGACCCCGATGGGGTTTGAACCAGCGAAACTCTAGGCCAGAGACGAGCACAGTAATAAAGCGTCCACCGAGATCGATGAACATGTTAAGTAAAAACACATTAAGTATATAAACATATAAACAGAGGATTCTTCATTGGAAACACGCCCAGGATGATACCGTGGGTGCTTCATTCCATGTATGTCTTGCAGCTCATCTCATCGAATTGGAAATTACAGAAGTCCTCATTGCCCACTGTGCTCCACGAACACTAACAAGAGCAGAAACCATGTACTACAGGCACTTCACTCTGCTACCTTCAAGGATAGATACTTTGAAGCAAGAGCCAAACTTCGTTTGCTATGATGTTTCATTGTTTTAATTTACTGCTATCAGTTATATGTTTACTCATAATTATGGGCAATGACTGCTGTCAGGTTCCCTGCATTTGAATAAATAGTTCAAGGAATGAACTTAATATAAGCTATTTTGATTGCTCTGTTGTACATTCGCTCTCTACATATGGGGCTCGAGTTCACGTTTTGATTACTGATTGTAGAGTTTGTGGTGAAGGGATAAGAGAAAGGGTAGATTTTTCTCGGAGTTTTTCCTGCCAAAAACACCATACCACCTCTTCTCCATAATCATATCACTCATTTCAATTAGTTTCATTTCTTTTCTTCAGGCAATGTGATGGTTCAGCAGACATCCTTTAATAATGAAGGCTTCATCTCTTATCATCTTTCCACCGACCCCGATGGGATTTGAACCAGCGAAACTCTAGGCCAGAGACGAGCACAGTAATAAAGAGTCCACCGAGACCGATGAACATGTTAAGTAAAAACACATTAAGTATATAAACATATAAACGTAGGGTTCTTTATTGGAAACACGCCCAGGATGATACCGTGGGTGCTTCATTCCATGGATGTCTTGCAGCTCATCTTCATCGAATTGGAAATTACAGAAGTCCTCATTGCCCACTGTGCTCCACGAACACTAACAAGAGCAGAAACCATGTACTACAGGCACTTCACTCTGCTACGTTCAAGGATAGATACTGGGAAGCAAGAGCCAAACTTCGTTTGCTATGATGTTTCATTGTTTTAATTTACTGCTATCAGTTATATGTTTACTCATAATTATGGGCAATGACTGCTGTCAGGTCCCCTGCATTTGAATAAATAGTTCAAGGAATGAACTTAATACAAGCTATTTTGATTGCTCTGTTGTACATTCGTTCTCTATATATGGTGCTCGAGTTCACGTTTTGATTACTCATTGTGGAGTTTGTGGTGAAGGGATAAGAGAAAGGGTAGATTTTTCTCGGAGTTTCTTCCTGCCAAAACCACCATACCACTTCTACATAATCATATACTCATTTCAATTACTTTCATTTCATTTCTTCAAGCACTGTGATAGTTCAGCAGGTATGATCAGCAGACTTCCTTCAGTAATGAAGGCTTCATATCTTATCATCCTTCGGCCTGGCATTACTCCGGATGCGAATAAACTGTTTATTTTACAATAACTGAAGGTAGTAACTACCAACTGTCGCCATCATTAATAACGAAATTTGCTAAAGGCTAATCCTTCCACATTGCATGTACATTCTTTGTAGTTTTTAACTTCGAATCTGATTATTACAACACATTTCATAATGAATGTATACTGATTTGGTTTCTTCTAAACTGCATTAATCTAGATAAAATTCCTTATCTCTTCGTCCTACCTGTACACTTTATGAAGCAAATAAGTAAAATGTATAAGAACATTTAACAGATAAGGTTAACATACAGTAGATGATACTACGTCTTCAAGGCCTTTTTGAAAGAGATTATATACGCAGCTAAATACTTATGTCCACATAAATACTATACCTTCACCAGATCCCCCAAAAAACGTGTCCATGACAGCGACTTGGGACAAACAGCACTGCTACATGCCAAGAATAATATGAAACTGAGGGAGAATCCGAGATAACTTAAATTATCTTATCTTCTGGAACAAGACATCTTAAATTGTACCCAGCAGTGGCGTATGGTCATCAAAACTTCAAAGATTGAGCTTCAATTCTCTTATTTATATCTAGATTCTTAATTCTCCACTTTCGTCCTCATTAAATACAATAACATACTTAAATTCAGGCGGCTCCGTGCCGCAAGCGGTTAAACGCTCGCCTCTCACCGCTGCAGCGCACTGAGGTTCCGAGATCGAGTCTCGGTCACTCCAAGTGAGTTTCGAGTGGACGAAACGGAACTTGGACAGGTTTTTCTCGGGGTTTCTCCCGTCTTCCCTTGCCAAAAATTTAATTCCACCAATTCTCCATACTCATCTCATCCATTTCGTTTCATATCATTCATCTGATGGTGCTCAGGAGTGGTTGGCCGGCACCCTTGTAGTTCACAGACCTGTATAAATATAGGGGCTTCATCTCATCTCATTCCACGACCCGACCCTGAATTGGACCCGAGTTGAGGATATTTGTAATAATATTAAAAAATACTTAATTTCGTGACCCGGATACAATTAATTAATTATTTCTCCAAATATTAACAAACATAGGCCTAACGGAAAAATAATAAATTAGATACTTATTTTTATTAAACATGATAAATTTTATACCTCAAATCTTGTGCAAAATAACAATATGTGGAAATGCTTCTTATTGCAGGTCATATTTCAAGAGCGCCTGTCTTAGAACTATTGATTTAGTAATGAGCGAATTTATAACCTTTGAAATGTCATTATCATAAAAGCAATACCGTAATATACTAGCCCTACTCTATAACTAAATTGTATATTTTTTTCAAAATCACTCTTTCACATGTGCTGCTCAACGCAGTCAAAACAGATAACTGTTCTTATTACATCTGGATTCCTATAAAGATCACGTAACTCACTTTATATAGATTTCTCCATTCACCCGTATAGTTGTGTCCAATTTTTTTCTAAGCACCTTATTCTCAAATACCCGCAATATTTATTTCCTCTTCTCTTAAAAAGGAGACGATGTTAAGTAGGCCTATTCATATAGGCTAGTATAACAGAAAGATATATCGTTCTATCTTTTTTGGTTTAACATTTATTCAGAAAAGTTGGGATAACAAGAGTCCTTGTAACGCATAATACGCGTTTTTCCAGAATTGAGCCTATGTTTAATTTCTTTCTGCACTTCATTCGTTTGTAATTATTGTTCCTAGGTATTTGAATTTCACAATTTTTTTTCAAAATATCTCTCACTTCTTAGTAAGTGGCCATACCCAATTAATAATCCATTCCAACGTGTGGCCATATATTTATTTTTCATCATATTTACCCCCAGTCCTAGTTTCTTAGTGTTATTTAAAAAAATAAAGTGTTAGCTTTTGGTATATCTTCGCTATTGCTTAATAATATTACATCATCACCAGCATATATCAATATGCTATTATTACCTTTGAGTTTTGTACCCTCTTTATCCCCGAAGATTTGATTGAATGTTCAAATACTAATTGAATAGCATATAAGTTAGTGCATCTCTTTGCTTTAACCCATTGTGAATGCCAATAGTATCTGAAAACTGTTTTGCAACGTTGTAACTTTATGACTATATTTAGGTAGTTTAACAACTAAAATTCTAATTTGTAGTATTAGAGATATAAATAATTATCCTAGATTGTGAAGTTTATATCCATTTGTTATTTAAGATTTTTTTTTAAGATTATCTAGAATTAGATTAGTTTTTAAGTGTATATTTTATTATAAATGAATTAATTTACTTTATTGAATGGGAGATGGGTATAATTAATTCAGGTAGTATTGTGATAACTTTTTTATTTGACTGAATATCATTAATATTTATAGGATTTGTATTTTTTATTTCTTCTTTAGTTATTCTTTATAGAGATGATTATATACATGGAGATTTAAATATTAATCCATTTATTTTTCTCGTTCTTTTATTTGTTATGTCTATAGTGTTTTTGATTATTAGCCCAAATATGATTAGAATTTTAATTGGGTGGGATGGATTACGTCTAGTGTCATATTGTCTAGTAATTTATTACCAGAATGTAAAGTCTTATAATACTGGAATATTAAGCGCACTATCTAATCGTATTGGCGATGTAGCTTTACTTATGGCTACTGCTTGAATGTTGAATTTTGGGACATGAAATTTTATTTATTATCTGGATTGTATAAAAAAAATAGAGTAGAAATATAATTAATTAGTTTATTGGTTGTTTTGGCTATGACAAAAAGAGCCCAAATCCCTTTTTCTTCTGGATTACCGCTGGCTATAGCTGCCCCGACCCCCGTTTCAGCTTTAGTACATTCTTCAACTCTTGTTACAGCAGGAATATATCAAACTTTTAGAGATTACAAATTCTAGCAGGATACTATACAACTTCTCCTTCTTGATTGAACCATATGCATTTTTGAAGTCTACATATAGATGGTAATCAGTGCCATTATAGTATTAGCCATCTTTTTACTTCATCTTGAAGATGTATCTTCTATTCTAGGGGCCGTAAATTGTATTTTCTAAAATTTATCTTATTAAAAAAATCTGATCTACTTTGGCCTATGTCTATTTCCTCTAAATTCACACTGATTATCGCCCATTACATCGTTAATATAAAGGGGTAAGCCTGTATACTAATCTAGGCATATTTGTTAGAATTTCGTACGAGGTTGAAAGTAATGAAATGTTCCTATATTTTAGTTTTTGCAATCAGTTTCATCTCCTTTCATATAGATTGAAAGATATCTTCTTTTTTTTAAAGACTCAATTCATACTAATTAACCGGCATATATTAGCTGGTCTATTATTTCCCCCTCTTTAGCTCAGTTTTGCTGGGATTCCAACGAAACTGATGCTTTTTACATATTATTTTTTTTTTCTATCGCCGTTTCTACCTCTAATGCACACGGCTATACGACTAGTATTTCTACTGTCTGTCAATGTAAATATATATATATATATATATATATATATATATATATATATATATGATATATATATGAATGATATGATATGAAAAGAAAAAAGAATGCTTGAGTCGGGATTTGAACTCGAGTCTCTAAAGTCTGTACCTTTAGCGCTCTAACCAACTTAGCTACCCAAGAATTCCAAGAGAAACATACAATTTTCTTATACATGTAGTATTCTCAATTCACACAAGAGGTAGCGGAAATTTCTTTCAACTGCCATCTAGCGGCTAACATAACAGTTAAGCAAATTATTAAAGAGAATATTTACTTTATAGCATTACCGCTTGTATATATAGATATTATAAATATATTTTTGACATTTGGCAATGAAGGCAAATATGATATGAAAAGAAAAAAGAATGCTTGAGTCAGGATTTGAACTCGAGTCTCTAAAGTCTGTACCTTTAGCGCTCTAACCAACTGAGCTACCCAAGAATTCCAAGACAAACATACAATTTTCTTATACATGTAGTATTCTCAATTCACACAAGAGGTAGCGGAAATTTCTTCTTCCAACTGCCATCTAGCGGCTAACATAACAGTTAAGCAAATTATTAAAGAGAATATTTACTTTATAGCATTAACGCTTGTATATATAGATATTATAAATATATTTTTGACATTTGCCAATGAAGGCAAATATGATATGAAAAGAAAAAAGAATGCTTGAGTCGGGATTTGAACTCGAGTCTCTAAAGTCTGTACCTTTAGCGCTCTAACCAACTGAGCTACCCAAGAATTCCAAGACAAACATACAATTTTCTTATTAGTATTCTCAATTCACACAAGAGGTAGCGGAAATTTCTTTCAACTGCCATCTAGCGGCTAACATAACAGTTAAGCAAATTATTAAAGAGAATATTTACTTTATAGCATTAACGCTTGTATATATAGATATTATAAATATATTTTTGACATTTGGTAATGAAGGCAAATATGATATGAAAAGAAAAAAGAATGCTTGAGTCGGGATTTGAACTCGAGTCTCTAAAGTCTGTACCTTTACCGCTCTAACCAACTGAGCTACCCAAGAATTCCAAGACAAACATACAATTTTCTTATACATGTAGTATTCTCAATTCACACAAGAGGTAGCGGAAATTTCTTTCAACTGCCATCTAGCGGCTAACAACAGTTAAGCAAATTATTAAAGAGAATATTTACTTTATAGCAGTAACGCTTGTATAAATACATATATACCATCTACTTATAGGGCGTATGTTGCTACTTTACCGTTCAAGGTCATATACTTCTTATCACCACAATTATTTGGAGGGGGTTGTTTGTTTCAGCAGCCGAGATCACTTTTCCCCATGGCATCTGATACCGCGTCCTTTCTCATCGCTGTTCCCGGTGCGAAACAAATTCCAGATTCACCCGAGCTGGTTGGGTAGAGTAATACCAAATGACCCATAAAAAAACTCATAGAATCTACAATCCCATCCCCATTTCTTCTTCTTCTTCCTTCCAAGTATTAGGCCAAGGCCTGTTACGATCCTATAGAAAATTTTCCCTCCCCGGGAAATTCTCGTATAAGACTTGAAAGCATAATAATAGTCCCTTCGATTGGTTGCTGGCCAAAGGAAGGCAAGACCAGTGATGGGGCTGCCATCTTATAGCCTCTGGCCAGGCTTTTCTGGAGAAGAAAAGAAAATAAAGGAAAGAAGAAATGGAAGAAAGGAAAGACTCCCTAGCCCTCGGATGCCCTAATAGCGTCGGGGTCGAAAAAAACATATTTTCATTCCAAATTATATTTGTTGACGCCTGAAATCCTAATTCCTTGATATAATGCTCTGATATTCTTATTTCTCGCGTTCAAGATAATATTCTCTCTTTTTATTCTTTAAAAGCCAAAGGGATTTCCGCTGATGTTACCGCATTTTTTTTTAAATTTACTTCATTTCATTTAGTATCCAATTAATTATTGCTAGCTTCATTTTCTTTACAATGTCAGCGCACTCCTGATCAAATCATTTTTTTAAATAACCTACGCTTTCTCATACCGATAATTTAATATCTTATAGTCTCGTTCCCTATTTATTTCAGTTTTCTCTTCGGTTAACCCGTTTTTATCTGAACGCTCTAGTGTTTCAATAATCTAATCGCAATTTTGATTTAGTATTTTTGCCGCAGTTTCTCTCTCTCTTTTTTTTTCTGACTCATCTTTAGAGTTTGTACTTCATAAGCGATAACCGTTATCTGATTTTCGAATCGCAGTATATTCCCCTAGCAGACCTAATATCCTAATGCCTGTTATATCTACCAAAAGGAGCACACGATCTAACAATGATTTGCGTTGCACTATCTACAGATGCCCAAGTGTATTTATATATTTACTGGAATGTTGTAGTCTTAACAATGAGTTTTTTTAAAATCAGTGTCATCAGGTTGTCATTACGATATTTCTGGTATTCTCTCCTGGCATGGTGTATTTTAACCCATTTCTGAGGTTAGGGTGCCTGGATTATAGCTGCCCCATGATATGATAGGTGATGATGCGCCAGGAAAGGCCATAAACTAAATTTAATCTAATGAGATTCTTTAATGTGGCAAAAGTGACAATCTAGCTCCATTGTTGTTACACTCAATATGATCTAAGTAAAAAAAAGTAGAAATATACAAAATGCAACAATTATTTACTAACTTCTAAAAAAAACAGATGAGATCAATTCATTTAATTGCATCATGAGAATAGGCGTACTATCTTCATGAAGACTGCTTTTGGTTATTGTTTACCTTAATAACTTCGCGTTCAATTTCTGCAATAAAATCTCCTAAAGGCAATTTTCATATGATTGTCACGAAAACCTATTAAATACGTATTCTAATTCTTCACATAATTCGTCCTTGATTATATCATATTTATCTCCTACAGGACCACCTATGTATACATTTACAATTATAGAAACACATCATTTGCCATTTAAAAACTCATATGAAACCATATCGCTAACAAACCTCTCTGATAGTTGAGAGGATAATCCTTCGGAACAAAACCCCCATATGGCTAAAATGTCCTAACTTCCATGTCTCCAATAGCTTAGAAATGGAATTAATTAGTTTATTAGTTGAATTAGCGGCAATAACAAAGAGAGCACAAATTCTCTTTTCTTCTTGGTTGCCAGCAGCTATGGTAGAATTAAAACATAAACTTCTGTCTGTCCAAAAAATCACAATAAGTAAGTGTTGATGTTTAAACTTTTGTTAACTTGTACTAGATAGTATATAAAAATGCATCCAAATGATGATGGCGATAATTATGATAATGGTAATGATGATAATTGTGCTGTTTACCGGAATGAGCATTGTTCATGCTCGGAGACGTTCGTAAACCGTATTATATACAACATAAAAATGATAATATGTAATAGCAAGGGCAAATTTCAACCAGTTATATTAAAATATTGGAAACATTGATTATTTTTAATGCCTTCCTTTAATTATATTGTTATTAGGAAATCTTAACAAAGGAATTAAGAATTCTCAGTTAAAACTTGAAATGTGTATGAGAATAGAATAAAATATTTAGAATACCGTCAACAATTGCATCCTTCTATTATATCTTTATTTTCTCAAATAGGCCTATATGGACCTTTAAAGGAAGCCAGATATAATGAGAACAGTTAAGTCTCGTAGACTGCGATGGGCAGCACATGTGGTATGAATGGGGAATGAAAGACGTGCATGGAAGATTCTTGTAGGAAAACCAGAGGGAAAACGCCCAGTTGGTAGAACAAGAATGAGGTGGGAGAATAACATTAACTATGATTTGAGGGAAGTAGATTATACAGGGATGATTGGAAAAAATTGACTCAGGATAGGGATGTATGGAGAGCTTATGTCAGTGCGGCCATGAATCTACGGGTTCGATAGTACCAGTGAGTTACAGTTAGTTGGGCCTATATGGACGGTCGCTAAACGCAACCCAAATCTTCAGAGAATGCAATTTAGTATAGGTTTTTCTTAAATGTCCGTATCCGAGATATTTAGGTCTCTACATAGGTACGCTGGTAACCGGGAAGGCCTAAATTAATATCTGAATGAATATTATACGGGGTGAATCATAAATATGCCTATACGTTTTATTGCGTTGTGAGATGAAAATATAACCATTACAGGAAATATGAAATTACCGTTGGAAAGGCTATTATTCAAATTACAACAATGGAATAAAACAAAACAGTGTAGAAATTACGACATTAGTCAAAATGGCGTTGAATATGCAGCAGCAAATTACAACTGCTGCATGGGCAATAACGTATTGCTAATGATCGTGAGGCCACAAGACGGGCAAGACGTGAGTTTAACGTAGCATTGCAGCCGTCGACTGTTTGAAATGGGAAAACGACTGCTGGAAACGGGAAGGATGCAGAAAATCAAACCTCCTGGAATGCCTCGCATTAGCACGGATGCAGAAGCAACGAAGAGAATTGTGGAGTTCGACGTTAGCCCACAAAAATCAACCCGCCAATCTGCACGTGAGCAGTGATTTGTTTTGTTTTGTTCTATTGCTGTAATGTGAAGGATTCCCTTTCCAATGATAACATCATATTTCCTTTAATAATAATATTTTCGTCACAAAATGCGATCAAACATATAGCCATATTTCTGAATCACTCTGTACTTTTTGATTGGAAGTCAAATATTAAAACTAATTATCATCCTGTTTGAAATTGAACTGAACTCGAGTCATCCCTTTACATTAACAGGGAACTTCACTTCATCATGTTGAGAAAGAGTTAATCTTTGCCCTTCAAAAGGCCGTTTATGAAGTCAGGGAAATCCAGAGACTGGAAGGATAGAAGGGAAGACAATGATTTGGTGCCCCGAGCGCCGACGAGGGTAACAAGACCCGTTTTATTGGCTACAATCAAACGTGATAAAACATAATTATCCCGCATGCAACTACAATTCAACCAATCTATAAAGCACTTCTGAAAATCGTATGAATCATTCATATCAACCTTGTGTCCCTGAACCATTTCACTTGTTTCCAAAATTCTTGGAATGATTTGTATTACGATTTAGGTACATATGCATATCGAGTACAATTCTATCTGCAATAAACTCTGATAGATCACTTTAAAAAATATAATTATGTTTTTTCAGAATGAAGAATTTATGTTGTATATCACGATATTTATATATTTAAATACATATTTATAAAAAATATGAATGATTATCTTGTATTTCTCCTAGTATCAGACTTCTTATCTTATTCTGGACTCTATCTGGAAATACAAAAATGGGTTAGACTCCCATTGTGACCACCAAGCATAAAAATAGTAAGCACCACTGATTTGTAATAAAGTTTTTTATTGCCTTACTATTATTCTTACTTGTCAAAAAAAAAATAACTTAGCTATATTTTCTATTTACAAAAATATGTTTTGCTATAAATTACATATTGAGTCCACCTCTGTGATCTCGAGGTAGCGTCGGTATCTCGTACGCAGCGGGCCTGCGTTGATCCCCGTTCGGGACAAGATTCCTAGGTGGTGATTTTTTTTTTAAGTTTTCCTCACCTGTAAGACAAATGTCAAGGAACGTTAAGGCTTAAACGGTCCCCGAAATCATCTGGTCGTCATAATTATCATTAACATATTCGCCAAGTTGAATATGGTGTCTCGCAAGAGGCCTTACATTGAGTTGATCACTCATTCGGGGAGACTCTCGATGACCTTGTGTGAGACCCTTAGCTAAAATACTTTTCCCGACAGATCGTGTCACGTAAAAGTACCTATAGGTGAGAGGTTAAACAGCGGTAATGAAATGGAAAATAAATTACAGATAAGATCAGAATGCTATATCATTCAGTTCAACATGTAAAAAAAAAACATTTGTTTCATCATCAATAACAAGGTATGGGTCTATTTCCCGCTGTGCTCCCCATTGTAATGTGCAGCAGCGTCTTCTTGGTCTCCCTATATTTATTTTACCCACAGGTCAGTAGTAACGCGTTTTTTTTTATGCTTGTAAGCCCTTTCTTCTCTGAACGAGATATAGGCGCTCTCCCCCTATAGGGGAGAAATCCAACCGTACTGATTTAATTACACTTGTTTTCTGATAGATGGCAGAGTGGCCCGGGGTCAGCGTTCCGCCTCATAGTGACATCTAGGAAACCAAGGTAGTACTAGGATGGGAAAATTCGGTAAATTTTGCTTAGAGGCTATTTATTCAAGCTTAAGGATCTTTTACGAGCCTGAAAATCTTCAGATTCGGGACCCATGGCATAAAGTCCCTCCCAGAGGACTTGATCCTTGGACTTTTCCATCCTAAAAGAATCCATCGACCCCGGCCGGCTTTGAACCCGCGACCATCGGAACTATAAGCAAGAAGCATAACCACTAGTCCACCGCGGGGGTTTTCATACTGTTTTCTATATATTAATTGGATGTATTGATACCAATTACTTTGGACGATGGAGATTGGAATGACAGGGAAACGTGGAGAAGAATGACAGTAGATTGATTGGGCGAAGGAAAATGATGTGAAACATTGTGAAATCTTCTAAATAAATAAATAAACAGAGACGGAGTCTCTATCAAAAATAGTTTCTAAGCTGGGTGCATCTGAAATATTAGAATTCAATATTGCCAGGATACAATATACCAATGTTCCATACGATATTTCTAATGTTCTGGAAACAAACAACATTTTGAACAATATTAAAAAATTACACTGGTAATGCTATAGCACAAGATCATTACTGTAGAAGCTTACATTATGTATTAATATAAATAAAACTTGTGTAACGTTTGTAGAGTATAATAACGAATAGGCTCTTTACAACGGATGTAGGAACTACGCATGCATTATTCCGTTTACTTGCAAGGATATGGTAAAACAGAAAAGGAAAAGTAAGTGATTTATGAGCTTTACGTTTATACACTATATACTTACTCACTGGTACTATCGAACCCGTAGGTCCATAGCCGCGCGGACATAAGCTCTCCATACATCCATATCCTGAGCCAATTTTTACCAATCATCCCTGTATAATCTACTTCCCTCAAATCATAGTTAATGTTATTCTCCAACCTCATTCTTGGTCTACCAACTGGACGTTTTCCTTCTGGCTTTCCTACAAGAAGCTTCCATGCAAGTCCTTCATTCCCCATACGTGCAACACGTCCTGCCTATTGCAGTCTACGAGACTGTTCTTATTATATCTGGCTTCCTATAAAGACCATGTAGTTCATTTTTATGTAGTCTTCTCCATTCACCTGTCAGTTCATCTCTCTTTGGTCCAAACATTTTCCTAAGTACTTTATTCTCAAATACTTGTAATCTCCTTTCCTCCCTTAAAGTAAGAGTCCATGTTTCGCATCCATATAATGTAACCGGTAGAATAATAGTTTTATATATTTTCAGTTTAACGTTTTTTGAAAGGAGTTGGGACATCAAGAGTCTCTGCAATGCATAATAGCACGCATTTCCAGAATTGAGCCTATGTTTAATTTCTTTGTGCCTCTCATTCCTATTTGTGATTTATTGTTCCTAGGTATTTGAATTCAGCCACTTCCTCAAAATGTCCCTCATTTGTCATTAGCTGTCCATTTTCATTATATAATGTATTTCTACGTGTGGCCATATATATGTAGTTTTATTGATATTTACTTCCAGTCCTAATTTCTTAGTGTTACTCAATAGTGTGCGCGTGTTGTCCTTTAGTATCTCCTATATATGAATGTTAATATCTCAAATAAGGCGATCTTAATTTGAAGAGTAGGACGAATGAAGGAAACATGTAACATGAATTAATGATGACTATTTAACACATGCTCCAAATGGGAGTCAATGACCAATCACATTTCAATGATTTTCAATTTACAACCAATCACAGTCGTGTTTCGCCTAGAATTTACCAACTAAAGTTTATCATAATAAAGAAAGCAGCTCCTTTTTAACATTCTGAATTGGTCGTAGCATTATTTTGCAGTTACCGACTCCCTAAGAGATACGGCTACCAAATTGTGTGTGTATATATATATATATATATATATATATATAGTGCATGAATGTCAACACATAGCGCATGCAGGAGTTAATATAAAAACATTTGTAGCTATTGATTATACCACCAAAACAAGGAACCACTGTTTGTACTTTCATAAAAGTATTTTTTCCCAGGTAACAATCCAGAAAAATATAATTGTCATATTTACATCATACGACATCAGAAATGAATTAATATACAGTTTGATGTGTTTCATTTTTTCTCCACTAGAGTGCATTCTTAAAATATTGCGTTCCTTTGGCAATAAATAATATGATCTGGTTGCAGTGAGAACAAAAGAAGCAAATGAAGCGTACCAATCGTTTCACATTTGTTTGCAAACATCGCCGTTTACATTAAATATATACATATATTAAAATAACTATAGTTAAATAATGATTTGTGAGTAAACAGCTTAATTTTATTCGTTAAATAGTCCTAACATATGCCACTCTTGATTTCCAAATTCTCTAGATAAATTCACTCTTCACTTCGTGAGTCGTGAATTTATCGATAATTTGGAAATCACTCGTGGCATTACTTATGAATATCTCATTAACTTTTGCCTTAACCAATAAGGCTAGGACGCGGTTTGTCACCTCACATCATCATTTCAGCAGCAGCACTAGTCTTCCCTCAGAATCATTTCCCAGGCATCTCTGTCTCTAGCAACTAGCCACTATCCCTCGATTATCAGCTTCTTCAGATCCTCCAAAATTCCATCTATTCAACGCAATCTCGGTCGTTTCACATTCCTTTTTCCCTCAAATTTACATTCCATGATTTTCTTGGATATCTCATGTTCAGTCATTATTTGTCCGTGCTTGTCCCCAATAATAAATGCACACTATTCAACTTCATTGATATTACCGAACTTGGAAATTTCATCGTTTTTAAAGAGGGAATCTCGTGGAAATTACTCGCGTACTATTTTTATGTTCGTATCGGTAAAAAGTAAAGTGATCCCACTATTGATCTTAGAAGACTATTGGAATAATAGGAGATTAAGGTTTCCAGCTTTCTAGATAATCGGCACGAGAATCATCCCGCGTGACGACCGTCTTTACCTTCAGAATATATGTCTGATCCTCATTTTAGATATAGGCTGAGATGACCCCATGGCCATGTTGCTACCGTAAGCTTTACAGCAATTTAAAATACTTACCCCATCGGAAATCGAAACTGCGATCTTCCGGCTTGTAACATATTGTTTAATCAATTATACTGCAGCAGGATCCCTAAGTTTCCAGTTATATTAAGTAAGTATGACAGCATGGAAATTATAATCCCATGGGCTGAATTCCAAATCCGAGAATTTCCCCAAGCTTTCAACATATGTCTGTTCTTGAACCTGTCATTCATCTTGTGACAAAGGTCAACTATTTTTAATTTCCCTTTGGAATGGCGATCTTCAATTTCCTTCACCAAAAAAAAAAATGGTCATATGATGTTCGGGGATCGTTTGGGCCTTAAAGTTTCCTGACATTTATCTTAAAGGTGAGGAAACCCCCCCCCAAAAAAAAAACTCACCCAGAAAACTTGTCCCGAACGGGGATCGAACCCGGCCCCGTTGCGCGACAAAGCAGCACGCTACCTCGAGTCCACAGAGACGACTATTAAAAATAATTTACTTTCATATTTTAACAATGAATCCAATCTAATAAATAAATTATAAGATTAGTAAATATAGACTAACTAAAAATCAAGTGATTAAAAAAATTAATTATACTTACCCAATTATCTGTATCAATTAGGCTTACAGAAATTAACTATAGAACATAGTTTATTTGATCAACAATAGGAAAAAAAGATGATCTGAGTTAAGGGAAAAATTAATTCAAGCGATTTTAATGATATTAATCTGGATGCCAAATCTTGTCTTCAACAACAATCTTCCATTTACTACAATCTATGATAGCTATATCCATATTACAAGCATAAGATACGAAAGTTCGACATGTTCAAATAATGCATAAAACCACGACGCACACACTTTTATTTTTCATCAAAGGCACGGTGTTAACAAAGGCAAATTACAAATACTCTTTCAACGTTACTCGCAATAAATCAATCTTATCGCTTGGCTACTGCTGAGATTAACACTACATGGTCACTTCCTATACAAGAGCCCAATTCATCATTTAATAAGATTTCTGCCAAAAAAAAAAAAGGATTATAATAAACCTACACATATGGTCGACAGAATTCATATTTCAAAAATAAGACATAGGGGCCTATGCCAAAATAAACATAAAATATGACCAGGATTTACCATGTTGAGCCCACTATATAAAAGCCCTCTATGTTCACAACTCTCTCTTTCGAAAAACAAAATCAAAATGATTACGCCATTGTATTGTAAATAAAAGCGACGTTACTAAATTTGATGATATACAGAACATGCACCTTTTTGGGACACAGTCTAATGAAAATTGAGAGATATGCGATAATGAAGATCAATGAGAAAATGCTGCTTATTATTATTAAGTAATAAGTTAGCTACCTCATGTGCCGTATTTGTTCTCCGCATATTCACTTTCATATAATAAGTAGTCTTGTTGAATAGCCTTCTTAGTGAGCATTTGCCTGATGTGTGGATGCGTGGCTGTGAGGATAGGTTCCCGCGAGCGCCGTTGTGTGGGTGTGTGTACCTAGTTTTTTATTATTGCTACAACGTGCAGAGATTTAAAATATGTTTATATATGTGTACATAATATTTTTTGTATGAGTGTAAATGTGTATATACTGTAAGACGTAGACATTTTTATGTCTTTTTATGTATGAGTTTCGGTATGTCGTCATATATATATATATATATATATATATATATATATATATATATATATATATATGTATGTATTTGTTTATATATTCGTTTGTTTCCACCGCTGTGGTCTCGACGTAGCGTGCTCCCTTGTCACGCAGCGAGCCCGGATTCGATCCCCGGTCGGTACAAGTTTCCTGGGTGAGGTTTTTTGGGGTTTTTCCTCACCTGTAAGACAAATGCCAGGATACTTCAAGGCTCAAACAGTCCCCGAACATCATCTGGCCATCATTATCATCAGCATAATATTCACCTCATTAGATTATGTTTAGGTTTAAGGCCTCTCCTGGCGCATGATTACCCATCGTCATCACCCATTATATCATTGGGGCAGCGTAACCTCGCCTTCCAGGTGTCCCAACCTCAGAAGTGGGTTACAATACGCCAATGCCAGGAGAGAATACCAGAAATGTCGAAATGACAAACTGGTGGCATTGAATCATTATATATATATATATATATATATATATATATATATATATACGTATTTTTTTTTCTTTATTCATGGAACAGAATATGCTTGTACAGCCAAACAGGCCCATGTGCAATGTAATTAAAAATGAATTTCCTTTCTTTGGAAAAAAAAGTCAAATTCCATTAATATATATATATATATATATATATATATAGGGGAACATGGGGCAGGATGGGGTATTTAATGTTTGATGCAATATATTTTATATTATAAATGCGTACAATGTTGTTCTCTGATATGAATATGTTTATTGGTATTTAATAAACAGAAAAGCATTATTATTTTACAAATTAATAAAGAGTTCGGCGATATATATCTAATGAAACTAAAACAAGACATTTGCCCCGTTTTGCCCCATGGATGGGGCAGAATGGGGTACTAATTTTGTATTTGTATTTTCATTGCTTATTAATAATATTTAACAGTAAACTTGTAAACTATAGCACAATGAATCATTTTTCACAATATGCACAAATGTGAATGACATCATCATCATCACTATCGACTCCAGCACAAGAGTTGTGAGCCCACTGAAGACAAGAAGGACATCTAATCCAGCCTTCTTCTGAATAGTCATGGCAATAGAGACATTCATCTTCTTCAACGTCATTTTTGGCAGAGCCAGAATGATTTTTGAACTAGGTAGTTGTGACCTGACTGCCTTAACTTTTGATGGTCCTGGTTTCGAGTCAGTTTCTGGTAAAACAAGTCGTCTTTTTACAGGCCTCTTTTCTAATTTTTCTTTTTCAGAATGTTCCAGTGCACTTCTATATGGCGATGATGTTAGAATTGCACTTTTGCCTCGATTTTTTGAAACTCGCTTGTTCTTTTGAGACACTTTTGGAATGGGTGTGATGTTTTCTGGGCTGGAACTTTGAAAATGACTGTGGTTTGGCGACTCTAGATTTTCAGGCAAGGGAAATGTTTCTGACGTCAATGGTTCTTGAGGTTTGGAAGTGTTTGCCTTGCTATTATTATCAGAAGAAATTTGAATGTCTGTTGTTGACGAAGGCAAGAAATCTCCATCGTCAAAAATATTCACATTAACTGGCCATATCCCAGTTTTTCGAAAACCATTGACGGCTGTAGCCATTGTTGAGGCACGTACGTAAGCACTACCAAATATAGATGCGACTTGAAATAATGTCACAACTTTCCCTGGATTAGATCTAAGCCATGTGCGAATTTCGTCCTCGTAATATTTACTAAGGGGCTTCATGTAAGACACATCCAGTGGCTGTAATCTATGTGAACAATGTGGCGGAAGACACAACAAAATTACGCCATTTTCACGGGCTAAGTCGATGAGTGCTAGGTTTTTTGTATGGGTGGAATGTCCATCTAACAGCAATAACACTGGATTCTGTTTGGTTGCTCCTGAGAAACTTATGAATTTCCGAAACCACGTCAGAAAGAGCTCTTTCGTGATCCATCCAGTTTCATGAATTTCCGAACTAGCTGCAGGAGGAAGTCCAGTTTGGAATTCTGACGCATCCGTTTTCGCGGAAAAATTAGCATTGGTGGGATATATGCCCCTGCAGCAGAGAAACATATTACAGCCGTGACTGTTTCCCCTCTCTCGCCTGATGTTACAGCCCCCACCTGTCTACGTCCTTTTTTTGCGATAATTTTTGACATTCCTTTAGGGTTCACAGTGAGACCAGTTTCGTCACAATTATAAATTCTATCTCCAATAAGCTGGTGCTTGTCTACTATATTATTGAAAAGTGTGAAAAATAAGTTGTACGGCAACCTTATTAAAGCCCATTGCGCGAGCAGCAGATGTAGCTTCGGGCTTTCTTAGGCTTAAGTCAGGATGCCTAGAAAGAAAACCCTTAGCCCAATCTATCCCAGCTTTTCCTACCTCACTAAAAGGATGTTCTAAATTATTACGTTCCGCCAGTTGGAAGGCAAGTCCTCGAACTTCATTTACAGTGAGGCCGAAGAGTTGAGCTTCCATTTTTTTTTAGGTATTCAACAAGTTCGGTTTCCTGCTGTTCATTAAAAACGCAGGAGAAATTTCCCATTGATTTCCTTACTGTGTAGTCCACATTTTCTCTCGTTTTCTTTATGTATCGTTCCAGAGTCGTTTGAGGTACTTGGAATTGACTAGCTGCCCTTTTGTATCCCATTGATCCATTTGTAACCGCATTAACGGCTTCTTGCATAGACACAAGGGACCATTCTTGTCTCTGTGTCTTCTTTATATAATTCCTCACCATTCTGAAACGTATACAGAGGGAAAAAAATCAGTCAGTAATATGATGACCGCATGGGGCAAGACGGGGTAGTACCCTGTCTTGCCCCACCCCATTTTGCCCCACTAACTCAATTATAATTTAAGACGTTATGACCGGATTATTTTGAAACAAAACCTAATGCGTTATACATGATTAGAGAGATAATTGAATAGCCTTTAACACAGTAATTGTTAGATATTGTTAAAATGATGCTTAGATGTACTTACTTGCACCGAAGAGAAGGTGTAATATTGCAAAAATCACTTCACAACTGACCACACAAAGAAAAAAGTAACAAAGGCTTCACCGATGGCGGTAAACTGATCTGTACAAGTAGCTGAGACGTTACTGAGATAATTTTGAAAAATTCCGATAGATCGTGCCACTTACTGGGACAAAAATACACGTACCCCATCCTGCACTACCCCATTATGCCCCCCGTTCCCCTATATATATATAAATGACTCATAGGTTTATCTCAATTATCGACAAGAGACAATTTATCTACTCGTATGTTCTTTGAAGATTTTCAACAAGGAATCCCGAAAGTCATAAAATGCATTGCTCGCATACGGAAGCTTATTATAAAAACAAACTAGGCTATAACAAACATAATTGATAATAGGAAATTGTCGGCTGGATGGACATTGAGATGTTAGCTTTTACTGTACTCAGAAGCATGTCAATAGCCTTGTACACTATGAAACTATAACAATATTATGGATTAAGAATGTGTTAAAGATAGGAGTTGCCTTCAGTGTTGAAGACAATGGGCTTTAATTGTATTTTCTTAGTTATATATCTCAGGCCATATTCTCATCAATAATATTTATATCTGCACCAGTAGGCTTATATTCCTAACACATGTTTGTACAAATTATTGATTATATAATTAATTACATAACGATGTTTACCCATAAAATTGATGTCGTTATGAAATCCAACCTAGCATTTGGCATAACGACGACGAAAATTACGAAAAATCTAATCAAATTAACAGATTCCGGAAATTAAATCCCAGACTTGAATTCCAAACGCCATTATCTGTATCAACTCGCTGAGTAGCTATGGATGATTATTTGGACTATTATTCTCAAATAAATTGTATACATAACTTTTCCATTAAAAACTGAATTTCATGCCATTTTTCACTTAAATATTTTTAATAATGAACGTATACTCTAGGTTTCTATAAATAAAATAAACATTGTGCCAAACTTGGTGCGGGCAACAGATGTTTGAAAGATTTACGATGTTTCATCAGAAAATTTCTACAAAAAAGTACATGAAACATTCGTCACTGGTTATAAAGTTAACTGTAAGAAAGAAAGGACAACTTCACTAGTCTTGTTACTAATAAAACCACGCTATTAACCTATGGCTCTAAGTTGACCGGTCAAGCCATTTGAACTGAAGCGAGAACCAAGAAAACTTTGAGATCAATGAAATAATTAATTATTCTTGATCGTATAAACTGGCCCATAACACTTTAAGAAGTAAAGTTCGGAACTTTTTAGTACAAATAAGGAGATACAAGTTCGGGTAATATAGTTTGAATTATAATCTAAAAATTCCAAATCAATGAAATAAATTTAAAAATGAAAATTTATTTTTATAACATATTCCTATAACAAGTTACTACATATGAATATGGATTTCGTGTTTTTTTTTTCACATCAAATATTAACAACTATGTAACTGTTTTATCACGAATTGAATTAAAACTCGTCACATGATTAAAAATAAATAGGTATATGGAAAGATAGGAAAGTTATTCTGTATCCTATTTTTATCTATATTCCCTTCTTTCCCAGGAAAGTTATATACGTAAACAAAACTCGCATTTTTCACACAGTTCAACGTTTCATTCCTACCATGGTTTCAAAATTATTATTTTTAGACATCATCATCCTGGTCCAAGGATTAGACCTGTTGGTCTGATCCTATTCATAATTGCTCACGCCATATCTTTAGAGATCGACCTATATTTCTTGTCTTCCTCGGATTATAATATAAAACAAATTTGCCATCCTGGTGCTTGGCATTCGTAGGACATGGTCTTTCCATTTCATTCTATATTTTTGAATTAATGTTGTAATTGGTTCTACGTTCAATTCCATTTTGATATCAGTACTTCTTATGTGATCCAATAATGTGTTTCCAGTTACAAAGCGAAGAAACTTCATTTATGGAACTTCGATTTGTCTAATTTTGATCAGAGATAAGTGCCCAACATTCACTTCCTTATAATAGGAATGGCAGTGCATCTACTCTATATATTTTTAGATATTGTTTAAAAATGTATTTATTAATATTACGGTTTACATCCATGAACTATGGAAAAGTATTGAAATAGGCCTACAGGACTCGTTTTGCTTTAGAATTGTGCATACAAAACTGCTTTGCAAATAGGCAATTATTGTGGATTGAAGAAAATGAACTTATTCCAAATTGCCTTAGCCACTTTAAAACCGACATGAAAGATACCTTGTCATATTTGCCATGTTTAGAAGAATGTGTGTGTGTGTGTGTGAATGGTGTATTTTGTCTTAATATCGTGTTGTCTAGGAGGAGGCCCTGACATTGAGCTGATCACTCATTTACGTCCTTGTGTGGTCAATAGTTACATTCCCTCATTCATGCCCTTGTGTAATCCATAGTTACAATCCTTTCTCCCGAAAGGTTGTGTCACTGTAAGGCCTGGGTGGCGTGTGGCAGGTAAAAGTACCTATAAGATGAGAGGTTAAACTGCGTTAATGGAATGAAGGATACCGCGGTAATTAATTTTTTAATCCAATATATATTATCTTCAATTTTAATTTTAAGTATAGTGAATACGATATTTTTTCACTATTTTTGTACAATTTTAAATTATTTTTACTACATAATTTTACAAATTTAAATTCATATTAATCACTTTTTTTTATAAAAATTTACTCTGCTAATTGTATACAAAAGATTTATCAGTGTACGATATTAGAGGTCCCATGCATTCCAGTGTTTTGAAAAATAATGATAAGCAGTTTTTTAAGGCTTAAAAATTACTTTAAATAAATATGTAGTTCGAAAAAAATCTTAAATATTTTAATTAAAAATAAAATTTTATTTTTAGACAGTAAATAGATTATGGAAGTTCAATAAAAAATAACAATTTTGTACAAAAATCGCTGGAAAATTGATTGCAGATGCGTAATATAGGGCAGTGAGGATACTTGTGTAATAAACAGGGCTTTAAATCAATATTCTCTCAACTAGCGTGGAAATCTCTCCAGTTTGAGTATAACAAATGAGGGAAAGAAGCCATGCAACATGGTGGCAGCATATCAGATGACAAGCTGAGAATGTCCTTGACCTGCCTCTAAATGGTCGCATCTACAACACAAGACACTTCTCTTCATCAACAACAGGTGCAGATCACAAAATATCCAATTAATCATTAACAAATTCATTATTCTTTATTTTATCTCTGCTATTACTTATTATCTACTGTACATGTCACTTCACGCTCATTATAAATATAACTTTAAAATAATATATATTTTGTATAAAAATGTCTGTAATTTTAAATCAAAATAAAATTTTTGTTAATAACAGTAAATTCATATACTCTCATATAATACAAAAACTTTCATTTAAATCGTGTACACCTGTGATATATGGTTTTTGAGGTATTTTGATAACAATGCTTCTTTCCGAATCTGCTAGTTCAAAATAAGAGTTGGTTTATAAGAAGTCATTCGTTTTTACTTATTTAAATAAAATAATTCGAGTAATATTTTAATAAGGTTAAATAAATAGACTTAAAAAATAATATAGGTCATATATCAGACTGGTTTTTTTTAGAGTAAACATATATTTTTCAGTGCTTAAAAATCCTGAAGAAGACTTATGGAAAGCAATTCTTGGGTCTAATGTCGTAGAAAGTCTAAAATAAAAGACATATAATCAAAATGTGTCGGTTCTTTAATGCCCATCAATGAATTGCTACTTAACAATGACCAGAGATGTTAAATAGCGTCGTTAAATAAAATGATACTTGTGCGATAGCACAGGCTTTAAGGAGTCTGATTACCAACCCAACGAAATGAGCTTGAACCTGAGCAGCTGAAAAGTTATTACAGTATTTTTTCATTGTTAATACTCCTTTAAATGGATACTGGGCAATTTTCCTACTATAAAGTTGGTGATAGAGTAAGACAACCCACCTTATTTACTAGAGCAGTCGCTAGAAAAAGTGAAACCTTGCGTCCATATCCTCCATTGAATTTCATTGCTTGATTTAAATGATAATTTTCGATTATCTATACATGAAGTGATAAACAGTATTAATGGTGCTTTGACAAGAACATTATTTTTCCCAACTGTTTTTGACCGAATAAAGTGCAAATACGTAGAACCAAATTTTGTATTAACAGAATTTATGACTGGACACGGTAAATTTGGACATTATTTGGAACGATTTAAAATAGGTACAGATACCTGTATTTGCAAAAACTCCAGCCAGACTATCTCACATCTGTTATTTGAGTGTCCCGCATTTGATTCCAAAAGACATGAATTTATTAAAAAAATAGGTTATTGCCATAATAGATTTCAACTGCCTTTGTCAAATAATTTATGTAAGAAGTGTTGCTATATGAAAGTGTAACTTTATCCATCATATTTTTAAGAGACTTCGAGTTAGTTTTTTCTTGGGTTTGTTAATTAATTTATTTGTTTATATTACGTTATTATGTAACGCTAGAAATTAACCATACTCTAAATTACTGTAAATAATTAATTGTATTGTAACTAAAACCCTAACATACCGGATGGTGAAATAGGGTTCATATTATTGGAGATTCAATAAAAAGAAATATACATGAAGTGAAAAATGCGAGAAAAAAAATTATTTTCTTACACATTTTATTACGTTCTTAATGTCATGTGGGCGGCATATTGTGACTTTTAATAACTTGGAACATCGTTATCAGAGTAAAATCTGAATCTTATAGGCCAACCCGCTGCGGTACTTCTAACTCAAATATTTTGATGTCCTAATAATATTTTTTAATATATTTAAAAAAGTTATAAATATTTCCCGATTTATTTTTTTTTTCAAGAACTTTAACACCTATTCGAGAGGCACGTCGTAGGGCAGTTGGATAAGGCAATACGCTACAGGTCGAAAGGTCGAAGGTTCGAGTCCTCGGTGGGGTACGGACTTTTAAACTGACCTAAACGTTCTGGTGCCATTAAAATCCTGGGTTCGACTCAGTCTCTAATGTAAATGAGTATCAGGTCTATGTTCCAGGTTAGGGGAGATCGTCATGAGGACTGAAAAAATCGACTGACATCTGTCGATTCTCTAAAAGGTGGGAGCCTTAATATCCTACCATCCCAAGGACCTCCTAAATCTGTAGTTTGATCACATTATCTTTTAACACCTTTTCATTCTTTTGTAAACATTAACGGTCTTACTAATAAAAATCTGTAATACAGGCTTTCATCATTTGTTTAATTATACAATATATAAGCCTTATGTAGATCACGTATAATTTCTTTACTAATAAACGTTGTGCCGGAGCTATATAACAAAACAGCAGTTATACACAATACGTCACATATTCGTCATCATAATGACGTCAGAACAATATTACTCGCAGTTTGTAACAGAAATAAAACAACATCAACTAGTGATTATTGTGTAAGAAATGAATATGGATAAGAATTAATAGAGATTCCCTAATTGAGGAGGTACGGAAAAAATAAGTGTGCTTTAATTTATATACATTTCACTTCACGCTATGTCAAATAAAACGTAGAATTGGTTTCACAGATAATGTGCTACCATCTAACGTCAAGAATTTCGACCAATTCTTGGAAACTAATAAAAGCTTTCCCCATTACTTATGAATTATATGCAGTGTTTTAAAATGCGTTAGAAAACGTTCAAAACAGTAGGAAATGTTACCGACAGCAAAATATCATTTCAAGCGAAAAAAAAAATTACTAGAGTTTGACCGGGAATCGAACCTACGACCTCACTAACCGTAGTCAGAAGCTCTAACCACAAGGCTACCAATTTAACATATATCTCCTTGCAATAATCGTACCTCTATACTTAAATACATTTTTATATCGGTGTGTGTGTTATGTATTAAAGATGCAAGAAAGTCCTCTTAAAATAATATTATGAAGCATTTAAACTACATTCAGGTTAAATCTTGTCTACAGCAATTATTGTAGAACATATCCTTTTGTGATTCCATGTTCAATTTTAAAATATGTTTAGGCCTAATCGAGAATGAGTGTAACGAAAGGCATTTTATGATGTCTTTATTTTCCTACCCAGAGCTTTATTAATATTATTTATGCCCTGTGCATCCAACAAACAGTCGTTAAAGTAATAATTAAATTAATGTTTTTATTAAAAACATTAATTTAATTATTAAATTAAACCTCATAGTGTTCTTTCCCTGTGAAAGTTAAATAAAAAAGTCGTTAAAGTGTTGCATTTTGGGTTAAATATAGGGAAACTTTCATCAATATCATAAGAAAACAATCAGTTGATCTTGATGTCCGACATTTTGTCTAGTTATAGAATCCTTAAACAAGGCTGGAGGCATGTATAACGAATTCCATGTAAAGTTGTACACCTCTTCTACACTGAACAGCTAATACAGTGTTTATTAGTAAGAATTTTCAACTGAGATGTGTATAAACCTTGTATAAAAGTTATATATGGATTATTGGTAAGAGGGTAATACACTAATATATGGGTCCAGCTCAATATCGTTAAATATTCATAGAATTTATAGAGTAGTGAGGTGAAAAATCATAATAATGTACGCTATTTTCAAGAATACAGATTATCATCATCATCATCATCCATACAAGTATTAGGCCATGTGGCCTGTTACGGTCTCAAAGAGGAATTTTCCATCCAGCGCTTTTTTGGACGTCCCAGCGATCTTTTGCCTTGGGGGCAGTAGCTAAGTATGGCTTTTGGAATTCTATGAGAAGGCATTCGTTGAAGATGGGCTTTCCAGTTGTTCTGGTAGTTTTGTATATGGTGAAGAATGGGTTCTACATTCAACTATTTCATAATTTCCTCATTTCTTTTATGGGCCCACTTCGTGTAGCCTGCTGTTCGGCGCATAAATCGCATCTCATTTGCTGTTATTCGGCTTTCATCTCTTCTTCGTATTGTCCATGCTTCACAACCATATCTTAATACTGGTCTTGCGAGAACCTTATAAAGCCGTAATCTTGTATTCTTTTGTACTAAAGATGCTTCATTATACTGTTAATTATCCCCGTTGTTTTTGTAAAATTTGTGATTTTCTTTGATATATCAGCTTCATCTTGAAATGTTAAATTATAACCCAAATAATTAAATTCGTTTACTCGTTCTAGAATTTCATCATCCAAAACAATTTTGCTAGGTATAGGGTATTTCCCACAAAAGGCCATCACTTTAGTTTTCTTTGTATTGATTTCCATATTGTACCTTTTGCAATTATATTAAAATTGTGTATAGAATACTGTAAATCTGTTTCTGTTGGAGCTATTAATACCTAATCATCTGCAAAAAGCAAAGAGTCTATTTTATGGTTTCTATTAATTTGGATAGAACCGTGTCTCATCTGTCGCCAGTATTTGAGTATTCTATCCCATATATATGATAAAGAGCAAGGGCGAGAGGCCAATACAGATTATAATAAAATATAATATCCTCAACTCGTGGCCAACTCAGGATCGGGTCGAGGTATGAGGTGAGATGAACGCCCCCTACATTTATAGAGGTCTGTTAACAACAAGAATCCCGACCGACTATGGCTGACGCACGACACAGGGGCGGATGGACCAAATGATGAGATGAGTACGGATAAATGATGGAATGAAATTTGTGGTAGGAGAAAACGGGAGAAATCCCGAGAAAAACCTGCCCAAGCTAAATTTCGTCCACCACGAAACCCACATGGAGTGACGAAGACTCATTCTCAACACCACAGTGGTAAAAGTCGGGCGTCTGACCGCTTGCACCATGGAGCCTAAGAGAAAATTATTACAGAAATAAATATGACGAAGTTCAAGATGTTATTACTACTAACTTGGATTTTGATTATTTTAATAAAGGTAGTTTTTTCTGTTGAACCAAATAAAGTTTCAAGTTTGAAGACTGCCTCATATAAATAAGAATTTATATTTCCTGATAACTAACTAAATAACTCACTGGCACTATAGAATCCATAGGTCCATAGCCTCGCGAACATAATCGTTCCATACATCCCTATTCTGTGCTAATGTTTTCCAATCACCCCCTGTACAATCTACTTCAATCACCCAAATAATGGTTAATGTTATTCTCCCATCTAATTCTTGGCCTACCAACTGGGCGTTTTCCCTCTGGTTTTTCTACAAGAAGTTTCCATTCCCCTCTTACGTTCCCAATTCGTGCCACGTGTACTGCACATCGGAGTTTACGAGACATAACTGTTCTTATTATATCTGGTGTCTTACGAAGATCATGCAGTTCGCTGTTATATAATGTTCTCCATTCGCCTGTCTGTTCATCTCTCATTGGTACAAAAATTTTCCTAAGAACTTTTCATCTCAAATACTCGTAATATTTTTTTTCTCTCCCTTAAAGTAAGGGTCTAATGTTTCGCATCCATATAACTGGGAGAATAGCAGTTCTATATATTTTCCAGTTTAAAGTTTTTTTTTACAGAAGTTGGGACATCAAGAGTCCGTCTAAATACGTAGTAGCATGCATTTCCATAATTTAACCTATGTTTAATTTCTTTGTTGACCTCATTCCTGTTTGTAATTATTATTCCTAGGTACTTGAATTAGGAACTTCTTCAAAAATCCCTTATATTCCATTAACAATCCATTTATATTTCCTGATATCTAACTTAAAAAATACAGTAATATTAGATAAACAGCAAAATAAATAAAGAACATGCTAGGAAACAGAAACGGTCGTATCTCAATACCTCCTCAGAAACTAACCAATCTTAGGGATATATCATACACAACTGTGCATCTGAAAAACTATAGCGTGGTAAACCACAAAGCTGAACGCCAATATCCGCATCACGCAGTGGGAAACTAAACTAGAACTGTAAACTGAAAACGCTAGAAACTCAGTTCAGATCACGATGATTATTATTATTATTATTATTATTTTTAGTCCCCCCGCTGTGATCTCGGTGTATTGTCCTTAAAGGCCGTAATTATGCAGCAGGGCAGGGCTTGATTCCCTGAGCGGGACCAGGTTTCCTGGGTATTGATTTTTTTCCGGGATTTTTTTGCCGCAACTTTAAGACAAATTCCAGGAAACTTTACGCCCCCCGAGACATCTGCGCATCATAATCATATTGCGCCATGTAGCTAGTATGAACGTGTAGGTGTAGTTGGTCTTAAAGAGTTGTCCTCGGGAGGATGGCCTGACAATGTACTTATTCGTAATGCATGAAGGCCCTCCATGGTCTGGTAATGGTCGATAAAAGTAGGCCTATGTGTGTGATCCATATTTTAAGATCCCTCTCTCGACAGGTTGTGCCAGTGTAAGGCCCAGGTGGCTTATGACGTATAAAAGTACCTACAACGTGAGATATTAAACTGAGATAGTGGAATGGAATAGAACTGTTGTGTTAAATTTTAATAGCCTTACGTAATCCTTATAAACAAGAACGGGAGAGATGATAAAACATAGAATCTGCCCTTCAGCGTTTCTATCCCTCGTGAAGAGTCTTCTGGTTTAAAACATCTGAAAATCATACATACGTGATTAATTTTTCATAAATATAAACAACAGCTGTTATTTTTTTAAGGAACGTTTTAATGTAATATTTAAGACCATTAGATAACATTCATACTCTTCTGAAAACTTTCGGCCATTGATCAAATAATCCCAAACGAGAACCGTTTCAGACTCATCTTTCCAGTTTCCTATAAGGAAACAAAAATATCTCATTATCATAAGTAATGCCACGAGTGATTTCCAAATTATCGATAAATTCACGACTCACGAAGTGAGGAGTGAATTTATCTAGAGAATTTGGAAATCAATAGTGGCATTTGCTAGGACTATTTAACGAATAAAATTAAGCTCTTTACTAAAAAAATAATTATTTGAATATAGATACCGGTGTTGTAAGATATTTATATAGTTTGATGCGATGTTTGAAAACAAATTAGAAATGTGAGGTTACGTATATTCACTGCAACTCGATCATATTATTTATTGCCATATAGGATCGCAATATTGTAAGAATGCACTCTAGTGGAGAAATAATGAAACACATCAAACTATTATAATTAACATTATAGGTTAATCATTTATATTTTGAATAAACAACTCAGTAAAATCACTGAATCTATTCATTATTTGCTATATTCAATGTATTTGTTGGAGAAAAATAATGGTCTAACCTGTTCAGAATATTAAAAAAGGAGGAGCTTTCTTTATCACAAAAGCAGGAGCTGATAAAGAGAAATCGAAAAAGAGCGAGGTGAAACACGACTGTCATTGGTATAAAACAGAATTCGTTGAAACGTGATTTGTCATTGACTACCATTTGCGACATGAGTTAAACAGTCCACAAAATGTATCCTTCAATATAGATAAACTTTTGATGTTTTTATAATTTCAAAAATGTGATATTGCCCATAACACTTCAGAATGAAACTGAAGAAAAATTAAACGCTTCGAAAAATGGAGGAAATGTGAGGCCACATATAATAAACAAATTTATAATAACCGAATTCTGAACTACGTTCAGTGTAAGAGATACTTGGGATGAAAATAAAGGAGACATATTTTAATAGTATCAATTAGAAGCTATGGAAACATTTCAACATAACGATGCCAAAACACTGAAATTATGGTCCCATATTATTTCGATGTATGCATTAGTTAAAATCAGGGAGAAATTGTGATTTGTTTTAAATTGTATATAATACAAATATATAGACACTTCCCTATAAAAAGATCTACAGTATTTGACATTGAGTTATGGTCATTAGAAATTAAAGCTGCCATAAAAACTTGAATTGCGAGCTCCATTACCCTGCGGCACAAGGACGACTTTTCTGTTTTTAAAACACAGAATATTGACCCTAGATGAAACTTGTTTTGGTCTTAGCATCTGTCCACATAATACATGATTTGGCCATTGAATTCTCCCAGCACTAGATATCAGTTATTAAATATTTATCTATAAAGCAGTATTGTTTATATTTGAACACTTCCGTAGCAAAATTGTTTAGAACTTTGCTCTAAACTAAACTCCATTGCGCGATAGGCCTAGAAGGTCCTTGACCTGCCAGTCAGCTGCTAATATCACATGTACTTGTGTCAAATACAGATGTGAACGATCGACTAGACAGTATAGAGGTAACATGTATCAGTATGTCGGGTCCCCACGCTGTTATAGCTTTTTTCTCAACCTGGAGCTACTACTCATTGTAGCTACCCAAATTCCTCATGATGTTGAGTGACGAAATTCCATGAGAACATTTCTTCCCTTATGGTAATTTCAACCAGCACAAGTTCCGTAGTTTTGCGCCAAAGTATAATGCCTTGGATCATTCGGCAAATGCGTGAGATTAAGCTCCGGTTCCATATTGGCCGAAATTCAATATAAAATATATTTCCCCTTGACGACTCGAACGAGCTCATGTAGCTCTGTGCCAAAGCATGTTGCTGGGGGGCCTTAATAAAACAAGATTCAAAATTAAAAATATCATCACCATCATCATCGTTCACCGCTGTGGTCTCGAGGTAGCGTGCTGCCTTGTCACGCAGCGGGCCCGGGTTCGATTCCCGGTCGGGGCAGTTTTTATCGGGGTTTTTCCTCACCTGTAAGACAAATGTCAGGAAAACTTTAAGGCCCAAATGGTCCCCGAAATCATATGGCCATCATTACCATCATCACCAGTGTAGAAAGCAACGGGAAGCTACCACACCTAGAATTCCCTAGTAAAGCTGCAAGCATAGCATGAAAATGCTATGATTGCAGTGAAGGACCTGCCTTCGGGCAGAATTACTATGGATCATCATCATAGTACATTCACGAATTTAGGCCATTTGTTGGCCTGTTTTGGCCTCAAGAGAAACACCATCCAAAAGTATTTTGAGTGAATGTCCTGGTCTTCTTCTTGCTGCAGGTTGATATCTTGACATTTGTTTGGGTAATCTGTAATCTTCCATTCGATGAACATGTTGCATCCACCTTGACTTATAATCAGAAATTTTGTTTTCTAAAAGGTTACATCTGTAATTCTTCTAAGATGTGTTAATTTTTTTTGTGATCTAGTAGTGTGTATCCTGCAGACCTCCGAAGGTATCTCATTTCAGCAGATGTAAGTCACTGCATATCCTTCTGTTTCAAAGTCCATACTTCGCTACCGAGTCACGGCGGTATAACTGTTCCATCGGGTACTGACTAAATGCGGTATCCTAATGTCTGTCCAGACACTAAAAGGTAGCAGCCCTACCACTGGAATACTTAGCGTCGGGCCAGTAACCCGTCCTAAGGGATCTCAACTTTACTTGCAAGTCTCAACACGAAGAAATCCACAAGGAATTAAAAATATAATTTAAATAGATGTGTAGGCTTATTTCACAGGCACAATTAAACGGAACACTACTTTTACACCGTTTTTTTTTTAAGGTTACAGTGTTGAATCTCGTAAAAACAACACATAAAATAACTTTTTTTCCCCATATGGCAATGAAAGTAGTTGAATACGGAGTTACACAATTTCCACATTGAAGTTCATATCCTACTGATTCATTTATAAGACTAATTTCATAGAGATCATTAGGCAGTTCTCCCAAAGGCATTTTAAATATGGTTTCAAATTATTTCAATCGTCAAATTGGCTCATTCACTTGAACCGGTGCGTATTTATTGAAGACGTCAGAATGTTATGCTTTATTAACGAACATTTCTGAGATAATTAAAAAGAGTATAGGCCTATAACCCAGGGTCCAATAATCACAATCCATTCTCTGTTTGTTTAGTCTTACTATACGGGTTTTCACGTCTAGAAAATAACGCTACTCTTATGGAACAATTCTCGACAGCAAACATGTCCTTTTATGTGAAATTGATTTATTAGTTAATTCATTTTAAATAAATTTGAGTCAATGGGGTCAGGGTTTTTAGGTGGACCAAACCTTCTGACGACATCATAACCCTAGGGTCTACTCGGCTCTTAATTAAATGAGTACCAGGCGCATGTTCTGGGACAAAAGTGGCTGTCATGCAGGACTGAGAACCCAGTCGACATCTCCTGGCAATTGTCTAGAAATATAGAAGTCTCAATCATCTAACCCAAGGGCCTCCCAAGCCTATAGTGTGACACTTTACTTTAATAAATTAATACTGAGAGATTATATATATATATATATATATATATATATATATATATTACACGATCAGTTCATTTATCCAATGATATTTAATTACGAAATCCAAACATAAACAAAAAACAAAACATAGTGACCGAAACAAACTTGCTTCCATCGAATATACCAGTAACAAAATTTAGAGTGGGTACAGTTTGGATGATTGCTATTTACCTTGCATAAAGATATTGAACTCCAATATATGTAAATGTCACAATAATATTAAATTGGATGAATCGGAACACAAGTACACCAAGTCCAGTATGTCATATTTGGAAAAAAGAAACAAGATGTTAAAACTAATCAATCCACAAATAATTCTAGGAAGTATTTCAAAACTCTCTTTGCAAATACAAATTTTAATCCTATAAACTACACGTATGAACATGGTGAAATGTAGTTAGAATTATTTTAACATTAGTTTTTTCATGAAATTGGCTGAGCAGAGTATCTAGTCTTGGTCTACTTGTGCTTTGAACAATCCAATTATCAATTCTGTTTATATTACACAGTAAACAGCTTTGTCTACTTTTATACATTTTTTTAATGCCCGTCCGTCAGAATTGTTTTATACGATCAGGAAGTACACTCAACACCATATGATGTTATGGGAGCAAACATGTACCGCGCTATATTTCATAGCTTGATCTAAGTGAGAATAATATTGGCCTTGCCTACAAGAACTTTACTAATTTCATAAACTGTGGAATAAGACCTTATTCTTCAGCACAGCTTCAAGTTTAGCAGCAGCAGTCTTCCCTACATTTAAATACTGTAATCCATTCACAAAATAAGGACTGCCCTTAGGTAGAAAAAGGAAGTAGTTGCTACCTGATAGAGTAGGTGGTTATTATTCTAACATTGTTCTATTTATTAATGTTCTTGTCACAGATTGCGAAATCCCCGTTTTTGTTCTGTAGTTTCGGACAAAAGCCTCCACGTGGTCATTCCATGTCTCCTTATTCAATTATTTTCTTTTATCAAAACTATTCATCTTGTTCTGGAATGGATACTGAGGAATTTTCGCCTGTCTACCATATTACATTGTCAAATAATTTCAAAACTACAATCACTTCAAAAATGTTTTTAACTAATTATTAGAAATTTTATTTTAAAAAATTGATACTGAGGAATTTTCACCTGTCTACCATATTACATCGTCAAATAATTTCAAAACTACAATCACTTCAAAAATGTTTTTAACTAATTATTAGAAATTTTATTTTAAAAAATTGATACTGAGGAATTTTCACCTGTCTACCATATTACATCGTCAAATAATTTCAAAACTACAATCACTTCAAAAATGTTTTTAACTAATTATTAGAAATTTTATTTTAAAAAATTGATACTGAGGAATTTTCACCTGTCTACCATATTACATCGTCAAATAATTTCAAAACTACAATCACTTCAAAAATGTTTTTAACTAATTATTAGAAATTTTATTTTAAAAAATTGATACTGAGGAATTTTCACCTGTCTACCATATTACATCGTCAATAATTCAATTCAAAACTACAATCACTTCAAAAATGTTTTTAACTAATTATTAGAAATTTTATTTTAAAAAATTGATACTGAGGAATTTTCACCTGTCTACCATATATATACATCGTCAAATAATTTCAAAACTACAATCACTTCAAAAATGTTTTTAACTAATTATTAGAAATTTTATTTTAAAAAATTGATACTGAGGAATTTTCACCTGTCTACCATATTACATCGTCAAATAATTTCAAACTACAATCACTTCAAAAATGTTTTTAACTAATTATTAGAAATTTTATTTTAAAAAATTGATACTGAGGAATTTTCACCTGTCTACCATATTACATCGTCAAATAATTTCAAAACTACAATCACTTCAAAAATGTTTTTAACTAATTATTAGAAATTTTATTTTAAAAAATTGATACTGAGGAATTTTCACCTGTCTACCATATTACATCGTCAAATAATTTCAAAACTACAATCACTTCAAAAATGTTTTTAACTAATTATTAGAAATTTTATTTTAAAAAATTGATACTGAGGAATTTTCACCTGTCTACCATATTACATCGTCAAATAATTCAAAACTACAATCACTTCAAAAATGTTTTTAACTAATTATTAGAAATTTTATTTTAAAAAATTGATACTGAGGAATTTTCACCTGTCTACCATATTACATCGTCAAATAATTTCAAAACTACAATCACTTCAAAAATGTTTTTAACTAATTATTAGAAATTTTATTTTAAAAAATTGATACTGAGGAATTTTCACCAGTCTACCATATTACATCGTCAAATAATTTCAAAACTACAATCACTTCAAAAATGTTTTTAACTAATTATTAGAAATGTTATTTAAAAAGATTGAAAGTTCTAAAATATGAAGGAATATTAAAATTTTACTAAAATATGAATATTTCGCCAAAATATTATGAAATATTAAAACATATGTTGGTCTTATTTGATTCTACAGGTCATAAAATGTAAAGGTACTTTGTCTCAGTGTTCTCTGACTAATAGATTAGAACATGGAATTTCATAAAAATCCTCGCTCTGATCATAAGTAATGTCATGGGTGATTTCCAAAGTATCAATAGCGAGGAGTGAATTTATCTAGAGAATATGGGAATCAAGAGTAACATTTGTTAGGACTATGTAATAAATAAAATGTTCTTTACTCACAAATCATTGTTTAAATATAGTTATATTAAAATATTTATAATGTAAACGGCGATGTTTGAAAACAAATGAGAAACGTTTGTTATGATTGATTTGTTCATCACTGCAACCATATCTTATTATTTATTGCCAAAGGATCGAAATATTGTAAGAATGCACCCTAGTGGATAAAAAATGAAACTGTTTATAACCAACATTATAGGTTATTAATTAATGTTTGATGTCCTATGGTGTAAATTATATTATTCTGGAACGTAAATTCCTGGGAAATAATACGTTTAAGAAAGTATAAACAGTGGTTTCTTTTTATTGTGGTATAATCAATTACTACGAATGATTTTTTCTATTATATCCCGCAAGCAGTATCTGTATACATTCGTGCACTATACTTATATATACAATCTGGTAGTTGCATTTCTTAGAGAGTCAGTCACTGCAAAATAATGCTCTGGCCTATTCAGAATGTTAAAAAGGGGGAGTTTTCTTTAATATGATAAACTTATTCGATAAATTCCAGGTGAATCACGACTGTGATTGGTTGTAAATCAAAATTCATTGAAACGCGATTGGTCATTTGACTCCCATTTGGGGCATCAGTTAAATAGTCACCAAAATATTTTATAAAATTGGGGAGTGAACTAAACTACCGGAACAGCGGCTAGCTGAACCACCCCCTTTCAACAAAACTTCGAAATAATTTTATTTCCATCCCTCTCACTTAGTCTACGGCGTCAAATAGCAACAACATTCCTATAGAAGCCATACTATTTTTTGACATGAAACCTCTATAGTGAAACATTCCCCAAGTGTCATTATAACAATTCCATGACATGGATCACAAAAATGACGAATTGCTTTGTTTAATATATCCGTGTTATTCTTGAAGAATATGTTTATGAATTTTAGTCTTTGACTTTGGGAAAATTGGATTAGTCTGTCAACTCAAATAGCCGTAGCCTGTCATAAGAGACACCTGAGTAGTCATTGAAATGTCTATTACTCGACTCTGAATACGAAATTACCTCTTCAAATCCAAACATTATCAACTTTTTTTTTCAGAGCACAAAATCCAACATTTGGAAAAGAAACAAGGTCATGGGTCTCTTGTTATATATTTATGACTCATAAAACAATCTCAATGTTTGTATAATATCTATAGGGAAATTAAAGCCCGACATAAAAGCCATATGAACAATATATAAAGAGTCTTCCATGTTTATGAATGATCAATAATTAAGTAAATAAATATAACACTTTATAAAATAATACTCCACTATATCTGTGATTTGGCCAAAATGTTAGATATCATCAGGCAGCTTCAGCTAAGACACGAACTCGCACAAAAACGCAATAGCCAGTCAACCGCAAACTGCCTTTCCTCGAAGTGCCAGATGTATTTTATTTTTTTATTAAACTTAATGGGAAATATCTTTCAAATACCTTATCACATTCAAGGAAACCCATAATTTCTTCAATGATGCATTTCATATCATTGACTATAATTTTTAAAATATGTTGTTTCAAAAAACTGAAGTCTACACCACATCGAAGAAAAGTTATACTATGTTAAATGAAACATTTTCTGTTAAGTCTCTCTCTGTCTATTATCTGTCTTCAGACTTCTATCTACTTACCTGTCTACGTTTCCACCCCAGCCCTCTCATTTAACCTACTGGATATTCCAGACTTCAATCCAATTATTTGAAGAATATATTGGGAGGCGAAAATGCGTCCTTTAAAAAAAGGGGTCTGTCTATGTTATGATGACAAATTTGTAGTTACGTAAGTGTTAATTGTTAATCGTTAGGCTTATTAATGCAACGTTTGGGTAATTTATTTGTAATATATTTCGATTATTATGATTTGTTCTTGTCGGCATGAGCATTATCATCACATTTAGGCAAAGACTGCAACGAGTTAATAATGCTAGTGTACATTACATATAGCCTATATATTTATTCAACCTCCCTAAATCAAATCACAAAACCCCTGCATTAAATGTTGTCTTGTCTCTTATTGGAAGGTAGGAGAAAGATGCATTGCCTTTGCTTCTTATACCATGATTTGTCCACCTCGTCACTCATTTAATCAAGAACCATAACTTAACACACGGTCGATAGACAATTTAAACTGTAGATGTGTCTCTACATCAAACATATCGCTATTCCTCAATCTTTCTTGTTTCGGCTATCCGTTTCTCAAATTTCTTCCCCTCTTATATCAACGACTCCCCATTCAAAAAGAGTTTAAAAATAAGCTTACGAAATATTTCCTTAGACAATATAATATATTGCCATATTCTAGCATATTTGATTACTCTATTATATATTTTGAAATTTCATTATAAAGCCAATGATTAATCAAGTTATAATTTATTCACTATTATTATTATTATTGTACCTTACTTATCATCTGTATATTAATAATAATAATAATAATAATAATAATAATAATAATAATAGCTTTATTTTACCTGGCAGAGTTAAGGCCTTAAGGCCTTGTCTACCACTCAACCAGGTTTAAAAAAATACAAACAAAAAATAGTCTTAAATCTAAATTACAATATATATATATATATATATATATATATATATATATATATAAAACGATTACAAGTTATGAATAAAATACAATTAATATTTATAATGTATTTTGATTTACTCTAAATTTAACGAATTAAATATATAATATGTACAAGATACATAAAAAAACGAGGAAAAGATTAATGACATAGTATTAAATTAAATAAATAGAGAAAAATTAATTATTAGACAACAGGTAACTGTATATATTGTGTAAGCCTATTATGTATTATTAATTTAACTGTAGATAATTCATAATTGTTAATATCTGTATAATTTAATCTTCGGGAAGTAAGAATAGATCTTACGATCTTAACTCTACCGAGTAAAATAATAATAATAATAATAATAATAATAATAATAATAATAATAATCAAATGGGAGATCACAGGATACCCAAACAAATGTTAAGCTATCAACCTGCAGGAAGAAGTAGACCAGGATGTCCACTCAAAATACTTTTGGATGGTGTTTCTCTTGAGACCGAAACAGGTCAACAAATGACCTACATTCGTGAATGTACTATGATGATGATGATGATAATGATAATGATAATAATAATATTAATAATAATAATAATAATAATAATAATAAAAATAAAAACATCACCATTATGATTAACATAACACATTTACGTAGAAATAATTTTAATACAATTATATTAACAAATAGTAACATGTTAAAGATCATATTTTAAGTTTACAAAGGGGTATGCTAATTAATCCATGAAAAATTCGTTTTCCAGACACCGTACATTGAATACACAGGACTATTTAACATCATATATCACAAACATTTACAAAATTGAAGTTATACATTTTACAAAGCGCATTCCAAGAAAATTAAATTCTGATACCTATGTACGTATAGTGATAAATGTGCTAGGTGGTTAATCCCTATACCTGAAAATTATAATAATATGTTTAATACCGAGGAATAAACTTTTCACATCGGATGATTTTTTAACATGACCTGCATCTCTATTATACGCGTCCATTCAGTTGTGGATTTAGCCCTTGAGAGTCTCCAGGCGAAATTCAATTTTGAGGGTCCCTTATAAATATTTTCATTACCCCTACACCGTATAGTGTGCACTTTACGAACATTTTTTTACACTGGTAGGCATGATACCAGTGGTCCAAGAAAACTAGGATTTTTTAACATTTGTTATAATTAATTCCATTTCAATAATTCGATTCCAACTTTTCAGTTTCCTGGGAATACGTTGGAATATAAAGTGAATAAAGAAATTTGATATTTTGCTTTTGTAAATTATTGTTATTATGAATTGAATGTATTGATTTTTTTACCTACCTTCTAGCCACTCCCCCTCTGGTTTCCTTACAAGGGGTTTTATGTCCCTCTTCCATTACCCAATCGTGTCACATGTCCTGCCCATCGCAATCTATGAGACTTAACTGTTATTACATCTGGTTTCCCATGGTTTCACTGTTATGTAGTCTTCTCCATTCATCTGTTTGTTCGTGTCTCTTTTCTCTCTTTCTTTATCTCAGGTTTTTTACATACCACACGCCATCTGGGAGAGGGATTCAACTGCAGATCACAAACATACTTTCTTGACCACACAAGTATATGGAGGGCCTCCCCGAATGAGTGACCAGCTCAATATCAGGACCTCCTCCGAGACAACACAACATAAGACGAAACATACCATTTACACACATTCATAATAAGCTTGGCGATATGATAAAAATGATGATTATGATAATCAAATAATGTTTGAGTGCCGTTTGGGCCTTAAATTTTCCTCACATTTGTCTTGCAGGTAACGATTAACCCCGAATGCGTAATAGCATGCGTTTGAGGAATGATTGATTTTGGGCTAATTTAATTTCTTTCTGCATATCATTCATCTTTGTAATTATTGTTCATAGCCCTATTTTAATTCAGCCACTTCTTCAAAATTTCCCTCGTTTGTTATTAATCGTCCATTTTCATTAAATAATGAATTTATACGTGTGACTAAATATTTAGTGTTATTGATTTTTATTTCCAATTTCTTAGTATTACTCAATAGAATATGCGTGATGACCCCTAGCATCTCCTCGTTATCGCATACTAATATTACATCAAGAGCTTATAACTAGAGTCCGGATGTTAGGCACTTAAACAATTCAAAATAAGCAGGCAAAAAGGCACTAAAATCATTAATATAGGCACTAAACATTCAAAATAGGCTCTTACAAAAATTGACAACAATATAACTTTTTCAGTTTTACGTTAGGAATATAAATATATGCTATCAATAGCATGCGAAGATATAACAGATGCTTTTGGATTTGTTTTACCTTTTTACAAAGAGCAGAACCGTCACTTGAGAATATTTCCGCACCGAATTATTTCACGAAATTGGTCAGTTAGTATTTTACTGTTGTCCGCTCTTTAGGCATTTCAAAAAAACTGTTCTAAATGTAAAAAAAAAAAAAAAAAGACACTTGCTACACCACTTTGTCTTTGTAGCACCTCTCTGTGAATGAGGACTGCAGACTGGATTCAGTGCTACCAAGATAAAAATGATATTGCCAGTCTCCTAAATATTTCTGCACCAGGTGTGAGACAGAGAAAGAAAGATTGAGCCATCTACCCTCTTTTTCACTCAGCAATGTTTGTGTTGAAAAGAAGCAAAGAACTTTTCTCAAGCCTTAGAGCCGGAGCATAATACAATGGGGCATAGTATAGGGCTATGTCGCTTAACGGGAATGCTTAAGGTAGAAAAAATATAATATTTACCTAACGGGAATGCATTGAGGGGAAAACCATCTACGTGCTAGGTTATTGTGTTATTGCCACCCTTATCCTAAAATATTCTAAGGAAATTTATAAAAAGAACACTTGAAAACTTTTATGAAATGATTTGTGTCATAAAGTCTGTCCATTTCAATTGATTTAATTGAAATACTGAGTTAATTTCGAGAAAAAAAATTGCAAATAGGCATTATACGCTGAAATAGGCAATTATAGGCAAAATGAACTTCATGGAAAACAACTCTTAGGTTGTTGGTATGAACTTATATGAAGTCACTTTTACAATATCTATAATAAATAACTATAGGTATTTTCCCTAACATCCTGTCTCTACTTATAACTATTGTTTATTATTACTATTGAGTTGTACGCTTTCTTTATCCTTTAAAGGTTTGTACAAAATTGAATAGTATAGGAGACAATTCATCTCCTTGCTTTAACCCATTGTAAAATTCAAAAGCATCTGAAATCGGTTTGCCTACCCGCACTCTACTCTTCGTGTCATTTAGATACATTCGAAAAGTCTAACTGTTTAGGAATTCCGAAGTCCAGCTGTATACTTTTCCCTCTTAATTGAATCGTAGTCTACATATAGGTAATGTACTATTCCGTTATATGCCTATTTATTTTCTAAAATCTATCTTACACAAAAATGTATATTATTTATAACAAACCACAGAGAAGGTTATAAGGCAATATTTCACCAGAAACACAAAAGGCCATTCAAAATGTTTTACGATTTTTTGTCAGACATTTGGCACCACTCGTTTGCAAATCAGTTCCGAAATATTCGTAGTAAGACACAATATAGAACCAAAATCGACAGCTGTTATTTTCAATCTGGGATCTGGTTTGTTAGCTTTCGAATCGACTTTGCGCTGTAAAATGCAAGATTAAATTAAAAAGTTAAATTAAATTGTATTTATGGTTTTCGATGAATGCATGTCGAAAAAAATCCCGCGGGCCGCAAGTTTGACACACCCGGTCTAGAGAGAAGTAGATAGTTCACTTTCATGTTTTAATTTTTAAATTGATGGATGTACAGTAGGGCCTACGTATGTCACTTGTAATTTGCCGTTATATAAAGCATAATATCTTACCACATGCAACGCAAGAAGGTGCAAGCACACATTTTACTTGTGGTTACTGAGTGCAGGGGCTTCCGTTGTACTTCGAAAGAACAATCACATCGAAGAACAAAAAATACTAGAACGTTAACGCAGTGTAAGAAATAAACTATAATTTATCCGAACACATCTACTATGGAGGTCATTAGTCTCACAAACCAGAAAAATTGAAAACGGTTCTATTACTAGAGCACCTAACAATAATTTAATATCACATATATATTTCATTAAAAAAGTTCTGGACTTATATTTTCAATAGGATGTTTATCAAGTTATCATGAATAGTTAACGCTCCGAGATATATATCTGTAATTAAATCTTGATATATGGTGTTTGATTCACAGTTGTAATTTTTATTATATTTTCATTATTTAAAAATACTTGATTTAAATTGTGAATTTGTTTACGAATAGCAAAAACTCCCTTTGCGCTAATAAAATTCTGCACGATTCATAACACTGAAAAAATAAGCAAATAAATAAGATTAGTTTGCTATTTATTTATTATTATTTATTTAGTATTAATTTATAATATTAAAAATGTAAGTTTTATTAATAACTAGTTAATACCCGGCATGTGCTGTTACTTCTAAATAAATGAAAATATTAATATGCTTTTATGTTTAGTTGTATAAGTAAAAGGAAAAATAGTTATAAATTTATATTTTTTAGATGCCCCGTGCTGTTTACCCGGCGTTGTCCGGGAATCTACTCATCCCGAACTTCTTGACATAAATGAGCTGAAAGATAAAAATTAATGTACTCCTTATGATTAGTTGAATAAGTAAAATGAAAAATAATTATAAATGTATATCGTAATTATTTAAGATTCCCCATACTGATTACCCGGTGTTGCCCGGGAATCTACTTATCTCGATCTTCGGCATAAATGAGCTAAAATACAAAATTCATTATTGTGAGTTATCCGTAAAAGAATACCCGCCATGTGCTGCTATGCTTGCACAGGAATCAACGTACTTGTCTCGATCTTCTTGGCAACAATGAAAGACAAAAATGCTTATTGTGAGTTATCCGTAAGAGATAAACATACGCTGTCGAGGACTTTTTTTTAGAGTTTTTCGAGATATTAAATTTTGTGTATTTGTTATGGTTTAGGAAGCGTAAGCCATTTAAGCATCCAAAAAGCTATTTTTTCACGTTTTCAACAACGAAGGGCGATTTTTAAGGATGTAGGAGTTGAGTATCACAAACTCTCTTATAGCCTATGTTCATCCCGGGAATCTCCTAAACATTTTGCAAAAAGCCCCACCACAATCGGATCAAGGGTATAGCCGCGCATAAAGTACAAACAAACAAACATTCATTTTTATATATTAGATATATAGACCTTAATAATATAAAAATCGGGAATAAAACACCCTGTCTATAAAATATTCACGATAAGTTTCCCAAGTTGACCAGCCTCATGGGCTAGTAATCAAAGCATCTGATTACAGTTCATGAGTTGGATTCCCGGTCAGACCACAGGGGGTTTCTTAAAGGTCCTGTGGTCACCCATGGTCTGGATTTAGATTGTTTAGGTTTATGGACTCTGCTGGCGCTTTATTATTATTATTGATCACCAATCATTTCATCGGATAACGTAACTCTTTCTTCCTGGCGCCCAAACTTAAGAAGTGGGTTACAATTGCGGCAATGCCATGGAAGAATACCAGAAATGTCATAAAGACAACCTAATGGTAGGCCTATTAGTAAAAAAAAGTTTTCCAAATAAAATATGAGAGCAGAAATAATTTTAATAAAATATGTTGTGAGTCTTAAACTATTGTAGCTAGTGTACAATATTTAAAGGTTGTTCAGTATTTTGCGATTCTATTTAAGATCTTTGTCCCGCACCGTAACTGGACGATTTAAGGCAATGCCTTGGTGTTTTACTACGGGACTTGCGTTGGTTCCAGTAATTTTCACATGGAATTTCGGTCAATATGGGACCGGTGCCCATTCAGCGTCATGAGGAATTTGAATAGCTACAATAAGTAGTGACCCCAGCTTGTAAAAACCAACTCTAACGGCTGGGGATCCTACATGCTAACCACATGTCACCTCCATTATGGCTGGATGAGAATTCCAGCTGTAACCACTGCGGGAGCCGACATGCTAATCACAAGCTACCTTTGTATTGGCCGAACGACAGTCCACATCTGGAATTAACAAATGTGGATGTTATAATATTATAATGATATTGTGAAAAGAAAAATTAATGTCTGAACCAGGAATCGAACCGTGGACCTATAGTTATCCAGACTAGTGTGCAGCCCACTACACCATTCTAGACTTGGCACAAACATTAACAATTCTTTCCACATATACAAATCTATAATTCTCGTTTCGTCCGCTGCCAGGTAGGTGTCACTACCATCGCCAACAGCAGGCTTCGTTTAGAAATATCTATATTTGCGAATTTTACACCACCACTTTCATAAGCAGTAAACGATGTTATTTAACATTTTCCAATACTGTTATTTTAACACAGTTCCAATAATGGATCAAATTATAATATTATAATGATATTGTGAAAAGAAAAATTAATGTCTGAACCAGCAATCGAACCATGGACCTTTAGGTGGTGTAAAATTCTCAAATATAGATACTTCTAAACGAAGCGGGCCGTTGGCGATGTTAGTGACACCTACCTGACAGCGGACGAAACGAGAATTATAGATTTGTATATGTGGAAAGAATTGTTAATGTTTGTACCAAGTCTAGAATGGTGTAGTGGGCTGCGCACTAGTCTGGAGTACAAGAGGTCCACGGTTCGATTCCCGGTTCAGATATTAATTTTTCTTTTCACAATCCACCCATCCATAGTAATTCTGCCCGAGGGCAGGTCTTTCACTGCAATCATAGCTTTGCTTTCCACACCGATGAAGGATGATGATGATAATGATAAGGATGATAATGGTGATGGCCATATAATTTCGAGGACCGTGTGGGCCTTAAAGTTTTCTTGACATTTGTCTTACAGGTGAGGAAAAACCCCGATAAAAACCTCACCCAGAAAAACTGCCCCAACCGGAGATCGAACCCGGGCCCGTTGCATGATAAGGCAGCACACGCTACCTTGAGACCACAGCGGTTTTATATATATATCACAACGACAAAGAAGCCCTTTTCGAATGAGTGATGAGTTTGATGCCAGGGCCACCTTCAACAAAACACGAACATTAATGATATATCTCACAATTAACTCACATATTTTTACTGAATAAGACGAATAAGTTAAGGAAGATTTTGGTAGCCAAATGGTGTTCGGGAACCATATAAGCCTTAAATTTTCCCAATATTTGTACTAAATAAATACCTGTTTAATTATCTCTATGGGTAATGGAACCCAGGAGGTTCACTACTGATAACAGTGACTTTAGTTTTATAAGCTCCTCAAGATAAAAGTGATCCCACTACAGGCCTTAGGAGGCCCTTAGGGTAGTAGGAGGTTAAGGCTCCCACTTTTTCTAGACAATCGGCACTTTGTATCAGCAGCGTTGTCAGCTCCATAAGGTAGTTAGACATACTATTCTGATTAACAGATTGTAGGCTATTTATTATTTATTTAGCCTAGTGAAGTTAAAGCCATGTGGCTTTCTCTTCCATTCACGAGGACAAACATATGTTACATACTAAACGATCACCTAGTCAAGCTGAACAATAATAAAAATAAGATCAAACACTGAGCAACAAAAAAGAATTTTTTTTTGTCTCAGAAAGAAAAATGTGTGATTCTGATAGTATTTTTTTCTCCTGGATTCAAATATGATATCGGTTTTTCTCCATCACGTAAGGTTTTCGAGAGACAGGTTTTATAATTTCAAACATTCTACATTCGTAACTACACAATATTCGAACATTCGGACTCACCTAGAAAGTAAGAAATGACGATTTTCTGCTATATTTCGCCTGTGGAGTATCCCTCTTGATGATCCAACAATAATCGGCCAGCATATTAGGATTCCATTTGCCTTGATATCTCTTTTCCATAGCTGAAATCTCCTGATGGAAGTGTTCCCCGTTTTATTTTACAATGGACAAATGGACGAAAAAACATTTAAAAAAATAATTATTTAAATCCATTAATTGAAATTGAAATAAAAAAAACTGTGGGTAATGGAGAAATTCCGAATACATATTTGAAAACACGATAAAAACTGCATTAAGTACAACTATTGGTACTCATGAGACAAAAACCATATTGACCAGTGTAATACAATGAAGTTAAAGATAATTAAAATTAAAACTAACAAAACAACATATACATGAAAAAGTAATAAATTGTAATGGATTAATCTATCACTTATATATATATATATATATATATATATATAATTTGCTTAACTGTTATGTTAGCCGCTAGATGGCAGTCGGAAGATCTTTCCGCTACCTCTTGTGTGAATTGAGAATACTACATGTATAAGAAAATTGTGTGTTTGTCTTGGAATTCTTGGGTAGCTCAGTTGGTTAGAGCGCTAAAGGTACAGACTTTAGAGACTCGAGTTCAAATCCCGACTCAAGCATTCATTTTTCTTTTCATATCATATTTGCCTTCATTGCCAAATGTCAAAAATATATTTATAATATCTATATATACAAGCGTTACTGCTATAAAGTAAATATTCTCTTTAATAATTTGCTTAACTGTTATGTTAGCCGCTAGATGGCAGTCGGAAGATCTTTCCGCTACCTCTTGTGTGAATTGAGAATACTACATGTATAAGAAAATTGTGTGTTTGTCTTGGAATTCTTGGGTAGCTCAGTTGGTTAGAGCGCTAAAGGTACAGACTTTAGAGACTCGAGTTCAAATCCCGACTCAAGCATTCATTTTTCTTTTCATATCATATTTGCCTTCATTGCCAAATGTCAAAAATATATTTATAATATCTATATATACAAGCGTTACTGCTATAAAGTAAATATTCTCTTTAATAATTTGCTTAACTGTTATGTTAGCCGCTAGATGGCAGTCGGAAGATCTTTCCGCTACCTCTTGTGTGAATTGAGAATACTACATGTATAAGAAAATTGTATGTTTATCTTGGAATTCTTGGGTAGCTCAGTTGGTTAGAGCGCTAAAGGTACAGACTTTAGAGACTCGAGTTCAAATCCCGACTCAAGCATTCATTTTTCTTTTCATATCATATTTGCCTTCATTGCCAAATGTCAAAAATATATTTATAATATCTATATATACAAGCGTTACTGCTATAAAGTAAATATTCTCTTTAATAATTTGCTTAACTGTTATGTTAGCCCCTAGATGGCAGTCGGAAGATCTTTCCGCTACCTCTTGTGTGAATTGAGAATACTACATGTATAAGAAAATTGTATGCTTGTCTTGGAATTCTTGGGTAGCTCAGTTGGTTAGAGCGCTAAAGGTACAGACTTTAGAGACTCGAGTTCAAATCCCGACTCAAGCATTCATTTTTCTTTTCATATCACATATATATATATATATATATATATATATTCATTGAATAAATAAATATATAAGCGATATATTAATTCATTTGAGTTTATTACTTTTTTCATGTATATATTATTTTATTAGTTTTAATTTAACAGATTGCCATTATGACCTTTCTGGTATTTTCACCTAGCATCGGCGTTATTGTAACCCACTCCTGATGTTAGGCACCTGAAGGGTGGAGTTACCTCTGCCCCTATTAGGCGTATATATATGTGATGATGATTGTAATGATGCACCAGGAGATGCCTTAATCCTAAACTTAATCTAATGAGGTGAATATGATAATGATGACAATGATGGTCAGATGATATTCGGAGACCATTTGGGCCTTAAAGCTTCCTGACATTTGTTTACAGGTGAGGAAATAACCTCAAATAAACCTCACCCAGAAAACTTGTCCCGACCGAGGACCAAACTGCTTTACCACGCAGCACGCTGCCCGGAGACTGCAGTGGTGGTCATCAATATAAGACGTTACGTAGAAACATTGATAAATATTAATACTATTTTTATTAAATATATGAAAAAGAAATTATCAATTGTTAAAAAATAATATCAGTAAGATGTTTCTGCCATTTAATAAAAATTCGGTTTGTTTCTGAAAGGTGTTAAAGTTTGGCAGTCTCTGACATGGGGTGGAAGAGAATTCCACATTCCAGCAAGAGAAACAGTAAAGTACTTTGAGTAACAATTAGTGTGATGAGGGATATAAAGGACAATGTACTGATGCAATCGTGTGCCGAATTTATGTGTATAATATTTTATAGAGAAGAGGTAGGGAATGGACGGTTCTACGATCTTGTAGAGGAAGCATTGACAATTGTTCAACTTACATACACACAACACTCAGTTCTTCTTCTCTACTTCCTGGATTAGGCATTAGTTGCCTGTTTCGTCTTCACTAATAGATATAAGACCATTTCTCCCGAGGACATCCGACATCTCTTCTTCCTCTCGGAAAATAATGTAAGGTTTTATTTGGTAATCTACTTTCTTCAATTCTTTCTACATGTTCTTTCCACAGAATTTTCTTGTTAAATATATTTTATTTTATTGAGTAAATGACACTCAGTTACAGAAAGTAATTAACAGTAGAACTCTTCATATTAGCATTGTAAGGTCGTTTCTGAGCCGTTCACAAGACGTGGCACTGATACGTCCCGCCCGTAAAATCGAATGGTATAAGTCTTGGTACAGAACTATGGGACGCGATGGTACAAGTTCAGCCAATGTAGAATCAATTCCAACCCAGAATCGGGAGGAATTTCGGTAAATAAGATAAACGCTACAAGTTGAGAAACCCGTATAACGACTGGGGGATCCAACATGCTGACTACATGTCATTCCTATACTGGCAGGATGATCGTTTGACACGTGCATGTGAACCCATCAGCCGACTGGTAGGCAAAAGTATGCTTGGCTTGTCGTGTCTTGAAAAAAAAAAGTTAAGCATTTCATTTAAAATTATGCCTAATCTTTCGCCTTGAGACAGATTTGAACAAACGAACCTTGAGAAAATTGATGAGCATGTTTCGGCATAGAATATGATTCAGGCAAAATATCGAAGTAATGATCTGCTATTTTACACGAAATAAAGAGGAATACTGTTACAAATTTGGTTGAGAATGAGGACCACGCCCTTCTCCAGATCCTTCGGGGGGACCTGCGAGGGAGTGAGTGAGTGAACTACACGAAAGAAAAGACAAGGAGCATCCTCCTCCTGCTTGCCAGCTGCTACTTCGGGAGATCCAGTGTTGCCATGCTGACATCCATCCCCAACGGTCATTTTTTTATATTTATATTTCAGCCTTGAGCGTTCCCATAAAGCACCATCCATTTTCCAATATGATAACTGCATCTTAAAGATCCCCCCCCCAAAAAAAACACGAAATGTTTTAGAAAATATTTACTTAAGTGGGCAACAAAAAATAGACGTGTAAGTAATACCATAACGCACTTTGTATTTTATTTCAATGAATTAATACACAAGTCGATTTATTTATTTATTTTTTTTATGTAGGAAGCACTAAGCATTCTTCTCTTTAAGAAATTCATGCTGAATTTCGAAACAATATAATTACAATAACCATATTCTTATATGAGAAGACACTCAGAACTGCTCGAAAACCCACAAAAAGCTTTTATTTATTTCGATTTATATTTTGAGACGCTTTAATCTATTTGCTGTCATAACTATTCAGTAGGTCTTTTATTTCCCTAATGATAATGATTATATAGGCCCTGTATAATGTTTGAAATTTCAAATAAATTTCCCTGTGAAAATTTAAAATAAAGTAAATATACTTCCAAAAAGTTACCTCTAGTTGGCTAATAGAACAAACATTTTATAATATTTACGAATTTCTCCAGCTTTTAAAATTTTAAATGTTGATATTTACTGACAAAGTCCACTGCACGTTCAGTATCGTACTCTACGATTATAGGGCTGTAATAATAATATATTGAATATAAACAATAAGGATAGACAAATTGAGAAGATTGCACTGGACAGATTACGAGTTAAAGATGAACGAAGAAAGTTTTTTTTAACAAATTCCTACAACCCGCGTTTTCCCTTGAGGATATTACCTTAAAAATATATGGAATTTCTAGAAGAGATAAAATAAATAGTATAATTAAACAAAATATGAATGTTCGAACTACAATTGTAGATTTCATAAAAACAACAAATAATTAAAATGGCATGGTCTTGTAAAAAGAATGACAGAAGACAGATTCCCAAGAAGAATACTTCGTAGAAGAAGAAGACGGGCAAAAATAATGTGGATTGATAGTGTTTTGAGCAGCATGAAGAAAAAATGATTGGATGATGGAGACTGGAATGGCAGAGAGATGTGGAAGTGAATGACAGTCTATCAACTGGGCGCAGGAAGATGTAGTGAAACCTGCTAAATAGTAAGATAAAAATGTAAGACAATAGGTAAACTAAGGAAGAGATGGTGGTTCGGTGAGGTTAGATAATATGGTAGAAGTATACTGACTGAATAACAGGAACTTGAAAAGAGACGCTACAAATAGAGGAGAATGGAGGCAACTTGTGAGAGAAGCCAGAGCTCCATTGGATTGTGCTACAGAAAAGAAGACAAATTTAATATAGTCTAAACATAAAAATGTCTACGAGTATTGGATGATTACTAGTACGCTGCATACTCCTATGCAATAGGCTAATTTTGAATCCTGTGCAAGAATACCTACATTGTTTTTAACGAATTGTCAAATAGTGATTAATGGTCACACGGGTAATGGTTTTTTCCTTGATTCCTGAGGGACAAAAAAAAATCAAGAAACAATCTAACGGAAAATACAAATTACTGAATATATCTTACATTTTTTTTTTTGGAGGAATTAAAGCCAATGGGTACAACATTTAGAAATAAGGGATAAGCCATTTCATGAATTTGGTCAACAGGAAGACTAAAATATAGCCTATCTGAAATATATACTTTAATCGAAATACTGCATTTCCAGAGTTAAAACACGTTTTTAATCTTAGACGTTTATTTTCAAGGTCCAATGCACTCAACAACATTGCTGTGATGCCGGACCATTTTTGCGCTCGACAAGTTTTAATGTAGCAGGACAGGTGTATATGAACACGACATATTATCTGATACACTCTCATGTTTTGACATTGCGATGTATTATAGACAATATGTACTTAATACTTCATAATGTAAGATGTTTAATTATCTATATATGATTAATAATTTATAAAACTGCCAGTAATAATCAAATATATGCTCATACGTAGAAATTCATCATTAAATGGGAAAGGGCTTTTATCAACAAACAAGAGAAATTTTGAAGAAAATGACAGAATTCAATACATAAGAAAGATAATAATAATAGTAAAAAAGTAAAGTAATCCCACTACAGGCCTCGGGAGGCCCTTGGGGTAGTAGGAGGTTAAGGCTCCACTTTTTCTAGACAATCGGCACTTGATGTCAACCGGATGGTCATACCTGCGTGACGGCCGCCTTTACTCCCAGAACAAGTATCTGGTACTAATTTCTGTTAGAGGCTGAGTCGACCCCAGGACCATGGTGCTGCCAGAGGGTTTTGGTCAGTTTAAAAATCCTGACCCCCACGGGGTCCCATATAATAGTAGTAGTAGATATAATAATAATAATAATAATAATAATAATAATAATAATGATAATAATGATAATAATAATAAACAGGAATTAGATGAAGAGAGAAATTAAACAGACTCAACTCTGCAAACGCATATAATATGAATTACAAGGACTCTTATCACTCCAAATTCTCTAAAATAAATGTTAAGCTAAAATATAAGTTATATAAACCGACTATTCTACCAGTTCCATTATATGGATGCAAACACTGGCTCTTGCTTTAAGTGAGTTAAGAGAGGAGAAAAAGAATAAGCCCTATTTGAGAAAAAAAAAAGCAAGATTTTGGAACCCGATCGAGAGGACAGATGAAAGGAGAAAACTACGCTGCAATGAGCTTCATGATTTGTACAAGAAACCAGATATAATAATACAAGTTAAGTATAGTAGAGTGCAATGGGCAGCACATGTGGCAGAATGGGACATGGGAGAGGGACACAGAAATTCCTTGTAGAAAAACAAGAGCGAAAACACACAATAGGCAGGTTAGGAACGAGGTGAGAGAATAAGATTAACCATAACTGACGGAGATTAATTATACAGGGGGTGATTGGAAAACATTAGGCCAGGATAGGAACGTATGGATAACTTATATCCTCTGGGTTCGATGAGTAAGAAGGTTTGCCAATTAATGCTATTTTTACACAAGATAAAACACAATTTAATAAAAAATCATGTATATATATAGCATTTCCATGCTATGCTTTGCAGCTTTACTGGGGAATTATAGGTGTGGTAGCTTCCCGTTGCTTCACAAAGAAAATATGTAGGCCTATTTACTTTGGAAACGTAAAATTTAATTTCAGTTAATTTTACACTAACATCACTGAAACCATTATTGAAGGTTAGCAAATTCATTTTATTTTTCACACAAAATAAAACACAATATAGTAAAAAATCACGTGTATATATATAAAACAAAGAAAAATATGTAGGCCTATTTAATTTGAAAACGTAAAATTTAATTTCAGTTAACTTTATAGGCCTATTAACATCATCGAAACCATTATTGATATATACAGAGTGAGGCATAAGTCAGTTAACAACTGCACATGGTTGCAAGGAACAAAATCAGATTGGACTAGGTACTAAACAGTAGTGTTTGAGATTACATTCTGAGAGTCCCGTATTCAAACCCCAGTTTCAACCAATCTGATGTTTTCCTTGCAATAATGTGCAGTGGTTAACTGACTTATGTCACACCTGTATACCAATGCGTATTCGTTTATGTAAGGCACTGGCAATACTAGTTCAGCGGAAGAAAGGCATGGATAAAAAAAAGAGCGAAAGAAAGCTGAAATATCCTATCAAATGAGATTCAAACAAAGAAAAACCGACTACACCAATAGGCATCAAAAGGAAAATGTATAGGAGCTGCAACAACTCAACATGTCACCATATAGTCCTTGGCTACATCTTCAAATCAGCAGAACTGGAAAGAGCAAACATTAGTCATAGCATCAAGAGAATGAACTCGTACATGCTCTCAGAAGCTTATTGAAATATCGCCCAAATGTAAAACATTTACTGGGTCGCGCCAAGAAAACGCAGAGTGAAAATCCCTTGCTCAGGCAAACACTTCTCTAGGACTAATACCGACAGCATGTTTATGATAATAATTAATTATACAACAATTAATCAACTTTTATAAGATTCATGATGTGTTCCGTTGAGGTTTATTCAAAATTAATATAAAATTATAGAATATTCACCATTAAGTTGAGGAGACGGACCTTTCAGGTGAATATTCTATAATTTTATATTAACAACAATTAAGTTTGAATGATTTTGTCTTAAATTTTGTAATGCCTGCATTTTTTAATTATTACGTATAATTCCAGAAAATAAAATTGAATAGGTCAACTAAAATGAGTAGCCTGGGTTATATTTAAAAAGATCTTTCTATATTTATTTATAGTTTAAATAATTCCCCATTAAATAACTGAATATTTAACTCATGCCCCAAAGGCAGTCAATGACCAATCACATTTCAATGAATTTTGATTTACAACCAATCACAGTCGTTTTTCATCTCGATTTTATCACTTTCATTTCATCGCTCTCGTTTTATCAAGTGGCTTCCAGATTGTATATATAGTGCACAAATGTAAACAGATTCTGCTTGCAAGATATAGGCCTAATAGAAAAACATTCGTAGCAATAGATTACAAGAAAAAAACATTGTTTGCACCTTCTTAAACGTATTATTTCTCAGGAATTAACGTTGCGGATAAATATAATTGACATATTCACATCATAGGACATCAGAAATTAATTAATATATTTCATTTTTTCTCCACTAGGGTGCATTCTTACAATATTGCGATTCTATTTGGCAATAAATATGATCTGGTTGCAGTGATGAACAAACGAAACATAAAGTTTATCATTTGTTTTCAAATATCGCTGTTTACATTAAATATGTAAATATTTTTAAATAACTATATTTAAATAATGATTTGTGAGTAAATAGCTTAATTTATTCGTTAAATAGTCACTTCGTGAGTCGTGAATTTATAGATAATTTGGAAATCACTCGTGTCATTATAGTTATGACAAAAAATCGTTGACTTCTTGTAAAAAATGTGCTATGGATAAGTTGATAAAAAACTTTTTTTTTGAACATCTTCGACTTTTTTCAATCACATTTTCCTTTTCTGTTATAAGAAAAAAGCAATATTAGCCACATTTAAATAGTAGGCAGTAGTATTTTATTTAACGACTTAGGTAATTATTGTCGCAATTCAACTCCCCGCGGGAAAGAACCTCTTACTTCAAGCTTGAAGTCCTAACATTCCATGAATATATGACAATGGACTCCATGTCTAAAGGAAGCAATACTCGGGAATTTTACGCCCTGAAAAAAAATATATATATATATATATATATATATATATATATATATATATATATATATATCGAATCGAGGCAGGTTTGAACCTACGAATTTCCGAACCAGAAACGATCATGGTAATCACAAGCCTACCAGGACCGACATTTAATAACAATACTTATTCCTACAGAAGGATATTGTCTTGTATGAATAGTAATTCAAATTATGCACGGATTGGCTTCTATGATAACACAAATATGTCATATAAAACAGAAATGTTGCGACAGGACTAACTGGCATTATCGAACTCATAGGTCCATGGCCGCGCGGACTTAAGCTCTCCATACATGCCAATCCTTAGCTAATGTTTTCCAAACACCTCCTGTATAATTTACCTCCCTGAAATCATGGTTAATTTACCTCCCGACCCCATTCTTAGGCTACTTACTGGGCACTTTCCCTTCTGGTTTTCATAGAGTTTATATATATATATATTAAAATTATCATCAACAAATTTAGAAAAAAAATATACACTGTTCATATCACAAAAAAATAGAACGAATTTTACTAACTGATTGGATCGACAGTGGATCTCCTAACTCTGTCCCTATTTCGATGACCTCTGAATTGACAAGCGCCTGATTTCTTATCTTTATGTTTATAAAATAGGAGTATGTGGACTTCATGTAAGAAAAATATATTATTCACATAATAAATAAAACTCTTACTTACCTGCAGCGAGATAGAAGATGCCTTTTCATTTTTAGGGCAGTTCTTATAAACCATATCTAAAATTTTCTGAGCTCTGAATGTCATTATAACATTAAAACATCACACTGAGTTGACAATCTTCACTATTTATTGTAGCGCCAAACCAACAACACTCAGTTATGCATCAACAATATAAGAGCGGGAACATATGGCACCAAGCTTCATAATACAAAATTTTGATTAGTAGTTATGAAGATCTACGAGTAGTTTCATGGCCGTTTGTGACAGGTAGCATCAAAATCTAAATTTTCTTTAAAATTACGCTTAGCCGGTTGAAGTATAACGCCGTCCATATTTCAGATACGTACTGGATTCTATAAATGTTACAGACCATTGACTTTGCACGTTATAAATTGCATTTATTTATTGTTAAACCTAATAATTTCCATTAATCATTGTAAAACATTTTGCCACTGAAGCTAATTTATATTTTTATCCGGGGTTCATGGGATATGTCATTTTGAGTGAAATTGGAGACACTATAAAAGTAGAACAATATTTTTCATCAAGTCTTTATTCACGAGTTGATTAACTGTAAACTCATCTCTAATGTTCCTGAAACGAGTTTTAAGGAAATTATTCAACTTTAAGTTTCCGAGAAAACTACAAAAAAAAAAGATAATTTCTCATTCATGTTGTGAGCAACAATATGTTTTTATGAGATAGGACCAGTTTCTCTTTTCAACAGTCTTATAGGAATTTAACTTTCATCAGATGTTTGTGAAGAAACATACGTGCGTGACAGAATTAATAAACGTTTCTCATAACGTTTTTTTTTTTCGTGCAAACGCGCCCAAACTACACGATGTTTAGTGACACCCTAAATCTTCTTTAGGTATTTTACAATCTTCAGGTAGTCTAAGAGAAGGAAGATAAATGTGACCAAAAAATCCAAACATTGTTACAGGATGTTATTGTTAATACGACCACTTCATTATGGAGTCACTGACTGGATGAAATCAGGTTCAGATCAATAAAAATTCAAGCATGTCGAAAGGAAAATGTGATCGAACTTGCCACAGAATTGCACAAGACTTTGGGTAGGAAAAAATATACATTAAAATCCTTTGATTATAATTTTTTTAATCGAATACTTTTTTTAACGAGTGCTTAATAATATATCCTATTATTCAGATTCCAACAAATAAAAATTCTTGTTTGTAATGGTTAATTTATTTATTACAGATCTTTATAGCAAACCATATATAATAAGAAAAGTTAAGTCTTGTAGTCTGCGATGAGCAGGACATGTGACATAAATGGGAAATGAAAGAGGGGCATGGAAGATTCTTGTAGGAAAACCAGAGGGAAAACGCCCAGTTGGTAGACCAAGAATGAGGTGGGACAATATCAACCATGATTTGAGGGAAGTAGATTATACAGGGGATGACTTGAAAGCATTAGATCAGGATAGGGATTTGTGAAGAGCTTATGTCCGCGCGGCCATGAACATACGGGTTCGATAGTGCCAGTGAGTTATAATACTTAGTTACATAATCAACTTAAGAGAAGGCGCGAGACATAGCGGCACACTTTTATTTAATTCCATGGAGCGACAGGCTTAGAGGCACGCTGCTGGCCTAACATCTCATTCACTTGCGGAGATGGACGATCATTTAGCTAGTAAAGGTGTCATGTGGTCAGCATGTTGCTTTCCGTCGACTTATTTTTTTACCTGGAGCCGTTATTCATTGTAATTACCCAAATTCCTTATGATGCTGGTTGGGCACCGGTTGCATACTGGCCAAAATTACATGAGACAATTTCTTCCCTCATTACTCGAATGTCCACTAGCTCTGAGTCAATGCACGATCCCTTAGACCACTTTGCTAGGGTCCGGAATCACAACTTTATATTATTATTATTATTATTATTATTATTATTAAGTTATTATTATCATTATGAAAATGATCTTAGTATGGCATGCCGAAATCAAAAGACTAGGAAAATCACGAGAGAAATGGATGGATGCAATCAAAAGGATTATGAACAGAAATAATTTGAATTAAGACGCTCAAGATTAAATTTGTGGGAGAATAAAATAAGCTTGGGTTGAAGTATTTGAGAATAAAGTTATTAGAAAAAAAACTTTGGAAGAAAGAGAGACGAACAGACAAGTGAATAGAGAAAACTACGTAAAGTGATCTATTTCATCTTTATGGGAAACAAGACATAAAGAACAGTTAAGTCTCTTGGACTCCGATGGGCAGGATATGTTGAACGAATGGGAATGGAAGAAAGGCATGGGAATTTGTAGGAAAACCAAAGGAAAAGCTCCCGGTAGGTAGGCCAAGAATGAGATGGGAGAATTATTTTAACCATGATTTGAGGGAGGTTAATTATACACAGGGAATTATTGGAAAATACTAGCACAGAACAGAGATGTACGAAAAAGCGTATGTCAGCTGCGGCATGAATCTATGAGTTTGGTCATGCCAGTGAGTGGGTTGGTTAGTTTGATGAAAATATACCTTATTGTAAAAATAATGTATTATTATTTGTCCACCGCTGTGGTCTCGAGGTAGCGTGCTGCCTTCTCACGCAGCGGGCCCGGGTTCGATCCCGGTCGGGGCAGTTTTCTGGGTGAGGTTTTTATCGGGGGTTTTTCTCACCTGTAAGACAAATGTCAGGAAAACTTTAAGGCCCAAACGGTCCCCGAAATCATATGGCCATCAATTTCATCATCATCCTCATCATTATCATCATCACCATCACCCTTCACCGGTGTGGAAAGCAACGGGAAGCTACCACACTTACACAATTCCCTAGTAAAGCTGGAAGCATAGCATGAAAATGCTATGATTGCAGTGAAGGACCTGCCTTCGGGCAGAATTACTATGGATGGATGGATTAATTATTATTATTATTATTATGTTATTAGAACGCCGTAGCGTAGTGGTTAAGGCACTGAGCTACAAGCCGGAGGGTCGAGGGTTCAAGTCCCGTTGGGGTCAGGATTTTTAAACTGACCCAAACCCTCTGGCGGCACTATGGCCCTGGGGTCGACTCAGCCTCTAACGGAAATGAGTACCATACGCTTGTTCTGGGGGTAAAGGCGGCCGTCACGCAGGGCTGACATAAAGTCCCGATTGTCTAGAAAAAAGTGGGAGCCTTAACCTCCTACTACCCCAAGGGCCTCCGGGCCTGTTGTGGGATCACTTTACTTTATTATTATTACCTTATGTGAAAAAAGAGGGTCTCCAAATGAATGGAAATAATCTATTGCCATATCAATCTATAAGAAAGGAGATAACATTAATTATAAGCAACTACAGGGGCATCTCATTACTCTCAACTTCATACAAAATTCTAACAAATATATTAGTATTCAGATTTAGTGCATATTACCGTATATTGACGACGATGCCATTAAATTTTTATAGAGAATGAGGAAGGCTTACAACTCAATGGTATTAATAAGCTGTTAGTTTATGCTGATGATGTTGTATTATTGGCCGACAGCAAGGAGATGCTAAAGGACAATACGCACACACTATTGAGTAACACTAATAAATTAGGACTGGAAGTAAATATCAATAAAACTAAATATATGGTCACACGTAGAAATAAATTATATAATGGATATGGACAGCTAATGACAAATGAGGGAAATTTTGAGGAAGTGGCTGAATTCAAATACCTAGGAACAATAATCACAAATAGGAATGAGATGCACAAAAAATTAAACACAGGCTTAATTCTGGAAATGCGTGCTATTATGCAATTGCAGAGACTCTTGATGTCCCAACTCCTTTAAAAAAACGTTAAACTGAAAATATATAAAACTATTATCTACCAGTTATATTATATGGGTGCGAAACATGGACTCTTACTTAAAGGGAGGAAAGAAGATTACAAGTATTTGAGAATAAGTACTTAGGAAATGTTTGGACCAAAGAGAGATGAACAACAGGTGAATGGAGAAGACTACATAACAATGAACTACATGGTCTTTATAGGAATCCAGATATATAAGAACAGTTAAGTCTCGTAGACTGCGATGGGCAGGACATGTTGCACGTATGGGGAATGAAAGACTTTCATGGAAGCTTCTTGTAGGAAAACCAGAGGGAAAACGCCCAGTTGGTAGACCAAGAATGAGGTGGGAGAATAACATTAACTATGATTTGAGGGAAGTAGATTATTCAGGAAATGATTGGAAAGCATTAGCTCAGGATAGGGATGTATGGAGAGCTTATGTCCGCGGCCATGAACCTACGGGTTCGATAGTGCCAGTGAGTAAGTAAGTAACGGGTGAACACATATCATCAATGTAGATTTAGATATTTAGAAGAAATAGGTCAACAATAGATAAGATTTTCAGCATTAGACAGATGTTAGAAGATAAATGGGAATATAACGGTTGTACATAAACTACAAGGACTTAAAAAAGGCATTCGAACGAGTAGTATGCAGGTAGACAAAAATATTTCACGTCGACTGCTCTTGAAATTCACAATGGGTTAAAGCTAGGAGATGCACTGTATTCTTTACTATTCAATTTTCTAATAGAGTATGCCATCAAACGTACAACTCAATGGTATTTTATGAACTGTTAGTATATGCTTATGATGTAGTATTATTAGCGATATATCATGCTAATATGTGGGTCATTACACACATCCTATTGTTAAACACTAAGAAATTGTGGTTCGAGGTAAATACGATCAATAAAACTAAATATACGGTCACACATAAAAATGCATTATATAAATAGACAGTTAAAGACAAATGAGGGATTTTTGAAGCAGTGACTGAATTCAAATACCTAGAAACAATTATCATAACAGGAATGAGGTGCACAAATAAATTAAACATAGACTCAATTCTGGAAAACATGTTATTATGCATCACAGGGACTATTGTCGTCCCAACTCCTTTCAAAAAACGTTAAACTGAAAATATATAAAACTGTTATTCTCCCAGTTATATTATATGAAAGCGAGCCATGGGCTACTTTAAGGGAAGAGAAAAGATTACGAGTATCTGAGAATAAAATTCTTAGAACAATTTTTGAACCAAAGAGAGATGAACAGACAGGAAAACGGCGAATTCTATATACAGTGAGACTTGTTCTTTATGGGAAGCCAGATGTAATAAGAAGAGTTAACTCTCATACAATGCGTTGGGCAAGACTTATGGCACAAATGGGGATGAAAGATGGACATGGAAACTGATTGTAGGAAAACCAGAAGAAAAGCGCCCAGTAGGTAGCCAAGAATGAGATGGGAGAATAACATTAACCACTATTTGAGGGAGGTAAATTATACAGGGGATCGATGGAAAATTAAAGTTCTAGATTGGGATGTATGGAGAGCTCATGTCCACGCTACCATGAACCTCCTGCCAGTGAGTTATTATTATTATTCCCCCGGGGAATATCGCCTTGACGTGGCGGAGGGGCTTAGTACCTGATGATCCAGACGGCTTACTGAGTGAGTCTTTTGACTACCACGGGGCAAGAGGTGAAGGGAAGCTAAGGATAGTCCACAACGGGCGGATGGGGCTCGATAGTTTTGGTAGACAGCCCATCTAGGAGAAGAGGACTCCAAAATTAAACTCCTGGTCCTCCAAGTTGGGGGTTGATGCAACGGGCTAACTCCCCGTTCATCGAGAAAAAAAAAGCAATGTTAAAAAACCCAATGAAGCACAGCCGGACAGGATTAAACATATACGGCACAAGTTACGGAAGAGGACAATGGTAATTGGTACATGGAACACTCAAGGAATAAGAAATAAATTTGATGAAGTATGCAAAGAATTAGAAAGAAAAAATCAAGACATCATGATCCTTACAGAAACTAAAAAGAAAGGAACCGGAATAGAAAATAAAGGATCTTACACATATTATTATAGTGGGGTAAAAAAGCATCAAAGGGCACAACGGGCAGTTGCCATACTCATGAAGAATAAATACAAAAATTATGTTACAGACTGGGAACCTATTGATGAAAATATTATAAGAATACATTTGAAGTTATATGGACACAAATTCACTATTTTGGGCGTCTACGCAATTAGTGGAGATCAAAACAGTACAAAAAAAGAATATTATAATTACAAAAAAAAAGTTATCTCAGTCAAAACAATCTGATTGAAGCAATTCAAAAACTATATTCAGAATCCAAATGTGCAAGTTAAAATGGGAAAGTACTTGTCTAAAGGTTTTCAAACAAATAAAGGATTACGACAGGGATGCTGTATATCTCCAACATTATATAAGATTTATACTGAGATAACGTTTATTTTTTTGTAATTATAATATCAATTACTCTCAGTGAATAATAATTTAAAAAAAAGTAAAAAAAAGAATAATTTTTCAACAAATTAAATTCAATAATAGAAGAAATTGGACCAGGAAGAGATTTAATTATGGCAGGGGATTTCAACAGCAGAACAGGAAGACAAAAACAAAGTAAAATTATAGGTCCATATGGAGAAAATATTGTAAACGATAATGGAAAAAGAATTATAGACATCTGTAAGCAAAATTCTCTGAGAATATTAAATGCATACTACCAGCACAAAGATATTCATAAGTATACAAGACAGCAAGATACTCTTCAACAAAAGTCAATTATTGATTACATTATAATTAAACAGGAAACTAAATTAAGACTAAATGATGTAAGAGCATATAGAGGTACCGCATTCGGAGATCACTTTTTAGTCAATTCTAAAATCATATTTCCATATTTAAGCATTCAAGGTAAAAAGGATCCCAATCCAAACGAAGAAAAAGATAATTTAGATACTAATATAATAAGTGGTTATAAATATAATTTATTAAGTTTGGAAAATGACAGTACATCATATTTATTTAAGCAAAGACTAAATGAAAAATTAATAGAAACTACATTTGAACCTACAGAAAATCAATATCAATACATTAAGGATAAACTGCATGAGGCAGCTAAAGAAGCTATTGGGGAAGAGAAATATACTGGAGTGAAGAAATTGACAAAGAAGTAAAAATAAAAAGAGATCTTTATCTAAAATGGCTTAATACTAAATCAATAGAGGTCAAAATTAACCTTCGTAAACAACAAGCAAAAATAAGAAAAGATATATCAGAATTAAAGAACAAATGCTGGGAAAATACATGTCAAAAAATACAAAGGTACATTGGAGGAAAAAGAAATGCGGAAGCATGGAAAACTTTAAAGAATATAAGAAAGAATGACAAAGAAGGATTTAATAAATACATTAATTTCCAAACTTGGGATAAATACTTCAAAGAATTATTAACAGAAAACAGAGAACAATATATAAACCCTATAGAGCGGAATTTGATGCAGAAATAAAAGAAAATATACACCTAAACATAGAAACAGTCAAAGAAGCAGTAAAGTCATTAAAGAATAGAAAGTCACCAGGGAAAGGAAATATTCCAGCTGAATTAATAAAACATGGAACAGATAAGTTGTTCGAATTATTGAGAAGTCTATTTGAAAAATGAATAAATGGAGAAGATATACCATCAGATTGGAAAATAGGATATATTTCAACCATACATAAAAAAAGGAAAAAAAAAAGATGAATGCAAAAACTATAGGAGAATTACAGTCAATAGTACACTAAGTAGACTGTATGGAAAGATAATCAAGTATTTCCTAGAAATTAAATACAAAGAGTTAGAACCAGAGGAACAGGCAGGATTTAGAGTGGGCAGATCAACAATAGACCACATTTTCAGCATACAACAGATTATAGAAAAGAAAACAATCAGAGCACAACCGCTACATCTAATATTTATAGATATAGAAAAAGCCTACGATAACATTCCTACATCAAAATTATGGAAAGTCTTAAAACTAAAAAAAAATAAATCCAACACTGATTGAAGCAATTCAAAAAACTATATTCAGAATCAAATGTGCACGTAAAAATGGGAAAGTACTTGTCTAAAGGTTTTCAAACAAATAAAGGATTACGACAGGGATGCTGTATATCTCCAACATTATATAAGATTTATCCTGAAAAAGCTATTGAAGAATGGAAAAAGAAATGTAAACCGATGGGAATACCACTAGATGATAATTCAACAATATATACACTCCAGTTTGCAGATGACCAATTGATACTGGCTCAAGAATTTGAAGATATAGAATACCTCACTAGAAAATTAATACAAGAATATAGTTTATGAGGTTTAAAGATCAATGTGGATAAATCTAGATATATGACAATAGGGGATCTTCCTCAAGATTTAATACTAGAAGAAGATTTAGGGACAATTAAACACACTGAAGAATATAAATATTTGGGAATTAAAATTACTAAATATGGAAAACAAGGAACAGAGATAAGGAACAGGATCAATATAGGAAAGTATGCTATATCCGCCCTAAACGGAATAGTATGGGACAAACATATCTTCAAAGAAACAAAAAAAAAAAATTTTAATACAATAATCAGAAGCATTATTACCTATGGAGCTGATGTGTGGGCTTTAAATGCTCAAATGAAAAAAAAAAAAAAAAAAATTGCTCGCCACTGAAATGGACTACTGGAGACGTGCTGCAAGAATATCCAGGAAGGATAAAATCAGAAATTCATATATATAAGAAAAATGCAGGTACAATATTCAATATTAGATTTTATAAAGAAGAAACCATTAAATTGGTACGGACACATTAAAAGAATGGAAGAAGGAAGACTATCTAAGATAATCATGGATTGGGAACCACAGGGAAGGAAAAAGAAGAGTAGACCAACTATTACGTGGATTCAGGGAATCAATGAAGCTAAGAGGGAATGGGAAATAGAAGAAGATATATGGATGAACAGACAGGAATGGAAAAATGTGTTGAAACAAATGTGTAGTTAACTGTGAACATGGGTACCGGAAAAATGTATATTCATTGTAAAAGCCGGAATAATAAAAATTATTATTATTATTATTTCCACCGCTGTGGTCTCGAGGTAGCGTGCTGCCTTGTCACGCAGCGGGCCCGGGTTCGATCCACGGTCGGGGCAGTTTTTCTGGGTGAGGTTTTTATCGGGGTTTTTCCTCACCTGTAAGACAAATGTCAGGAAAACTTTAAGGCCCAAACTGTCCCCGAAATCATATGGCCATCATCAACATCCTTATCAAGTTATCATTACAATCATCCTTCACCGGTGTGGAAAGCAACGGGAAGCTACCACACCTACAATTCCCTACTAAAGCTGCAAAGCATAGCATGAAAATGCTATGATTGCAGTGAAGGACCTGCCCTCGGGCAGAATTACTATGGATGGATTATTATTATTATTATTATTATTATTATTATTATTATTATTATTATTATTATTATTCATGGTCTTTATAGGAAGCCAGATATAATGAGAACAGTTAAGTCTCGTAGACTGCGATGGGCAGGACATGTGGCACGAATGGGGAATCAAAGGCGTGCATGGAAGCTTCTTGTAGGAAAACCAGAGGGAAAACGCCCAGTTGATAGACCAAGAATGAGGTGGGAGAATAGCATTAACTATGATTTGAGGGAAGTAGATTATACAGGGGATGATTGGAAAACATTAGCTCAGGATATGGGGCGTATGGAGAGTTTATGTCCGCGCGGCCATGAACCTCCAGGTTCGATAGTGCCAATTAATTATTATTATTATTATTATTATTATTATTATTATTATTATTATTATTATTATTGAGAGGAAACTGGAGATTAGGGCCTTGGTGACTGCGGCAATGAACTTGTAGATACCGTGAAGCATAGAGTTAGTTAATTTGTTGTAATGCCTACTGACATTTGTATTCACAGGTTTACAAGATCATAAATCTAACTTACCAAACAAGCTCCCAATTTTTTTATATAGTAGTGATGATAGGACTACAAGTTTAAAAAGATCAAATTAAGTGAGGGCAATGAATTGAAGCATATCGAAAGGAAAATGTGGTCGAATTGCCACTGTCTTACCCATCAGTAATAATTTATTGTCGGTGGGGGGCATTCAACAGGTTGTAAGAGGGTTTACAAGATACGCTGTAATAACACAAGGAGGGCACATAATAAACCGAGGCTGTCAGATCAGACAAAGGTAAACACAAGCAACTTTTATACCTGGCTCTCGGCTACAATGTGTGTCGCCTGTCGATGTCTCACAACAGTTTGCACTGCTCTTCAACTTCTCGGCAATGAAATCACTTTGCGCTTGTGTCACATTACAATAAACTAATACAATATTCAAATATGTATTTACATTTAATAGATATGCATGCAAGACTTGAGGAAAATTTCCACTGCTCGTGACACAAGTATTTTTTTTATCAACATGATGGCTCAGGTGGTAGCATGCCTGCTTCCCGACTAGAGTTCCGGATTCGATACCCGGCGGGTTTGAACATTTATTATAAACTAGCTAATATCCGGCGTGCGCTGCTACACCTAAATAAATGATGTGTTTTTGCATTTAGTTGAATAAGTAAAAGGGAAAATAAATATAAATTTATATCGTTATTATTTTTAGATACCCCGTGCTGATTACCAAGCGTTGTCCGGGAATCTACGCATCCCAATGTACTTGGCATAAATGAATTGAAAGACAAAATTCGTGATTTTTGATTTATCCATAGAAGAATACCCGCCGTGCGCTGCTATGCTTGCCCGGGAATCTACGTATCCCGATCTTCTTGGCATCAATGAAAGACAAAAATGGTTATTGTGAATTATCCTTAAAAGATAAACATAAGCTGTCGCGGATTTCTCTAGCGTTTTTCGAGATATTCAATTCTGCGTATAATAATTTTGTGTATTTGTTATGGTTTAGGCAGCGTAAGCCATTTAAGTTTACAAAAAGCGACATTTTTTCACTTTGTTTTCACTACAAAAACTGATTTTTAAGGGTGAGCATTAAAACTCTGTTATAACCTATAACCTATAACCTTCCCGGGAAAATCCTGAAAATTTTGCAAAAAAGCCCCATGACAATCGGATGAATGGTATGGCAGCACATGCTTGCCCGGTATTCTAATACGTAACCTAATACAGGCTTTCCACTTTACAGCAGTTCGCCCTTTATTCCTGCTTTCCAGGGATTCCTATCTTCCCATTGTCCCTCTTCCATACTCCTCTTCATCATGGCATCATATATTCCCTCATACCATGTTCTTCTACTTCTCCCCCTCTTTCTTCTGCCTGGTACCATCCAATCTAACACCTGTTTAGGCCACTGGTCTTCCGACATCCGTTGTACATGTCCATACCACTGCAAAGCTCTCTTTGTTATCCTTTCGATAACAGTTTCTTGTGCATCCATTTCTTCTCTGATATATGTATATATGTTGTAGCCTGGATATTCTCATACTTCTCCGTAATCCATCCATTTCTGTCGCCAAGATTCTTTTCTGCATCCTTTCATTTATTGTCCAGCTTTCTTATCCATATGTAAGTATACTTTATATTATTAAATAATCAATTGAGTTGGTGTTTACTTGATGAAAATCCATATGTATTAATTAAATGAAACTAAAACTTTATATTATTGTCTGTATGATCTTTTGTTTTTTTTTCTGGCCAAATTTCTATTCCATGAAAGACCATTTAGGGATCTAATATTCTTCCTTGCACAATTTACTGTGTAATATATTTTTTCACAAGTACCAGATTTATCATAAGTAATGCCACGAGTGATTTCCAAATTATCGATAAATTCACGACTCACGAAGTGAGGAGTGAATTTATCTAGAGAATTTGGAAATCAGGAGTGGCATTTGTTAGGACTGTTTAACGAATGCAATTAAGCTGTTTACTCACAAATCATTATTTAACTATAGTTATTTTAAAATATTTATATATTTAATGTAAACGGCGATGTTTGAAAACAAATGAGAAGCGATAGGTACGCTTCATCTGCTTCTTTTGTTTATCACTGTAACCAGATCATACTATTTATTGCCAAAAGAACGCAATATTGTAAGAATGCTCTCTAGTGGAGAAAAAATGAAACACATCAAACTGTATATTAATTCATTTCTGATGTCGTATGAAGTAAATATGACAATTATATTTTTCTGGATTGTTACCTGGGAAATAATACATTTAAGAAAGTGCAAACAGTGGTTTCTTTTTTGGTGGTATAATCAATTGCTACAAATGTTTTTATATTAACTCCCGCATGCGGCATGTGTTGACATTCATGCACTATATATACAATCTGGTAGCCGTATTTCTCACGGGCTCAGTCACTGCAAAATAATGGTCAGACCTGTTCAGAATATTAAAAAGGAGGAGCCTTCTTTAATATGGTAATTATAACACTGATAAATATTTCGTGAAACACGACTCTGATTGTTGTAAAACAGAAATCATTGAAACGTGATTGGCCATTGAGTCCCATTTGGGGCATGAGTTAAATAGTCTATTATAGATCCAAGATATTTAAATTCTTCAACACATTTAATTATCACATTATTTATTTGTAGGTCTACTGGATTTCCTCCGATTACCACATATTCCGTTTTAATATAATTTATCTTCAGTCCACCTACCTCAAAAGCATCTACCAACTTTCTAATCATATATTCTATATCTTCTTTATATTGTCCTATTATAATCTGGTCATCAGCGAATAGTAAATTGTGCAGTAAACCGCCATTAATGTTGATTCCCATTCCCCTACATGACTTATTCCATATCATTAATACATCTTCTAAATATATAATGAACAATGTTGGTGACATCCCGCATCCTTGTCTTAATCCTTTTGATATATCATATTCTGAGGATACTCTATTTCAAACCTTAATACTTGCTTTACAATCATACATTCTTTTTATAAAATGTACAAGAGATTTAGGTATTCTAAACTTCTCCATTGCCACCCAGAGCTCGTTGATGGGTACAGAGTCATACGCCTTTTCCAGATCTATAAATACCATATGAACTTATTTTCCTTTAGCCAACATATTTTCTGTAATCTGCCTAATCACAAATATATTACTACTTATCCGATATACTTGGCATCAATGAAAGACAAAAATGGCTACTGAGTGTTATCTGTAAAAGATAAACATATGGTGTCGCGGACTTTTTTGAGATATTCAATTCTGTGTACATTAATTTTGTGTATTTGTTATGGTTTAGGCAGCGTAAGCCATTTCAGTGACTTTTTCACGCTTTTCACTACAAAGGGCGTTTTTTTCAATTGTATAGGAGTTGAGTATCACAACTCTCTTATAGCCTATGTTCATCCCGGGAATCTCTTGAACATTTTGCAAAAACCCCATCACAATCGGATCAACGGTATGGCCGCGCATAAAGTACGAACAAACAAACAAACATTTTTATATATCAGATGAATCACTTTAATTGTAAAATTTTTAAACTCCGACTAGGGGGAGGAGTAGTTACACTTGCTAGGTTGAAGGGCTAGTATATTTAATTTAAAAAAATATATTTTTATTTATGGCAATTACATGCTTTTATATATAATCCAGAAAAGTACTAAATATTTATACTCGGAGATTGTAATATTACTATGCTACATGCAACTCACACACACACACACACACACACACACACACAACCTTCTGATTGTTATTCTGTGTTAACCGTTTCATAACAAATACCAATCTGATGTTTTTCCCCTAACGTATTTCTAAGTGATGAATGGACTGTGTCATAATCAGAAAAAATGCTTTCCACTTCTCCTGATGACGCGATGGCTGTCACAAATTGAAAAATTGCATTTTTTATTTGTTTTATTCCATCGCCAGTTATTGCAAAAAAATTCAAATATAAACACACACACTGTTCACAAGAAAAAGGGTTTAATGGTCCCTTAAAGAATGGAATGTTATTTTGCAAGTTTAAAACCATATTAAACACCAGAGAGTCAAAAATGTCTTGTCTTAATTTAAATCCTTCGTTTTTTCTGTTAGGAACAATTTCTTACATTCTTTACTTGCTACCAACATAGAGCGACTCAATAAAAAAAAGTAGCAAAGTAGGTATCAGTTACAGCTTGATCGTATCTAGAATTGTATTGTCACAGAACTTCAATATCACCAAAACACTGCAGCTACTGATTCACCGGCCCTGACGTTTTCACGACAGTGTTGCCGATATGGATATACAGTGGAAGGGGCCGCTTTATGTATGCGGTTAGGAGAAATACAGCTGTCAACATCTCAGCAATTTCAAACCTTACTAGCGGCGTCAAGAGCAGTGATTGGTTGTGACAGACGTCCACTGACCCTCAACTGTTTCCTTATTGGCTGTAACTCCAGAGTCGGGGATCCAGTGGCTTAGGTATAAATAAAGGCACTATCGAACCCATAGGTTCACGGCCGCGCGGATATAAGTTTTCCATACACCTCTATCCTGAACTAATATATTCTAATCATCCCTATAAAATCAACTTTCCTCAAATCATCATCAACAGTTCTCAATCTATTACCTAGTATTTTGCAATTATTGTACAATTTATATGTATTGTATATCATCAAGAGTTAAAGTTATAGGTTTAAAAAAAATCCAAGCTCGACAGGCACTTGACCTACCATCCGGCTGCTGGCCTCGCGTCCACATGTGTTAATCACAGAGGTAGACGATCATAAGCCAGTGTAGGGGTGACATGGTTAGCATGTCGGGTCCCCATCCATTATAATTGGTCTTCTCAACCTGGAGTCGCTACTTATTGTAGCTTCCCAAATGCCTCACGATGCTGGGTGGGCACCGGTCCCATACTGGCAGAAATCCAATGAGAAAATTTCTTCCCCCATGGGGACTCGAACCAGCGCAAATCAAATAGCTCTGCGCCAAAGCATCTTGTCTTAACTACTCGGCTACGGCGTGTGACTATAGGTTTCAAGGTATGGAATACATCTTCTGCATTCCTTTTCATAGGCATACTTCCGTCGATATTTCAGTTCGAATCATTAAGACACAAACAGAATGGACCGAAATTAATAGGGGCGTAAGACAAGGATGTGGCCTCTCGCCCTTGCTCTTTATCATATACATGGATACAATACTCCAAGATTGGCGACAGATGAGACACGGTTCTATCCAAATTAATAGAAACCATAAAATAGATTCTTTGCTTTTTGCAGATGATTTGGTATTAACAGCTGCAACAGAAACAGATTTACAGTATTCTATACACAATTTTAATATAATTGCAAAAAGGTACAATATGGAAATCAATACAAAGAAAACTAAAGTGATGGCCTTTTGTGGGAAATACCCTATATCTAGCAAAATTGTTTTGGATGATGAAATTTTAGAACAAGTAAGCGAATTTAATTATTTGGGTTATAATTTAACATTTCAGGATGAAGCTGATATATCAAAGAAAATCACAAATTTTACAAAAACAACGGGGATAATTAACAGTATAATGAAACCATCTTTAGTACAAAAGAACACAAGATTACGGCTTTATAAGGTTCTCGCAAGACCAGTATTAAGATATGGTAGTGAAGCATGGACAGTACGAAGAAGAGATGAAAGCCGAATAACAGCAAATGAGATGCGATTTATGCGCCGTACAGCATGCTACACTAAGTGGGACCATAAAAGAAATGATGGAATTATGGAAGAGTTGGATGTAGAACCCATTCTTCACCACATACAAAACTACCAGAACAACTGGAAAGCCCATCTTCAACGAATGCCATCTCATACAATTCCAAAATCCATACTTAGCCATTGCCCCCAAGGCAAAAGATCGCTGGGACGTCCAAAAAAAGCGCTGGATGGAAAATTCCTCTTTGAGACCGTAACAGGCCACACGGCCTAATACTTGCATGGATGATGATGATTTCCGTCGACATTATCTCTGTAATCTACACAAACCTTTACAAGTTTTGACCAGTTTTTCAAAAAGACTAAACTGTCACGTATTGTGTTTCATTTACTTTTCTAGGTAAAATACTACTCGTACGAAGTTAAGCTTAATAACATCCTGATTCCGCAGTATTTCATCACTTTCAAAATGAATTGTTATTTCTTCGTTAGGAAGAGAGAGATGTTTTGCCAACAGATTTAAAAAGTGAGCAGAACATACACATGTAAATACATTTTTGTCTTCTTCAATAAGTTCACTTCTCATTTTAACCGTATTAGCTATATTATCTGTAACAAAGCTACGAACTTCAGTTTAGATTTCTGTGCTGTAGCTATTACAGCATCCATGATTAATGTTTTTAAATAGTCAATGGTGTATGGGTGTCCAGAAGTATCAATAGTGTCCACTAGAAAAAAACTATTTCCTTTAGTCACAGAAACACAAATAATTCATTAATTTTAGGTATTAGACTCGTCGACAATTGTTATACACACAGTCTCATCTCTTAATCCCACAGAACTGAGTTCTGATTCTTCATTGTAAACAATTTCCAAAATTCTTCTTCTGCTTCTTCTTCATCACGGTTTAGGCTTATTTACCAGCCTGTTCCGGCTCCAAATTGCTGTTGTTTCCATCTTTTCTTTGGTTTTCCCAAATAGTTGTATGCTGCTTTTGGTATTCTATTCTCAGTCATCCTTGCCAAGTGTTCTTTCCAGTTTGTTCTGTATTTCACTATTTTTGTGTTTAATTCCACTACTTTTAGTTGTTGTCTTATTTCTGTGTTGTGTTTTTTGTCTGTTCTTTGATATCCTGCTAATGGTCTGAGGAATTTCATTTCAGCAGCTTGTTGTGTTGTCACTGTCCATGTTTCGGATCCATAAGTAATAATAGGCACTGCTATTGTCTTGTATAATTTTATTATAGAGTCTTTCCTGGCTTTATTTTTCAAAGTTCTTTTTAGTGCTCCTGTTATGTAATTAAACTTATTTAGTTTGTTATTTATATCTGTTTCCGCGGTGTATGATATTTCGCAATCTAGGAAGTTATATCTTACCACCTGTTCTATTGGTTTATTTTCTAATATTATCTTTGTCCAAACTGGATGAGCGCCCTTGAAGGCCATTGTTTTTTATTTTTCTGATGATATTTCCATGTTGTATTTTTTTGATATTTCATTTAGTTTATATAGCATTCTTTGTAGTTCGTCCTCGGTTTTTGCTATTAAAATCTGGTCATCTGCAAAGGCTACTGTTTTTATTACTATATTTCCTAAGGTAATTCCCCCAGTCGTCATTTGCTTCCATGATCTTATCATGACGTCAAAATAAATGTTAAAAAGAGTGGTTGATAGTGGACAACCTTGTCTAACTCCTCCTGTTATATGTATTGGTTCCCTTTGATTTATTTGTATTTTTTGTTTTCTCATACATTTTCTTAATTACTGCTATCAAGTGTAGTGGAATTCCTTTTTCATTTATTATGTTCCATAATTTTGGTCTAGACACTTTATCAAAGACCTTCTTATAATCTAAAAAGAGGATGTGCGTCTCTAAGTTGAATTTCAACAATTCATCAGCGACATCATGACGAGAAGGATGTTTAGAACCAAACCTCAAGGGCGTACACCGTTTCTTGAATTTCTGATGCTCGACTGTCCTGAAAGGAGAGTTAGTTTCAAAAACAAATATAACAAGAAGAGATATTAGATTGAAGTTTTATAAAACATTGGCAGTTCCTGCATTTATTTACGGGAGTGAAACTTGGGTAATGACCAAAACATTACAAAGTAAAATGCAAAGCGTAAAAATGAACTTCCTTAGAAAAACAAAAGGCTGCACAAGATTGGATCGGATAAAAAATGAATATATAAGAACATAGTTAAATATATAGCCATTGAATGATAATCAAAGAATATAGAGATAAATGGTTTAGACATGTAGAAAGAATGAATGTAACAAGATTACAAAAAGCAGCATTTAACTATAAGTCAAGAGGTTCAAGGATTGTAGGAAGGCCAGTGAAAAGATGGACAGAACAACTGTGAGGCTGAACAGACAATTTCCCTAGTCCGTGAAGTGAAGAAGAAGAACAAATATAACAATTTGTTCATGAAGTATTTTTCTTTGTCCCTCAGAAGTTTTAGTAACAAATACTCGTAGCCTATATTCATTCTCAATTTTCTTTTAGTCGTGTGTTGGACATATTCTGAATCTGAACATTATTTTTATCCGGAAAGAAGAAAAAAAAATTAACAAAAAATCAACAATCGTGGCTATTTTTAAAAATGTGCAAGCTGCATTTTATAATGAACTTGCATGATTAAAGAAAATCATAAAATAAACAATAACATGTATTTGTTTATCTGTACTGCCAGCAGATGTTGATGGAATGTTGACATCATTGCATGACATTTCTTCATTCCTATTTTCTGGATCACAAGCTTGACTTATATTTTCATCTTCTCCAGAACATTTACTTCTGTGTGTTTTCAACCTGGCTACAAACTCTTGGCTCTCGAGTTTACAAACTTTACATCTAGCCCTTACACCAGTTTTACCTGTAAACCTGGGTAGTTCTTCAAAATATACCCATATAGGGTCACGTTTCCGACTGGTAGGTTTTTTTTTTAACTGTATGCACCGCAAAGCAACTCTAAGAAACTCTACGAAGCTTGCACAATGTTAGGCTGACAAAATAAAAAAATAAAATATTACTGCGATTTAAATAAAAAAATAATTTGATTTAAATCATGACCAATTATGCTAGACTCTGTACTTGATCCTTGCATTAAATTAAAAACCCTCCGCAGTATGTAAGTTGAGAAGAAATGTGATTCTGATGATTCGTAGTTCGTCCGTCGGATGGGGGGGAAGTCGAATCTGGTGATCCCTTTGTGCTTTTCAACTGGAGTAGGCTATGTAGCGGCACAATGTCTCATCTTCTCACTTCTTTTCACCATCACCCCTCATACAACATTCTTTATGCAAATACACTTATCCAATATTCTTGTCTGTACATAATATAAGAACAGGCCTACGTCACCTATGTAAAGTTGTCTGCCGAAGTGGTGCGTAATTTGAAAATGGACTACATTAATTCTATCTACCCGCCTAGCGCGGAAGCCGAAGCACGAAAAGTGCAGTGCATGGCATTATAACATACACTAATAATTTAATTATAAACTGCATAGCGAGAGAGCCATAGGAAGCCCTTGGGCTACTAGCCGGTTGCAGGTCTCATATACGAGTGTTGGCGATTATCCAACCAGTATAGAAGTGACACGTGGCCAGCGTGTCGGGTCTCCCAGTCGTTATAGCTGTTTTCTCATCCTGGAGCCGTTACTTATGTAGCTACCTAAATTATTTATGATACTCGTTAGGCACAGGTCCCATATTGGTCGAAATCCATTGAGAACACTTCTTCTCCAATGGGGACTCGAAATAGCGCAAGTCCCGTAGCTCTGCACCAAAGCATGATGCCTTAATTCGCTCGCCTACGGCTAACTTAATTACAATTGCAGTAATAAAATTATGTGGAAGTAACGTAAGTACAAGAATTGCAAGTGTGATTAACTTGTGGTAAATGCAATAAAATGTAATATATTTTGAGTCACAAATCTATGGTTTTCTTTAAAAAAAAATATATTAATTTATGGGTGCATTAATTTGAAATGATCGCGAGTATTCGCCTCTTTGGCGGCACCATGGTCCTGTAGTCAACTCACTCTCTAACGGGAATGAGTTCTGTAGGCAAAATCAGCAGTCACTTAAGGCTGGCATCTTGTTCGATTGTTTAGAAAAGTGGGAACTTAACCTCCTA
>JASPKZ010000417.1:0-61290 GCA_030220185.1 Diploptera punctata | reverse complement strand
AAAAACAAAATGATGGTTATTGTGAGTTATCCGTAGAAGATAAACATATGCTGTCGGGAACTTTTCGTAGAGTTTTTTGAGTTGTTCAATTCTCCGTACGCTAATTTGTTTTATATGTTATGGTTTAGGCAGCGTAAGCCATTTAAGCGTCAAAATAGGGCATTTATTTCACGTTTTTCATTACAAAGGGTGATATTTAGGGGTGCAGAGGTCGAGTATTAGAACTCTTTTATAACCTATGTTCATCCCCGGAATCTCCTGAACATTTTTGAAAAACCCCTATCTCAATCGGATGAACGGTATGGCAGAGCACGCTTGCCCGGGAATCTACTTATTCCGATCTTCTTGGCTTCAATGAAAGACGAAAATGGTTATTGTGAGTTATCCGTAAGAGATGAACATATGCTGTCGCGGTGTTTTTTCTAGAGTTTTTTGAGATATTCAATTCTGTGTACATTAATTTGATGTATTTCTTATGGTTTAGGCAGAATGTACCGAAATCAAAATTTCGATACAGGGATTACGTCATTCTGCGCAACCTATACGTCATCGCGTCTCCATTTCGTGTGTGCTCTTTGTGAACAGTGCCAAATGCCCCTAGCTACCCCTTCCTTTCCTAGTACACGCCGTGGGCAATCGCGCATTCTCCCCTCTCCTTGTGAACTCTCATAAATAGCTATGTTTTCTAACATCGCATCATCATCTGTTGAGTTATCGTCGGAGTCTAGTCAATATAGTTCAGAACAGCTAGTTTGGTTTGTTAGTCCTTTAGGCCAGGGTGGGGTCGCAACGACTGTATACCCCAACCCTAGGCTGGACTAGTGTGAGTGTGAAAGTATGTATGTTTATTAATATTATTTTTGTACAGATGATCAATGATAGCATTGTTTTCTTTGTTAAACTAATTATTTATTTATTTATTTATTTTCAATGTTATATCTGACTATCTTTTTGACTCGCATTAAAACTTTAGTTGTGTATTTTACTTAATTATGCCTATTCATTTAGCAGCTAGCCTATGTCAGATATGAAGGTAAAATATTCCAAAGCTTGCTCAAGCGCGTGTGAGTTCCTTAAAGCTTGCACGATTATAGCTTGTTGCTTACAACACGTCACATGTTTGAAAATTTGTTAAGGAAAGTTAAATTAATCTTTGCCTTTTATGGACCCGGGCAAATATATCTTAATTTGAGCAATCTATGTTTTCTATTCAAAATATTTATCAACAATAACGGTTTGATCCAGCACCAACACGCGGTGGTTATACTGCACAATTAAAGGTTTGCACAAGCGTAAGCCATCTAAGCGTCAAAATAGGTAATTTATTTCACGTTTTTCACTACAAAGGGTGATTTGTAGGGGTGAAGGGGTTGAATATCGCACCTCTCTTATAGCTTATGTTCATCCCGGGAATCTCCTGAACATCGTGCAAAAAACCCACTTCAAAATCGGATGAATGGTATGGCCGCGCATAGAATACGAACAAACAAAGAAACAAACAAACATTGATTTTTATATATCAGGTTTATTTTTTGGGGGTTTTAGGATGTTTTACGAGCTGTAAGTCTATGATTCGGGATCCATGACTTATTTTTATTTGCAAGAATAATATATTCGGGAATTATATGTCCCTTAAAATCCATTCACCTAATCCAGAATTGCACCTGCGAAACTCCAATGATAATCACTAGTCAATAAGAACCGACCTGTTGAACTAGAGAACGCCTTTTCAAGGTGTATACGAAATAATGTAGATTAAAAAAAATAATCGACGTTTTCTTTGGTAAGGAAATGTTCGGCCACAACAGATACATTTAAAACTCGTTTTTCGACGCGAATTGTTCGATATAGGTGGGATAAGGTTGTACTATTTACCTTAAAAATCTTACATCTACCAAGACAGGCGAGAATAAGAAAAATGTCGTAAAGGCAAGCTGCTGGCACTTGTAAAAAAAGAGCAGTAAATTATTAATAATTCATAGAGATGTTTGTGAAAAAATGACGTATATAACTTCAATCAATATTAATTTATCTGCGTTGAAAATTATAAGAAGGAGAGTATTTCTTGTGACACGTTATTTTCCCCCGTGTACAGAACTTGCAGAAACCGGGTCGTGTGTCTACGAAGAAATAGCTGTAGCATTCACTCTCATGTCCCGTCTGGATTCTGTTTCAATTCATTTTTTCAAACAATCGATATTACTAATGAAGTATAAATCGATAATAAGAGCTCGTTTAAAATGTTATAACTAAAATCGTGTTATCAAATAATTAGTTATGCCGGGAATTGTGCTCCTCTTGACACAGATGAGACTTTGCTTGGAATGTTACAGCATGTTTCATAAAATGGTACACTTTCTTTATACATCAAATAATTACATTTCAAGAGTCGTGTGTGAAGAAGTGTTAAAATTAGCTGGTAATAATAAAGTTATTTTCTATATTATTAATAATAATAGTAATATAACTAAATATACGGTCACGCGTAGGAATATTTATACACGGCTATTCAGAAAGAAGAAACAGACTTAAAACATTTATTTCTTCCAAACTACAAAAAAATATAAACACAATTCCAACGTTCCTGGAAAGAGAAATTTCAGTATTTTATGCATTCAATGTGAGCACCATGTGTTACACGACAAATATCAAAACGGTGGCTCATCTATTGCAACACACTAATCAGCTGGCCTCTAGTTACCGAATTCACAGATTCAACAAATCGATGTCCCAGAGTTTCGAGAGTGTCAGGCATTTTGGGGCGGGATAAAAACACTCTCTTTTACGTAACCCCACAGATAAAAACCACACGGTGTTAGGTCGGGTGACCTGGGAGGCCACCGGTAATGAAGTTGGTATTCTGCTCCTCTTCCAATACAGCTTTCTGTTGTGTCGCCATTTTAATACAGTCAACATGACAAGCAACAAACTTTTCTCTTTTCAGGAGCGTTGGAATTGTGTTTCTATGTTTTGTAGTTTGGAAGAAATAAATGTTTAAAGTCTGTTCCTTCTTTCTGAATATCCTTATATAATGGTATAATAAACAGTAATAAACAGTTAATAACAAATGAGGGAAATTTTGAGAAAGTGGTTCAATTCAAATATTAACCTTGGAACAATAATTACAAATAGGAATGAGATGCACAAATAAATTAAACAAGGGTTAATTCAGGAAATGTATGCTATTATATATTACAGGGACTCAGGTCGTTCCAACTTCCCTAAAAAAGTTAAACTGAAAATACATAAGACTGTTATTCTCCCAGTTATATTACATGGATGCGATACGTGGACTCTTATTTTAAGGGAGGAGAAAAGTTTAGTAGTATCGGAATTTGAGAATACATTTTGAAGGAACATTTTTGGATCCAAGAGAGATGAACAGACAGATGAAAGCAGAATAATTTATAAGAGAGATGATCTTTATAGAAAAGCAGATACAATAAGATGATTTAAGTCTCATAGATTGCGATGAGCAGGACATGTGGCACGAGTGGGGAACGAAAGAGCCTTGGAAGGTTCTTGTAGAGCAACCAGAGGGAACCGTCTAGTTAATAGGTCAAGAATGAGGTCAGGGGATGATTGTGTAACATTAGTTCAGGTAAGGGATGTATGGAGAGCGTATCTCTGCGCGGCCTTGAACTCACGGGTTCGATAGTCCCGAGTGAGTTATTAAACTATTATTATTATTATTATTATTATTATTATTATTATTATTATTATTATTAGTCATATTTTGCAATTTATTAACAATGCCACCAGGTTGTCTCGTGATTTCTTCTCCGGAATTACAACCCACTTCTTAGGTTAGAGCGTCTTGTAGGCGGAGTTACGTTATCCCGATGTTATGATAGTTGATGAATATTGTATAATGGAAATGGATAGTTAATGACAAATGAAGAAAATTCTGAAAAAGAGAGCGGCCTGATTTCAAACACTTTTAAGAATCAATTGGAGAAGGAATGAGATGCACAAAGAATTAAACATAGGTTCAATACTGGACGTGTGTGCTATTGTGCATTATAGAGACATTCGTCCTCTCAACTTCTTAAAAAATATAAGCTGAATATATATATATCCATCCATAGGAATTCTATTCGAGGGCAAGTGCTTCACTGCAATCATAGCATTTCCATGCTATGCTTTGCAGCTTTACTAGGGAATTGTAGTTGTGGTAGCTTCCCGTTGCTTTCCACTTTATATAACTATTATTATCCTAGTTATACTATGTGGATGTGGATTATAAATTATAAGTTTAAGGGAGGAGAGAATATTACGAGTACTGGTTTTGACAATAAAGTTCTTAGCAAGATTTTTGGACAAAAAAGAGTTATGTTCAATGAGGGGATTGTAGAAAACTATGTTACAGTGAGCTGCATTACCTTCATGGGCAGCCAGATATAAAGAGAAAATTACGTGTCGTAGACTGGCATGGGCAGGACATGTAGGGTGAATTGCAGTTCACATAAATTCATTATAGTAAAAACATCACACACACATATTCACACTGAACATGACGAATATGATAATGGTGAATATGATGGTCAGGGACCGTTTGGACCTTAAAGTTTCCTGACATTTGCCTTACAGGTGAGGAAAGATAACATAACATATGAAAATAGCGCGTGGCGTTATCAAAACAGAACCTTTATATTCCAGTTATTTTAATTCTCTTATTCAATAATCATGGCACACCTGTAACATTTAATCAATTATGCAAATGTTTAAATAGCGGCTTCATGCATCAACCGGCTATGCGTCATTATTGAACTTTTCAGAAACGTTTAAGTAAATCTTCACTATTGATTGTAACAATACTGGATATTGCAAGTTATTTTCCTTGTTTGCATCAACAATCTAAGAGCGGATACATTTGGCGCTTAGCTGCATGATGCAAAATTTAGATTAGCATTTATTAAGATCTGGTTTCATAGTCGTTTGTTGCAAACATAGGACTGATGAAGTTTATTGAAAGATTTGTTGCTAAAAGTGTACATACTCTTATTTCATGAGCCAGTGCAACAGATGACATCAAAATATCTTTTTTTAAATGGCTCTTAGCCGGTTGATGCATAACATGGTCCAATTAATATCTTATGTATTCAGAATTCCATGGTTTGCTCCACTACAACCAGGTCTACCAACAAAAACGTATTTCTATTTAGTTCATAATTGAAGCTAGGTTCACGCTGCTACCTTATGGAACTCAACTTTCTATATAATTTTCCTACAAACAATTTCCATACATCTGTTTCATCCCTCATTCCTGGCACACGTCCTGCCTATCACAGTCTAGGAGCTTTTGACATGGACTCCCTGAAGTAGTCCTCGTCCCGAGATCCGAATGGAGGACTATTTCATCTCCAGAATATTTTACTTCAAGTGAAATCTACATCCGCGTTCCTTGACGGTTGTATTTTTACTTGAAAGATAATCGCACTTTTTACCAAGATACTTTTTTCGCCTTTGACCTGCAGGCACAATCTTATTATTATTATTGTTATTTTCTTCTGCTGAGGTCTCTGAGTAGTGTCGCTGCCTCGTACGTAGAGGGCCAGGGTTTGATGCCCCGGTAGGGACATTCCTGAGTGAAGGTTTCTTTTCCGAGCTTTTCCTCACCTGTAAGATAAATATCAGGAAACTTTAATGTCCATAAATATCGCTTATCATTTGGCCATCGTAATCATATTCGCCATGTTTAGTACGAATGGTGTGTTTCGTCTTAATGTTGTGTTGTTTTGTAAGAGGCTTTGACATATTGAGCTGATCACTCATTCGGGGAGGCCCTCCATGCCCTTGTGTGGCCAAGAAAGTGTGTGTTATCCATAGTTAAAATCCCTCTCAATTACAGGCCCCGGTGGCGTGTGAAAATAAAATGACCTATAAGGTGAGAGGTTCAACTAAGTTAATGGAATGGATTCTCGACTGGAAACAATTAGAAATACAGAAATTAGAAAATGGATCAATGAAAAAGATTTATAATGGATAAGATTGAACACCAGAAGTCTACACTTAAGAAGAATGCAGGATGGAAGACTACCGAAGGTCGTCCACACGTGGGAGATTGGAAGAAGGAGCAGAAAAGGAAGACAAATAACAATCAGCATTTACTAAGGAAAGTTGTTGCAAAGGATCAAGACTCAGGACAGAGCACAATGGAGAACTTTAATTGAAGGAAATTTGTGAATGTTTATCACAAACTGATAATAATCTGTAAGTCCGTAGTCATTTATGTATTTTTTTAAATTCTCATTTAAATTATCAAGATTGGTTGGAGAAAAACCTCAATGATTAGGACAATTCTCATAATAAAAATAAATAATTAATTTATTATTATTGTAAATTTTGATATCTTCAATATAATTTGTTGTTACAATTTTATATATGTACGAGTATATATCCATCCATCCATCCATAGTAATTCTGCCCGAGGGCAGGTCTTTCACTGCAATCTTAGCATTTCCATGCAATGTTTTGCAGCTTTACTAGGGAATTGTAGGTGTGGTAGCTTGCTTTCCACATCGGTGAAGGATGTTGATGATGATAATGATGATATGGATGATGATGGTCATATGATTTCGGGGACATTTGTCTTACAGGTGACGAAAAACGCCGATAAAAACCTCACCCAGAAAACTGTCCCGACCGGGGATCGAACCCGGGCCCGCTGCGTGACAAGACAGCATGCTACTTCCAGACCACAGCGGTGGTTATATATATATATATATATGTGTGTGTGTGTGTGTGTGTGTGTGTGTGTGTGTGTGTGTGTGTAAATAAATGTTTAATGTCTTTGACATTCTCCGATTCCTAATAATTATATCATTTATTATTATTATTATTATTATTATTATTATTATTATTATTATTATTATTATTATTATTATTATTATTATTATATTGAATTTCCAAATTTTGCGCAATTAATTTCATGCATGATATGGTTTTTATTCATAAAGTTGAAAAAAAATCTATTTAACTTGCGAAATCTGTTTACAAAACATAATCTGAGAAATAATGTAGATATGGCAACATTCTACTTGTAATTCTCCGTATCCGGAAAAATCGGTAAGTAGCTTAATGGCCTGGGTAATATTTCAATCGAATATACATATTGTATTATTTTTAATATTTACACGAAAACTATCATAGCTACATAAAAAATAAACATTTTCAGTCAATTTTGAAAAATTGTACTATTCAAAAATAATATTAAAACATCACTCATCAATTACATGAAGTATATATTTTATTTTAAAGTTCAAAGTTTTTAAAATATTTTGTTTCCATGTTAATTGACGATCCGTTTGTATTGTCAGAAGTGCATCAAGGTGACACAAGGTTACACTAAGCGATTGTGTTTTGTTAATTTGCAACACTGCACGCGTACATTGGATAAACCAGGCGCCTGCCGAGTATAAATCTAATAATTTGGTAAATATGAAGACGTGTGTGACGTCATCATAGCAGATGTAACAGTTAAATATCCATTTATAACAGCTATAAAAACAGTTATGCAGTTATAATTATTTATATATGCGTCTTAAACTTAAGAACTAACAAAAATAACTCATCGAAACTTTATTTTTTATTTAATTTTGTCTAAGATATGTTGTTGATTACATCAGATTTTGGCTACTTTTTAATATTTCCTGGTTTTAAACTTAATAGCTGTGCTGAATAACTGTGATCAGTTATAAATAAATGTTATAAATTCGCAATACGTGATTTCTCCATACTAACATATTACATTTATGATTTTACTTTCAGTGTCATGATAGCGGATTTCATGCCACCTACGTTAATTGAGTTAAAAATTGAAAAACGCACAAATTATTATAGCAATATGTGAATAATTACATGAGGAATACATATATGTTAATTATATCCCGAAAAATTGCGATAAATACCCTAAAAATTGAATGTCAATTTGAGGTGATTTTAGTGCAAGAACGGCATAATTACAACTTAAAACTTCCTTTTTTTTTTAAAACGTTTACAAACGGATGAGACAACTCATGGTGCGCCAGATCATCCAATAATCTTGTGTACATTAACTTGCCCACTTTCTCACCTAACTTACTGTCACTATCGAACCGGAGTAACATTTCCTCACGCGCATAAACTCCCCATATATCCCTATTCTTAGATGTTTTCCAATCATGATTTGTATATTCTACTTTCCTGATACCATTGTTAATATTGGCCATATACTATGGCTTTTTTACAGAGTTCTCATGCCCCTCTTTCATTCCTCATTTGTGGTACATGAACTGCCCACCGAAGTCTACGAGACTTGATTGTAAAAACCATGTCGTTTAAACTAATTCACTGGGACTATCGAACCCGTAGCTTTATGCCCGTGGGGATATAAGCTCTCCATACATCCCTATCCTGAGCTAATGTTATCCAATCATCCCCTGTTTAATCTACTTCACTCAAATCATGATTAATGTTATTCTCGCACTACATTCTTGGTCTATCAACTGGCCATTTTCGCTCTGGTTTTCCTACAAGAAGTTTCCATGATCCTCATTCATTGAAACTTGTCAATATAACATCATGTAGTTTAAACTAACCGTCTAACTTACTGGCACTATGGAACCATAGATTCATGACCACACCGACATAATCTCTCTATACATCCCTATTCTGAGCTATTGTTTTATAATCATCCCCTATATAATCTACTTCCCTCAAATCATTGGTTAATGTTATTCTTACGCTTCATTCTTGGTCTACCGTATGACCGTTTTCTCTCCATGCCCCTCTTATATTCCCAATCCCTGCCACATACCCTGCGCATCGCAGTCTACGAGACTTAACTGTTCTTATGATATCTTGTTTCCTATATAGATCATGCAGCTCACTGTTATGAAGGCTCCGTCTGTTCATCTCATTTTTGTCCTAAAATTTTCCTAAGAACTTTATTTTGAAATATTATAGTATTTTCATTGTATTATTGTTGTTATATTTATAATTATTATTAATCATTATATATACAGTCCACCGCTGTGGTCTCGAGGTAGTGTGCTTCCTTGTCACGCAGCGGGCCCGAGTTCGATCCCCGGTCAGGGCAGTTTTTCTGGGTGAGGTTTTTATCGGGGTTTTTCCTCACCTGTAAGACAAATGTCAGGAAAACTTTAAGGCCCAAACGGTCCCCGAAATCATATGGCCATCATCATCATCATCATCCTCATCATTACCATTATCATCATCATCATCCTTCACAGGTGTGGAAAGCAACGGGAAGCTACCACACCTACACAATTCCCTAGTAGAGCTGCAAGCATAGCATGAAAATGCTATGATTGCAGTGAAGGACCTGCCTTCGGGCAGAATTACTATGGATGGAATTATATATACGACGAATGCAAGAAAAGAGGTTACCTAGAAAACTTTGGAATGGTGTCCAGCTGGAAGAAGAAGGAAAGTAAGACCTCGAAACTCGTGGATGCAAGAAATAAGAACTGGAATGAGAGCAAGAGGACGGGAGGATATGGAGTGGATGGAAAGAGATGAGTGGAGAAGGAAAACAAAACTTTAGGCATAGAAAGATGTGTAATCATTTGAAAATCTGTATATAAATACATCAATAGCCCTAAATTATTACATAATTACAATTTAAAATGTATTTATTCATAGTTATAAGTAATATTATCCATCCATCCATAGTAATTCTACCCGCGGGCGGGTCTTTCACTGCAATCATAGCATTTTCATGCTATGCCTTACAGCTTTACTAGGGAATTATAGGTGTGATAGCTTTCCGTTGCTTTCCACACCGGTGAAGGATGATGATGATTTTCGGGGACCGTTGGGCTCTAAGCTTCCTGACATTTGTATTACAGGTGAGGAAAAACACCGAAAAAACTTCAACCATGAGCCTGTCCCTACCGGGAATCAAACCCGGGCCCGCTGCGTGACAAGGCACCACGGTACTTCGAGACCACAGAGGTGAATCTGATAAAATTAGAATTATATAATAATTATTATTAATTTTATTATTACATTATATAATAATATATATATATATAATAGCCTACATAATTTATTATTATTATTATTATTATTATTACTATTATTATTATTATTATAATTATGGGTTTTCAAATTTTACGTTACGATATGGTTCATATTTATAAAGTTCGAAAAAATGGGTAATTTACATGCGGAATCTGTTTACAAAATGTAGCCTGAGAAATAATCTAGATGTGGCAACAATCTATTTGTCATTCTCCATCTCCGGAAAAATCAATAAGTGCCTCAATGGCCTGGGTAAAATTTCAATCAAATACACATATTACATTATTTTTAATATTTGCACGAAAAGTATCAAAGCTGCGTAAAAAATAAACAGTTTCAGATAATTTTGAAAAATTAGGCTATTCAAAGATAATATTAAAACATCTCTGAGCTATTACATAGAGTATATATTTTATTTTAAACTTCAAAGTTTTTAAAATATTTCGTTTTCCATGTTAATTGACGATCCGTTTGTGTTGTCAGAACTGCGTCAAGGTGATACAAGGTGACACTAAGCGATTGTGTTTTGTTAATTTGCAACACTGTACGCGTACATTGGATAAACCAGGCACCTGCCGAGTATAAATCTTATAACTTGGTAAATATTTTCAGTGACATGATAGTGGATTTCATGCCAGAAGTACACCTACGTTAATTGAATTTAAAAATTGAAAAATGCGCAAATTATTTAGCAATATGTGCATAATGTCATGAGAAAAACATATATGTTGATTACATCCCAAAAAATTGCGATAAATGTCTTGAAAATTGAATGTGAATTTGAGGTGATTTAGCGCAACAACGGCATATATACAACGTAAAACTTGTTTTTTTTTTAACGATAAGGAACGGAAGATACAATACCGGATCATCCAATAATCTGAACATTAACTTGACCACTTTCTCGTCTAACATAATGTGACTATCGAAGAGGAGTATCATAGCCTCGCGGGCATAGGCTCTCCATACATCCCTATCCTAGGATGTTTTCCAGTCATTCCTTGTATATTCTACTTCCCTGATATCACTGTTAATATTAACCCCTACCTCTTTTTTGGCCTACCCTCTGGTTTTCCTACAGTCTCCATGCCCTTCTTTCATTCCTCATTTGTGTTACATGTGCTGTTCACCGAAGTCTATGAGATTTGACTGTATGAAATCATGTCTTTTAAACTAACCATCTAACTCACTAATGAACTCGCGGTTTCATGGCCGCGTGGACATTAGCTCTACATACATCCCTATCCTGAGCTAATGTTTTTCAATCATTCTTCTATAATCTACTTCCCTCCATTCAAGTTAATGTTATTATCCTACCGAATGGCGGTTTAGGATCTTGTTTTCCTATAAGCTACCATGCCCCACTTTCATTCCCCATTCGTGCCACATGTCCTGCTCATCGCAGTCTGTGAGACGCGACTGTACACAAACATGTATTTTAAATTAACCATCTAACTCACTATCGAACTCGTAATTTCATGACCGCATGGACATAACTCTCCATACATCCCTATCCTGGGCTAATGTTTTCAAATCGTCCCGAGTATAAACTGCTTCCCTCAAATCAAAGTTAATGTTATACTACCACTTCATTCTTGTTCCACCGAATGGCCGTTCTCAGTCTGGTTTTCCTACAAGAAGCTGTCGTGACCTGGCCCTCGGGTAGATCAGACAATTTGAAGGTAGGATTCGTTGTGAGTCCAAGAACTCCAGTGAATGCAGAACTTGATTTAATATATTTATTAAAGACGATGATTAAAAAGTTACAATACTGTGCCTCTAACTGTCATAGAGACGAGGTCGGAACCATGAAGAATAAGCCCTGATGCCAAGGGCATCATCCGTTATAAACCCTCTGATAAGCGGGCGTGGCATGGACGCTGAGTTGGAATGTATCACCCTCATTTCCAAATAAGGAGATATCTCTTCTAAAGTTACGTATGAAGACTGGAATTTACCAGCCATGTTATCTTACTGTATTCAACTAGGGGATGGAGAGTAATCTTATCTTGACTCGACGCCCCTGTATTAGACTGGGGGATGGTGAGTAATATTATCCAAACTCAACGCCCCTGCCTGTTTCAACTTGAATATCCACATGTAATTATTATTATATATTAGAGTGTCCAGTACGCAATTTCCCTTCATAATATAATATAAATACATTCTGATTGTTAATTCAATACTTTAATATATATATATATATGGATTTTATGCTATTGGCTAACAGTGCAATAATTAATTAGTATATGCGGTAATAATGCTACAGCCAGCACAAAGCTTCCATGACTCCCTTTTATTCCCCATTCGTGCCACTTGTCCTGAGCATTGCAGTCTGTGAGACTTAACAGTTCTTATTATATCATGTAGCTCCTGGTATGTAAGTCTTCTGCATTTGCCCGTCTGTTCATCTCTTTATGTCCTAAAATTTTCTAAAGAGTTTTATTCTGAAATAGTACAGTATTTTCATCATATTATTATTTATTATTATCAATATTAATTATAAAGTAATTATGATTTATATTTAATTTATTATTAATTATAAGTAGTATTAGTATTATAATACAGTTATTATTATTATTATTATAATTATTATTATAGATTTTCCAAATTTTTCAGTTTATATGTTACGTTTGGTTTATATTTATAAAGTTTGAAAAAATGGCTAATTAACTTGCGAAATCTGTTTACAAAACATAGTCTGAGAAATAATGTAGATGTGGCAACAATCTACTTGTCATTCTCCGTCTTCGCAAAAATCAATAAGTAGCTCAATGGCTTTGGTAATATTTCAATCGAATTTACATATTACATTATTTTTAATATTTACACAAAATACTATCAAAGCTGCATAAAAAATAAACATTTTCAGTCAATTTAAAAAAATAAGCTATTCAAAAATAATATTAAAACATCTGAGAGCAATTACATAGAGTATATATTTTATTTTAAACATCAAAGTTATTAAAATATTTCGTTTGCATGTTAATTGACGATCTGTTCATATTGTCAGGACTGCGTCAAGGTGACACGAAAACAACGCCACTTAGCGATTGTGTTTTGTTAATTTGCAACACTGTAGGCGTACCTTGGATAAACCAGGCGCTTGTCGTGTATAAATCTTTGTACATTCAACATGTAAGAATTGTGATAGTTATTAAAACGTGCGTGGAGTGTTTTAATGCGTGTGAAATGGACGCAAGTGCTTTGTTTCTGTCCTCAATTGAACACAAGGTTAGTAATTTATATTATTATTTGATAAATTGTATAAAAATGAACATCTGCGAATCCGTCTTTTATGAATTCAAAAACTATTTGACGGAGTTGGTGTTTTTACCATCATTTAGATACTTTTTTGGGAAAATTTACGTATATAACATATAGTACATATGGTAATAAGAAATAAAAAAGTGGATCTGTGCACTGAAAAGTCGTTTTTTGGATTCCTAAATTGTTTATTTTGTCTAAACCATAACAAATACACCATACTTGAATACCTAAAAAAATCTTCAAAAAAGTCCACTACAGCATATGCCTATCTTTCACGGATAACTCACAATAAATTTTCTTTGAAACTTAGATTAAAAGTAAGCATTTATTTACTAAGACTTTTCCTACAACACAATGTTAGCGCTATAATATTATTAACTGTTCAACAAATTACAGAAAGTACATATTTTGATTTGATATTTCCTTCTAAACATTTTAATAAGTTGTTTATATATAACCTGTGTCCATGCGAACAACGTCATGGATCCAGTTAGTAGAAAATAATATACCATATTATTATATTGATTAAAATTGAATAAGTTGTTAAACTCTTTGACTTCACACATAAATTAGATGTCCGATCCCATCAGCACATAGTCCTTTATATCCCTCCTCATCACACTACCTATCACTCAAAATATTTTTAAGTTTGTCTTGCTAGAACATTGGAATTCTCTTCCACTCTATGTCAGAGACTGTCAAACTTTACCATCTTTCAGAAACAAATTTAAAATACAATTATTAACAGAAAAATCTCACTAATATTATTTTATAACAATTAACAACATGTTTTTCCATTAAAAAATAGCTGCATGATATGTATAATAAGAAGAGTTAAGTATCGTAGACCGCGATGGGCAGGACATGTGGCGTATGGGGAATGAAAAAGGTGCATGGAAGATTCTTGTAGGAAAATCAGGGAAAACGACCAGTTGGTAGATCAAGAATGAGGCGGGAGAATGACATTATCCATTATTTGAGGGAAGTTGATTATACAGGAGATGATTGGAAAATATTAGCTCAAGATAGGGATGTATGGAGAGCTTAGGTCCGCGCGGCCATGAACCTATGGGTTCGATCGATAGAGCCAGTGAGTTAGTTATTTAATAAAAATAGTATTATGATTTATCAATATATTTACCTAATGTTTCATATATATATATTCTCGCGACATCTAGTAATAATGGAGAATATAATACATAATAAGAAAAATAAGTGTTTGAATTGGATTCGCCTGGTAGTGTAATGGATATCACGCTGAGGTACAGACTCAGAGATCCGGGTTCGAATCCCGTCCAGGCATTTTTTTTTTCTTATCATACCATATATATATATATATATATATATATATACACACACACTTACTCTTACTATAAGAGATCTGTGAGACTCAACTCCTACACCATTAAATTGTCAATCGTAGGTGTTCTGCTTGAAATTATTTACTACCCTACTGTTAAATGAATATTGGGCAAAACTTTCAAACATGTGACAAGACGTTCAAGTACCCTAATAGACTCCTGCCAAATAATGTTTACTCTTAGGGTTTAATTTTTAGAGGTATTCACTATCGTTTACAATGATTTTTTTCATGTTTTCTAACGATTATTTGGATATATTGAATATTGCGATATTGAACTACTGCACATACGAACCGTAAAGACGTGGCAGCCATATTTATTTTAAATAATGTTCTATGTAACTAACAAAGTCCATAAGATTGTTCCAGTGCAGCAAACATAGAGTGTGCACTAATTAAATTTACACATATAGGCCTACTTCAGAACTTATGATTTACACTATTTTTGGGCGTTGCATTCTTTCATTTAAATTTCGTTAGGTTAGCTTTCAGTTTGGTCGGTAACGTGAGTTCAAATATCGTGTTGACTGCATCCAGTGATTCTATTCTCGTCTGTTGGCGCATGCGCAAGGTGTATGGTTGGAAACATTTTCTTTCAACATGTTGGAAGGTATTTCCTTATTGTACTTGAGAATGGCACTAGTTTTAATCTGTAATTATGTTAATTAAACGTTAAAAATACTCATGTAATTCTTACCTTATATTTTGGATATGGATTTCATTCTTCTTTCCTTTTGGTGCGCGAAGATTTCAGTTACCATCATTGAAATTATGATTTGTTTTTCCAGTTAGATACACTAGATTTTCACTCTGGTTTTTGTCCACGTGAATCCCCTTCGAAAAAATTACACGGAAAACATAAAAGTGAATTTTCATACAAATAAGTAAAATTTCAAAATTTGGATCGAAACAATGATTAAATTGGAATAGGTGGTTAGCATATTTTGAATTTTCTAAATTTCTGTTATATGCTGTCATGTGTTCCTTTATCCGAGAGATAAAAGGTCTACCAGTTTGTCCTATAGAGACATTGTCACATGTGCCACACTTCAATTTATATACACCTGATAATTTTTCTTTTTTTGTTTTGGTTTTATTGTTTTTTATGATATTTTGTAGAGTTTTATTAGTTTAAATGCCACATTAATGTTCAACTTTTTAAAGTGTTTAGATATTTTATTTGAAAGTGGGCCTATGTATGACATTACGACACATGTCTTTATGTTTTCTTTGGGTAAAGGGAAAACTTTGTTAATTGCTTTTTTGTAATGAACCTTCTTAATTAAACATTCTATAATTTGAGGGTCTTAGCCATTATTAACAGCCAATTGTTTAATAATATTCAATTCATTATTATATTCCAAGGGTGAAAGAGGGATATTTAAAAGTCTATGAATGTAACTATTAAAGGCTGCCATCTTATGAGTATATGGGTGAAGAGAATAATAATATTCAATTCATTATTATATTCCAAGGGTGAAAGAGGGATATTTAAAAGTCTATGAATGTAACTATTAAAGGCTGCCATCTTATGAGTATATGGGTGAAGAGAAGAACTATGACTAGTGGTATCAGTATGAGATGGTTTGTGAAAGATACCAAACTCAAACTTATTATCAATGTGTTTTATTGATAAATCCAAGAAATTTATACTATTATTTGTTTCTAATTCCATTGTGAAATTAATACTTCTGTGAATGTTATTAATAAAATTTAAAAAGGAATTCAATTGCCTTCTAGTTCCTATGAAGCCTGCTATGACATCATCTACATAACGATAACAAAATAGAACATTTCTAGCTAATACATTCTTAAGTATGGTTTGTTCTAAGTCATGCATAAAAATCTCTGCCAAAAGAGGGCTCAACGGATCACCCATAATCAAACCATCTTTAGCTATGTATAACTGTAGGCTTTCACGGCCGGCGTCTTGATCCCTATTAGGTTCGTCTTCCGGGCATATAGGCCGTGGTCCAGTCGTTCTTCTACTCGACGTTTCGTCTACTGCTGCGGTAGACATCTTCAGGAGATACTGCGTGCTTTCTGTGAACTCCTCAACAGTCGGCTGCAGACTGGCTGGTCGTTGGAAACTCCCTCCCTATTTATAGGCACGCCCCTGGTGGAGAGGCGGTTTTCTGCGCGGTCCGTGTTGCGTGCTGTTTTGTCCAGGCTGTCGCTAGCAGAAGTCATAGGCTTCGTTGTCGTATTGTGCAGTGCCGGGATCCAGATTTGTTTATCTTCATGGTTTCTTCTTTTTTGTTAAAGGAATTTTTGTGTTTATATATTTCAATGGCTTCTCTGTACAGTCTGGTGTAATAATGTGATGTTTGGGACAATACCTGTGTTTCTTCGAATCTTATTATATGTTCTTGGTTGTTCATCCAGTGTTGAAAGAAGAAATATCGGTACTTGCCAAAGGAGGAAATTTTGCTGTAACACCTAAAACAGTACCTATTGAAGACATCATAGCCAATGTAGAAGCCGGAATAAGGCAGCTGCCTATTCATCAGAGTGAGGAAATAAGGGGCGAAGTGTCTCGCATTCTCCGTAAAACCAAACCACCGGTGAGTAATTTATCACGAAAAGAAAAAGTAGCTTTACATAATCTAAACGAAGACAAAGACATCATCGTTCTTCCTGCAGATAAAGGAAATGCCACCGTCATCATGGAAACAGAACAATACAACCAGAAAATGCAACAGCTTTTAGATCCAGAGACATACAAGATTCTTAAAACTGATCCTACAGCAAGAGTTCTACGTAAATCCAATAAACTTATCAAGAGCTCCACACTTGATGAAGACACTAAACGAGGATTGTACAAATCAGAAGCACTGCCACCAAGATTGTATGGATTACCAAAGATACACAAGGAAGGAACACCACTCAGACCTATTGTTTCGGCCATTGGATCACCTACATATGAACTCGCCAAGTTTCTCGCCACACTATTGAAACCGTATATTGGAAAAACTGACACGTTTGTAAAAGACTCCACGCACTTCATAGAAAAAATAGACGCTCTGAAACTCAAGCCAAACGATAAAATAATAAGCTTCGATGTGGTTTCTTTATTTACTAAGATACCTATCCCAGACACTATGACATACTTGCAAGAACTCTTTCCCCCAGACATAGTAGCGCTGTATAACATATGCCTCACAGAAACGTATTTCCAATGGGGAGGAATATTCTACGAGCAAATAGATGGCGTGGCCATGGGAAGTCCATTAAGCCCCGTAATAGCCAATTTTTACATGGAACAATTTGAAAAACAGGCCTTGGAGAATGCTACATTAAGACCTTCAGTTTGGCTGAGATATGTGGACGACACATTCGTCATTTGGGAGCATGGTGAAGAAGAACTTGATAACTTCAGGCAACATTTAAATGGTATTTGTCCCAGCATCCAATTCACCCTGGAAAGAGAAGAGAACAACAGTCTACCGTTTTTGGATGTTTTAGTAATTCGAAACCAAGACATGACACTTGGACACAAGGTATACAGGAAAAAGACTCACACAGACAGATACCTACATAAGCGGTCCAACCATCATCCCAGACAAAAACGCGGAATAATTAAAACCCTGGTGGAACGAGCCAAAAGGATTTCGGAACCACAGTATCTACAAGAAGAAATTAATCATCTCCAAGCAGCGTTTCAATCCAATGGATACAGCAAAACAGATTTTCGCCGAGCCATAAATCCCAACAAATACATATCCGAAAACGGGAACAAGGAGGAGGCAAAGGGTAAGGTGTACCTACCATATATCAAGACAATAACGGAGAGAATTGGTCGAATATTAAATAAATATAACATATCTACAACCTACAAGCCAACACAAAAAATCAGCAATATACTGCGCCCAGCCAAAGATACAAGAGATCCGTTAAGTACTGCCGGTATATATCGCATCCCTTGCAGTTGTGGACAGGTTTATATCGGCACAACAAAAAGAATGGTTACCACAAGATTGCAAGAACACAAGAGGCATTGCAGACTAAAACAAAAGGAAAAATCAGCCGTAGCGGAACACTGGATGAACAACCAAGAACATATAATAAGATTCGAAGAAACACAGGTATTGTCCCAAACATCACATTATTACACCAGACTGTACAGAGAAGCCATTGAAATATATAAACACAAAAATTCCTTTAACAAAAAGAAGAAACCATGAAGATAAACAAAATCTGGATCCCGGCACTGCACAATACGACAACGAAGCCTATGACTTCTGCTAGCGACAGCCTGGACAAAACAGCACGCAACACGGACCGCGCAGAAAACCGCCTCTCCACCAGGGGCGTGCCTATAAATAGGGAGGGAGTTTCCAACGACCAGCCAGTCTGCAGCCGACTGTTGAGGAGTTCACAGAAAGCACGCAGTATCTCCTGAAGATGTCTACCGCAGCAGTAGACGAAACGTCGAGTAGAAGAACGACTGGACCACGGCCTATATGCCCGGAAGACGAACCTAATAGGGATCATCTTTAGCTATGTACAATTTGTTATTAAATTCAAAGTAATGTTGATGTAAGCATGTTTTAAGAGTGTGTAATATTTCTTCAACTACAAAACCATTCACTTTATTAGTTAGTAACATTCTATTAATAATCTCTATTACATCAATAGTAGGTATAGTGGGAAACAGATTCTTTACATCAAAAGAAACTAAAATTAAGTTATTAGGCAAATCTATGTTCTTTATATTGTCAATTAATTCAATAGAGTTTTTTATACTGTAAATTGGATTGAACTTGGTATTAGATGAAATTATATTTATTAGCTTTTTAGACATTTTGTATGATGGAGAACTTATAAAGGATACTACTGGTCTAATAGATTATGTAATTTAACTAGGGAGTACAGTTTGGGTGGTTGGGGATTCATTTGTATTATAGAGTATTCAAAAAAGTTATTAAAAATTATACTAGTTTTATAAATATTTATAATTTCTTTTTGATGTTTCTCTGTTAATTTATCAATAATTTGAAAATTATCTGAATTTAGAAAATCTACGGTTTTAGAGATATAATCATCCTTATTTAAAGCTATTAAAGTTTGTCCTTTATCTGCTCATGTAATAACAATATCATCATTTAAAGTTTTCTTTTTTATATCTTTAGCTATCTGATTATAGAATATATGCCTTGGTATTTTTTCTGACCATCCTTGATCATTTTTGTGAGAGCATATTTTTCTGACTCAACATTAACTGGTTCAGATAATGTGTTATTATCTTTTAAAATCAATTCACATTCCACACCTAAATTTTGTAATAGAATATTACTATTGTCAACATTAAAATTAAATTTAAAACCCTTATTTAACAAGTCAATTTCATTTTTAGTAAAATTAGTGTCAGAAAGAAGTATTTCTTAATTAAAAAAAAACAAACTCTGAAAATTACATGGAATTAAGAAATCCAGTGAAGTTACTAGTTTATCCAAACACAGTGACTGGACTCGCTGGTTCCTAGTTGTCAGGATTCCAGTTCCATCAGCTCAGGATAAACACATTAGATGTAGAGAGAGGAGAGTATCAAGTCATATAGAAGATATTAAATAATGTGACGAAAATTTATATGAACCATGAAATAGTAAATTAACGATAAATGAACTACTACATGTTTTCCGTTCATTTGAGCGTAAGCTAATTTAGAATTTTAAAAAATCCACTTTAGGCTACTAGCTGTCACCCTTTTATTATTCGCTTCTACCACTAACCAACTTTCTATCCCAATTCAAGTTACCCATAAAATTCTATACAATTCACACTATATTCCAACGTATTTTAAATACAACTCTAAGCCTGTTTTTCAGCGAGATTCGAAACTTGGACTTCTGATCTATAGAACCACTCCTTAAAGGTGTTGGCTAATTTGCCAATTTGGAAAACCAATATTCTCATTAGCCTTAATTGTTACAGGTTTTTCGGAAAATTAATTTAAAATTGTTTTCAAGACATATAAATTATTCCTAGTATTGAAAAATGACTAAGTATAAAATAGCAAAGAAAGTTCAGAAATATATATATCCATCCATAGTAATTCTGCCCGAAGGCAGGTCCTTCACTGCAATCATAGCATTTTCATACTATGCTTGCAGCTTTACTAGGGAATTGTAGGTGTGGTAGCTTCCCGTTGCTTTCCACACCGGGTGAAGGATGATGACGATAATGATAAGGATGATGATGATGACGATAATGATAAGGATGATGATGATGACGATAATGATAAGGATGATGATGATGACGATAATGATAAGGATGATGATGACGATAATGATAAGGATGATGATGATGGCCATATGATTTCGGAGACCGTTTGGGCCTTAAAGTTTTTCCGTCATTCGTCTTACAGGTGAGGAAAAACCCCGATAAAAACCTCACCCAGAAAAACTGGCCGGACCGGGGATCGAACCCGGGCCCGCTGCGTGACAAGGCAGCACGCTACCTCGTGACCACAGCGGTGGACATATATATATTGATGATTGTTTGTCATCAACATTCATATGTTGTATTTATAAAGGAGAAAGAGCAATTTTTAATGTTTATTTTCTAAATGAAGAAATATAAAAATGTAACTGATATGTGACGTAATAACCAATGTTAAACTAATGTGATGTTAGTGTGAGGAGATATTAACAGTTTTTTCTCACCAATGTTTGTTAATGTGATGTTAGTGTGAGGAGATATTAACAGTTTTTTCTCACCAATGTGTGTTAATGTGATGTTAGTGTGAGGAGATATTAACAGTTTTTTCTCACCAATGTGTGTTAATGTGATGTTAGTGTGAGGAGATATTAACAGTTTTTTCTCACCAATGTGTGTTAATGTGATGTTAGTGTGAGGAGATATTAACAGTTTTTTCTCACCAATGTTTGTTAATGTGATGTTAGTGTGAGGAGATATTAACAGTTTTTTCTCACCAATGTGTGTTAATCCTCATATTATTTGTGGAATATTAAAAGAACTTAACAGAAATATGGATCTTACTAATTAACCACCGCTGTGGTCTCGAGGTAGCGTGCTGCCTTGCCACGCAGTGGACCCGGGTTCCATCCCCGGTCGGGGCAGTTTTTGTGGGTGAGGTTTTTATCGGGGATTTCCTCACCTGTAAGACAAATGTCAGGAAAACTTTAAGGCCCAAACGGTCCCCGAAATCATATGGCCATCATCATCCTTGTCATTATCATCATCATAATCATCATCCTTCACCGGTGTGGAAAGCAACGGGAAGCTACCACACCTACAATTCCCTAGTAAAGCTGCAAGCATAGCATGAAAATGCTATGATATCAGTGAACGACCTGACTTTGGGCAGAATTACTATGGAAATGGTATATAACATGAATATTATAGTTTGTACACAGGAAGTGAGTCGATGTGTATTAACTAATATCTACTGTGAGGCACATGGTTCAAAATTAGGACTTTTTTTGTATTTTGAAAACCAATATGAAAGGGTTCTTCGCCCGCCTTAACTCTCAAATTCCGCGGCAAACCGCAAGAATTCGTGAAAATATTAACTAAAACTGAAATATACTAAACCTCATTGAGCCATATTTAAAATGACTAAAACAACAAAAACAGTGACATCATTCGATACAATGAATGTTAAACATAGTCCAAATGAACGGATTCTTATGTCGTCCGTGCAACGTTTCTGCATAATTACCAAATATTTAGCTGTTAACAGCCCCTCCCCTTGCTGAACAAACAAACGTTAGTTTGTATTTCCAATATCAGAAATGATGGAAAAGGGATCAACTGTTAGGAGAAACGTGTTGGCAGGTGTCATTTCTAGAGAACAAATTCCTAAACAAGTACTTAATGATCCTCCAAGTTGGGGGTTGGTTGTTAGGCCCAGTCTCTGTAAAATTTGCTACAAAACAAATACAAATATTGTGTATAGTCGAGAAAAACATAGTTGAGAAGTATGTAATGATATTATTTCTATTTTACGATATACAAACGCCAATTGTATCCTTCCGCCATTCGCGCCACAATTACTGTCACATTGACAGTGTGAAGTATATAAGACATGTGATCGTTGACTGGTGAAATTTTTCACTAAACTTGTGAGATACATTTGAAATAACTATTTTTTTTACCACTAGTCAAACGTTTACGAGATTTGTGTTTTAAAAATTTAGATGGCGACATAGCAACAGAAGACTCAACACCTTCAGCCATTTTGTTGGCTCAGTATCGACTGAAGCTTGACTTAAATGCATCATCAATATGTAATAAACTTGCTGTAATTATTGATTAGGTATATTTTAGAATATTTTCTACGTTTTGAATATTATTATTTTCATTCAGGAAGAATAACAGTATATTCAGAGGAGATATTTTTAATTCAATGAAGGGAACTAATTTTTCGCGTACTTATTGCTTCTACAACGTACTTTGGTGTCGATAACCAATGAAAAGCGATATAGTCACATGGTTTTGTTTTGATGAGGATCACTTAAGAACGGATGGCCTTTAGGAAGAAGAAATGTAGGAAGATCCATTAAAATATGGACAGACCAAATCTAATATGAGATTGGGACATACTTTAAAGTGTAATCCTTGATTATGATAATGATATATGATTCCATAACAGTGGGTGGTTTGTGTGTGTTTCTTGGAGGAATTTTAATCCAGTTTGAAAAACTCCAGTTGTGCAAAACTGTAAGATGCTAAGTTCCAGTTGCAATTTAAACAAAGCAGATGTATTTCCATTGATCGAGTAACAATTTTACCTTTGAGAGTGTAAGAAAATGTAGTTGCCCTCTAACACTCGAAATAAATAAAACAAAAATATATATTATTTAGCAGACGTCTATATAAGTTATATGGGAAATTTTCAAAATATATAATCACAATTTTAATACATTAAATAAGCATTGTTTTATTATTACGCATGCGCAATGTAGAATACATTGGAAATTCATGTATTGACTTAGGGCGGAGTTATCCGGGCTGTTGGTCATGAAGTTCCCCGTCCGGCGTGCTCAAGGGTTGTCTCTTCAGCCCGCAAATATTATTCAGGATCCGTTGTTCAAAATTACCACTTCTGTACAATAATAACAAATTAAAACATTTGAAAATCAGAGAGAAATAACAAACAGTTTAGTGAAAAATATCCCGCATCATCAATTGAAGACGAGGTGAAAATAGTAGCAAAATTTACAGGCGAGTCAGCATACATTCTACTCGTAATGAAATTGTAAGTAAAGCATATTTATCGATGTGAAGGAAATAAATAAATAGGTGGCCCAAAATATTTTTTATACAATTACTCGATCGGAAATTTTCTGCATTATAAAACTGGTTATGCTCTCAACACTCCATTTTTGCAGTTTTTAAATTACGAGATATTTTTTATTTTAGGTAAAAACACGAGGACTGTAGACTACCTAACTTGATCGGAACATTCTCGATATGCACCGGATTTTCTATATTACAAATGCCGGACATATTCACTGGAATACATTTTTGCAGTTTTCAAAATTTAGGTTTTTGACATTTTGGAAAAATACCAAGAACATAGGTTCGGATTTCCTCGTTCGGGAAATTTTCGATTTAGATAGTATTTTATATAGTTTCCTTTTTTTAATGTCAAAATTATCGAGGTATTAAAAAATGCAAAAATCAATCTAGAGGGTGTGTCATGGATTATAATGAAAAAATTCCAGTCTAAATTCAAAATTACACAACTGAGTTTTAAAAGACTATGGTTTCTTTTTAAAAATTAAAATTTTCGAAATCTTGAAAACTGCGAAAAAACAATCTACAGAGTATTTCCGGGATTTATAATGCAAAAAATCCGCTCTAAATCCAAAATTTCAAAATTGAATTTTTCAAGGTTTGGTGTTTTTCCAAAAAATGTCAACATTTTCGAAATTACAAATAATCTAGAAATACTATCTAGTGGGTGTGTCCGCGATTTCTAATCAAAAAAAATCCGGTCTAAATCCAAAATTTCAAGGCCATAGACTTGGTTTTTTTCCAAAACAAATCAAAATTTTCATAATTTCAAAAAAACAGCAAAAATATAATCTCGAGCGTGTGTCCGGGATATCTAGCAGTAAAAATCCGGTTAATATCCAAAATATGAAAATTAAATTTCGTGTTTTTCCAAAAAAAAGTGTAAACATTTTCAAATTTCAAAAACTGAAAAAATACTATCTCCAGGTTGTGTTCGGGATTTCTAATGCAAAACCATCCGGTCTAAATCCAAAATTTTAAAATTGAGTTTTCCAAAGCTATAGTCTTAGTTTTTTTTTTCCAAAAAGTGTAAAAATTATCGAAATATCAAAACCTGCAAAAATACAATGTAGAGGGTGTGTCCGGGATTTGCTAATGCAAAAAAAAAACCGGTCTAAATTCAAAATTGAATTTTAAAAGGCTATAGTCTTGATGTTTTTCCAAAAAAGTCGACATTTTAGAAATTAAAAAAATGCAATCTAGAGGGTGTGTGACAATTATTTCTAATGCAAAAATCTGGTCTAAATTCAAAATTTCAAAATTGAGTTTTTCCAAAAAAGTCAAAATTTTCGAAATTTCAAAAACTGCAAAAATACTATCTAGAGGGTGTATCCGGTATTTATAATGCAAAATTCCGGTCTAAATCCAACAGTTGAAAATTGAGTTTTCTAAGAATATATTTTTTTTCCAAAGAATGTCAAAATTTTCGAAATTTCAAAAATTGCAAAAATACTATCTAGAGGGTGTATCCGGGATTTATAATGCGGAAAATCCGGTCTAAATCCAAAACTTGAAAATTGGGTTTTATAAGACTGTAGTCTTCTGTTTTTCCAAAAAAATGTCAAAATTTTCGAAATTTCAAAAACTGCAAAAATAATATCTAGATGGCGTATATGGGATGTATAATGCAAAATATCCGGTCTAAATCCAAAATTTCAAAATTGAGTTTTCCAAGACAATAGTCTTTGTGTTTTTCCAAAAAATGTCAAAAATTGCGAAATTTCAAAAACTGCAAAAATAATATCTGGAGGGTGTATCCGGAATTTATAATGCAAAAATCCTGTCTAAATCCAAAATTTCCAAATTGAGTTTTCCAAGACAATAGTGTTTGTGTTTTTCCAAAAAATGTCAAAATTTGCGAAATTTCTAAAACTGCAAAAATACAATCTAGAGGGTATATCCGGGATTTATAATGCAAAAAATCCGGTCTAAATCGAAAATATCAAAATTGATTTTCTCAAGAATGTAAGTGTTTGCATTTTCCAAAAAAAAGTCAAAATTTGCGAAATTTCAAAAACTGCAAAAATAATATCTGGAGGGTGTATCCGGAATTTATAATGCAAAAATCCTCTCTAAATCCAAAATTTCCAAATTGAGTTTTCCAAGACAATAGTGTTTGTGTTTTTCCAAAAAATGTCAAAATTTGCGAAATTTCTAAAACTGCAAAAATACAATCTAGAGGGTGTATCGGGGATTTATAATGCAAAAAATCCGGTCTAAATCGAAAATATCAAAATTGATTTTCTCAAGAATATAAGTCTTTGCATTTATCCAAAAAAAGTCAAAATTTGCGAAATTTCAAAAACTGCAAAAATACTATCTAGAGGGTGTATCCGGGATTTATAATGCAAGAAATCCGGGCTAAATCCAAAAGTTCAAAATTGAGTTTTCCAAGACTATAGTCTCTGTGTTTTTCCAAAAATGTCAAAATTTTCGACATTAAAAAACTGCAAAAATACTATCTACAGGGTGTATCCGGGATTTATAATGCAAATATCCGGTCCAAATTCAAAATTTTCAAAATTGATTTTCTCAAGACTATAGCCTTTGTGTTTTTCCAAGAAATATGAAAATTTTCGAAATTTCAAAAACTGCAAAAATACTATCTAGAGGTTGTATCCGGGATTTATAATGCAAAAAATCCAGTCTAAATGCAAAATTTCAAAACTGGGTTTTTCAAGACTATTATAGTCTTTGTATTTTTTCAAAAATTGTCAAAATTTTCGAAATTTCAGAAACTGCAAAAATACTATCTAGAGGCTGTATCCGGGATTTATAATGCAAAAAAACCGGCCTAAATTCAAAATTGATTTGTCAAGACTATAGCCTTTGTGTTGTTCCAAGAAATGTCAAAATTTTCGACATTTCAAAAACTGCAAAAATACTATCTAGACGGTGTATCCGGGATTTATAATGCAAAAAATCCGGTCTAAATCCAAAATTTCAAAATTGAGTTTTTGCAATACTATAGGCCCTATATTGTCTTTGTGTTTTAAAAAAAAAAGAATTCCAAATTTCAAAAACTGAAAAAATAGTATCTAGAGGGTCTATGCGGGATTTATAATGCAAAAAAATCCTGTCTAAATCCAAAGTTTCAAAATTGAATTTTCCAAGACTATAGTCTTTGTGTTTTTCGAAAAAATGTCAAAATTTTCGAAATTTCAAAAACTGCAAAAATACTATCTAGAGGATGTATCCGGGATTTATAATGAATAAAATCCGGTCTAAATCCAAAATTTCAAAATTGAGTTTTCCAAGACTATAGTCTTCGTGTTTTTCCAAAAAATGTCAAAATTTTCGAAATTTCAGAAACTGCAAAAATAATATCTAGAGGGTGTATCCGGAATTTGTAATGCAAAAAATCAGGTCTAAATCCAAAATTTCAAATTGAGTTTTCCAAGACTATACTCTCTGTGTTTTTCCACAAAATGTAAAAATTTTCCAAATTTCATTAACTGAAAAAATACTATCTACAGGGTGTATCCGCGATTTATAGTGCAAAAAATCGGATCTAAATCCAAAATTTCAAAATTGAGTTTTCCATGACTACAGTCTTTGTGTTTTTTCCAAAAAAATGTGAAAATTTTCGAAGTTTCAAAAACTGCAAAAATAATTTCTAGAGGGTGTGTCTGGGATTTATAATGCAACAAATCCGGTCTAAATCCAAAATTTCAAAATTTCCAAAAAATGTCAAAATTTTCGAAATTTCAAAAACTGCAAAAATACTATCTAGAGGGTGTATCAGGGAATTATAATGCAAAAAATCTGGTCTAAATCCAAAATTTCAAAAGTGAGTTTTCCAAGTCTTTGTGTTTTTAAAAAAAAAGTCAAAATTTTCGAAATTTCAAAAACTGAAAAAATAGTATCTAGAGGGTCTATCTGGGATTTATAATGCAAAAAATCCTGTCTAAATCCAAAATTTCAAAATTGAGTTTTCCAAGACTATAGTAAATGTGTTTTTCCAATAAATGTCAAAATTTTCGTAATTTCAAAAACAGCAAAAATACTATCTAGAGGATGTATCCGGGATTTAGAATGCAAAAAATCCGGTCTAAATCCAAAATTTCAAAATTGAGTTTTCCAAGACTAGAGTCTGTGTTTAAATAAATTAATAATAATAATAATCATTGTTACTACCATTATTATTATTATTATTATTATTATTATTATCATTAAACGAGTGGAGAAGGAAAATAAAACTTTAACATTAAAAATCTGTATATAAATAAATAAATAAATATATAGTTTATTTTTATGTATAAAATAAAACTGCAGACAGAGGAAATATTATTGCCTCAATTTTAATTTGATTCGCTTTATTTCGTAACTTCTATGCACTGGACACTAAGTGAAATCTGTTTTGTAAACAAAACTTAGAGATGATTGCTGACCATTATTATTATTATTATTATTATTATTATTATTATTATTATTATTATTATTAAACGAGTGGAGAAGGAAAATAAAACTTTAAGATGTTTAAACATTAAAAATCTGTATATAAATAAATAAATAAATATAGCCTATAGTTTATTTTTATGTATAAAATAAAACTGCAGACAGAGGAAATATTATTGCCTCAATTTTAATTTGATTCGCTTTATTTCGTAACTTCTATGCACTGGACGACTATGTGAAATCTGTTTTGTAAACAAAACTTACAGACGATTGCTGACTGTACCTACAAGAACCGCACAAAACTGTCCTTGAATCTGATGTATTGGTTGTGCTAGTTTCGTGGTATTCCCTTGAAACACATGTTTACCTATTTGCAGCGTTGTTTCATGGAAAATGTACAATAACGTTAAAAAAAGAATGAGTCAGCGATAAAATTTTACTGCAGAAACATAACAAATGCGTTTTCCTCTCTGTATTAATTCTGTTATTTCTATAATATCTAATCGAGTTATCTCTTATAATTCACTGACGCTATCGAACCCGTAGGTTCATAGCCGCGCGGACATAAACTCTCCATACATCCCTTTCCTGAGCTAATGTTCTCAATCATCCCGTGTATAATCTATTTCCATCAAAACCTGGTTAATGTTATTATCCCATCTGATTCTTGGCCTCTCTACTATGCGCTGTCCCTCTGGTTTTCCTACAAGAAACTTAGATGTCCCTCTTTCATTCATATTATTCGTGCCACATGTCCTGCCCAACGCAGTCTACATATCTCTTATTATTATTATATCTGGTTTCCTATGTAGATCATGTAGCTTAGTTGGCCACTACATGTTTCATTGGGTCTGTAAGCTGACCGCATGCCATTTATGGCATATGTAGGGAAATAAGCGTAGCTAAATTGGCTTGGTATAGAACCTCCTAACAAAGGAGAGGCTATCGCTAGACTCAAAGGGTCGTAAAGCTAATAATTAAGTAAATATATAACTTTAAAAAATAGAAAATTAACATATATCAAACCATAGTTCAGCATTTTTACATATGGTGCTGAAGTTTGGCGAATTCCTATTTGGGAAATGAAAATAATTTTAAGTGTAGAAATGGAAGATGAGCTGGAAAATCTAGAATGGATAGAATACGAAGTAAAGAAATAAGGGAAATTATGGGAGGAGCCGGACATCATAGACAAGTACAGGTCGTATGGCAACGTCAAATGAATGCCAGAGCAAACATTGCCTATACTTATTAAGGAATGGATCCCAATGGAAAGGAGGAAGAAAGGAAGACCAAATAAAACTTTGATAGAAGGTCTGCAAGCGGCTATGATTGTCAGAAGATTGGAGGAAGATCAATGGATGGACAGAGAGGAATGGCGTTTGGTTTCCGGAAGATGGTGGCAGCTGCCATAATACCTGATGATGATGATGATGATGATGAAACTTTTCATGAAACTAGTACCTACACCATTCGTTTCTATTTATTCTAAACTAACTCATTGGCACTATTAAACCCAAAGGTTCATGGCCGCGCGGACATAAGCTCTTCATACATGCCCATTCTGAGCCTATGTTTTCCAATTATCCTCTGCATAATATCTATCTATCTATCTTCGGGTTTTTTTACAGCTACTGCCGTCTTCCCGTGCCAAACCTCCAAAGCCTGCGGTCTTGGGCATCTTCGATGCTTAGCCCTGTAGCTTGCATTACTGTCTTCATGTTTTCCTTCCATGTTAACTTTGGTCTCCCTCTTTTCTTCTCTCTGTTCGGATGCCATTCATATAGTTGCTTCGGCCATCGCTCATCTTCCATTCTTAAAACATGTCCTAACCACTTTAATTCCTTCTCCTCAGTTCTTTCAATTATGCTTTCAATTTACTTCCATTATGTTCTAATTTCCTTATTTGTGACATGTTCTAATTTAGACTTTCTGGCACTTCTTCGTAATTAATCAATTTCTAGAGCTATTAGTCTATTCTTGTAGTACTTATTGATTGTCCATACCTCGCTTCCATACATTGCAACAGATTCCACCAATGTTTTACCAACATATTTTTTTGTGTATTTCCAAATATGCTTATCCCACCATATGGAATTTAACAATGATATTATTTTGCTACTCAATTCAATTCTATGTTTTATGTTCTCTTTGCCTATACCTTCAATGTTATCCATAATTATTCCCAAATATTTAGTTTGTTTCACTTGCTTTATTTGTATTCCTTCTTCCAATATTAAATTTTCTCTTTCATTGCTATTTACTGCCAGATATTCTGTTTTTTGTAAATTTATTGTGAGACCCCATGATTCATATGTGTTTTTCAACGTTTTTATCATGAATTTCATATAAAATTTGTCTTGCGCTAAAAGCAGTTCATCATCGGCAAATTGTAATGTCAGCAAAAATCTGTTGCCTATTGGGATCCCCATACCTCAAATCATGCATAATGTTATTCTTCCACCTCATTATTTGCCTGCCTACTGTGCGCCTTTCCTCTGGTTATCCTACAAGGAGTTTCCAAGCTCCTTTTCCATTCCTATTTCGTGCCATATGTCCTGCCCATCACAATCTACTAGACTTAACTGTTCTTATTATATCTGGCTTCCTATAAAGACCATGTAGTTCACTGTTATGTGGTTTTCTCCATTTCCTTTTCTGTTCATCTCTCAGAAAAGATATCGAACTAAATTTTAGAATTTATTTGTACTAGAATAAAATAGTACATTACGATTCGAGGTTGGGAAGTGTTTTTACAGAATCGAGGAAATTGTTTAAAAACCGAACGATAGCGAGGTTTTTAATTTCCGAGATTCTGTAAAACACTTCACAAACGTGCGTTGTACATTATTTTTTGCGCGATGGTGTTTTCAAAATAATAAATAATAGTAAAATAATAACATCTTCGTTGGAAATATTTGCGTTCATTATAAACAATAGACTAACGTTAACAATGTGGGCTATGTTTATTAGTTGAAACAACAAGAGGTCGTGAGACCAATTTAGTGATAAAATTGAGGCAAGTATGAATTTATTGTTTTATATTGTTTCAAATAATGTTCAGTTCATTTAAAATGCAGTGATATATTTCGTATAATGTATATTAACACTATCTTTTGGATATTTTTTGTATATACATTGTAGGCCTATATAGTATACATAGAGGGCAGTGGTTTACTTCCCACACGCGTGATTGAAATATGTAATATTACAGTACAGTTATTTAAGTTGGCAACCCCGAAATGTAGGAATTTGAACTTTCAATTTTGGTCACCATTGCTGTTGGTAGATACGACAAAACGCAGTATCACTAAAAAAAAAAGGGTTTTTTTTGTTGGCCCAATATTAAGTTGTAATGATTTTAGAGTGGTGTTTTATTTTCTAAACATTTTTTTCTGTATTGTAGGCCTATGTTTCCCCTTTACAGAGATTTAGGCGCTCTCCCCCTACAGGGAAGAATTTGAACCATACTAATTTAGTTACACTTGTTTTCGTATAGATGTCATTTTGAGTGGAACGTAGTCAGCGTTCCGCCTCGTACTGGCATCTATAGGAAACCAAGGTAGTACTAGGACGGGAAAATTCGGTAAATTTTGCTTAGAGGCCTTTTCATTCAGGCTTAAGGATTTTTTTTACGAGACCTGAAAATCTTCAGACTCGGGACCCACGGCTTAAAGTCCCTGCCGGAGGACTTGCTCCTTGGATTTTTCCGTCCTAAAAAATTCATCGACCCCGGCCGGGTTTGAACCCGCGACTCTCGGGACCAGAGACAAGGAGCATAACCACTAGTCCACCGCGGTCTAAACGTATTATAAGAATTTTTAATAGAAAATTTATATTTATTTTTGATCCATTGCTGTAGTAGTATCGAGGTACAGAGGGCCAGGTTCGATCCCCTGTCTGGACAATTTTCCTGGGTGAAACTTTTCGTGGTTTTTCTTCACCTGTAAGACAAATGTCAAGAAACTTTAAGTCCCTTAACATCATCTGGCCATCACTATCATCACCATCATCATATTCGCCATGTTTAATATCAATGTGTGTGTTGGTCATAATGTTGTGTTGCCTCGGAGGAGGCCTTGGCATTGAGCTGATCACTCATTCGAGAGGGCCACTACATGTCCTTGTGTGGTCAAAAAAAGTATGTGTGTGATAACTAACTCACTGGCATTATTGAACCCGTAGGTTCATGGCTGCATGAACATAAGCTCTCCATACGTCCCTATCCTTAGCTAATGTTTCCAATTATCCCCTGTATAATCTACTTCCCTCAAATCATAATTAATGTTATTCTCCCACCTCATTCTTGGTCTACCAACTGGGCGTTTTCTCGCTGGTTTTTCTACAAGAAGCTTGCATGCACGTCTTTCATTCCCCATTCGTGCCACATGTCCTGCCCATCGCAGTCTACGAGGCTTAACTGTTATTATATCTGGCTTCCGATAAAGACCATGTAGTTCACTGTTATGTAGTTCACTGTTATGAAGTCTTCTCCATTCACCTGTGTTCATCTCTTTTTGGTACAAAAATTTCCCTAAGAACTCTGTTCTCAAATACTGGTCATCTCTTTTCCTCCCTTAAAGTAAGAGTCCATGTTTCGCAAGTATGTGTGTGATCCATACCTAAAATCCCTCTCCCGACAGGTCGTGTCACTGTAAGGTCCGGGTGGCGTGTGGCACGTAAAAGTGCCTGTAAGGTGAGAGGTTAAACTGCGTTAATGAAATGAAATATTTATTTATGAGAGAAATTTTGTTTTTAAGAAATTAATTTTATTATGTTGGTGTTTTCATTTACGGTGTCTAGTTTATTTTTATGTATCAAATAAAACTCCACGAAGACGAAATTTGTTATGTTGCCTCAATTATGTCCGTCGCCATGGCGTAGTCGGTAAAGTTCTCACCTTCCACTCCGGCGACCCGGGTTCGATTCCCGGCGGGGAAGGGGATTTTTAATCTCCACCATGGGTCTGGGTGTTGTCTTGTCCTTGTGTCTACATGTGAAAATAACAGAAAATTAAGAAAAAGGTAAAACATGAAAGAAAACAGTGTAAACGAAAAGAGGAAAAAATATATGATTATTGGGATTGGTTTTAATTTTCATAAGTAATGCCACGAGTGATTTCCAAATTATCGATAAATTCACGACTCACGAAGTGAGGATTTGGAAATCAAGAGTGGCATTTGTTAGGGCTATTTAACGAATAAAATTAAGCTGTTTACTCACAAATCATTGTTTAACTATAGTCATTTTAAAATATTTATATATTTTATGTAAACGGGGATGTTTGAAAACAAATCAGAAATGTGAGGTTATGTTCATTCACTGCACCTTGATCATATTATTTGTTGCCAAATAAGATCGCAATATTGTAAGAGTGCACCCAAGTGGAGAAATAATGAAGCACATCAAACTATATATCATAATCAACATTACGGGTTATCCATTTATTTTTTTAGTAAACAACTCAGTAAAATCAAGGAATCTTTTCATTATTTGCTATATTCAATGTATTTGTTGGAGAAAAATAATGCTTTGACCTGTTCAGAACATTAAAAAGGAGGAGCTTTCTTTATCACAAAAGCAGGAGCTGATAAAGAGAAATCGATAAAGAGCGAGGTGAAACACGACTGTCATTGGTTGTGAAACAACATTCATTGAAACGTGATTGGTCATTGACTAGCATTTGTGGCATGAGTTAAATAGTCATTATAGACATTAGTTAATTTTCAGTGAATGCATCTGTTTATGAAAATAATATATTAATTTGGTTGGCTCTGGACGCTACGTGATATCTGTTTCGTACGGATGATTGCTGACTCAGTTACATATTGTATATAAAACTGATGTATTGAGTTTCGTTTCATGATATTCCCTTAAAGCTGTACAGATGTTTACCTTCTGCTTTGTTTGTTACTCGTGGAAAATGTACAATAACATCAAAAAATGAATTAGCCATAAAATCTTATTGCAGAAACAAAACTTCCGCATTGTTCTCTCTTTTTTAATCTGTTACTTCTATAATATCTAATTGACTTATCTCTTATAACAAACTCACTGAAACTATCGAACCTGTAGGTTCAGGGCCGCATGAACATAAGCTCTCCATACATCCCTATCCTGAGCTAATGTTTCCAATCGTCCCCTATATAACCTACTTTCCTCAAATCATAGTTAATGTTATTGTCCCACCTCATTCTTGGTCTACCAACTGGGCATTTTTCCTCTGGTTTTCCTACAAGAAGCTTCCATACACGTCTTTCATTCCCCATTCCTGCCACATGTCCTGCCCATCGCAATCTACGAGACTTAACTGTTATTATTTTTTTTTCCTGTAAATATCATGTATCCCATTGTTATGTAATCTTCTCCGGAGCTTACCCTTAAAATAGCTTTAATCGGGTATAATTGCTAAGCTAATACCTGCATGCGCTGCTACGCCTTAATGAAGGAATATGTTTATACATCTACAACCAGGAGATTGGATAAAAAGATCCGGAGGCCCTTGGGTAGTAGGAGGTTAAGGATCCCACTTTTTCTAGACAATCGGCACTTTATGTCAGCCGGGTTGTCAGCCCTGCGTGACGGCCGCCTTTACCCCCAGAACAAGCGTCTGGTACTCATTTCCATTAGAGGCTGAGTCGACCCCAGGGCCATAGTGCCGCCAGAGAGTTTGGGTCAGTTTAAAAATCCTGACCCCAACGGAACTTGAACCCTCGACTCTCCGGCTTGTAGCTCAGTGCCTTAACCACTACGCTACGGCGCACATAAGGACGAAATCCTATTTTACGACGACAAAAATAGGATTTTCATTTTTTCTGTAACTAGTAAATAATACCTTGATCATGATCTACAATAATTAGTCCTTTGTATTCGATATTTTTTCTTCTGTTTTTGCAACACAAAATAATGTGTAAGCGCTTAAAGTTCTCGAAATTATGACGTATGGAGAAGCCGCTGAATTGCGCTTTTTTCGTTGACGGAGTAACTTAATTTGTTGAGCAGATCATCTACTTTTTGACATGAAGCCAGAAGCCTCAGGTTTACAATAATGTATAACTTAATAGTTTCAGTGAGTACATTTTTATAACATTTTATTTTGTAGAAGAGTGAAGAGAAGAAAAGCTGAATTTAACGAGGGTTATCTAAAAAGAGTTATACCAAGATTTTTTGTTCTTTTAAACTACAAGTAAACAGTACGTTCCCATTTTCTCCCCTTTGTTTATAAAACCGTTATATTTGCAGGTAGGCGCCCAGTACCTAATTGTACGGAAATTAAGATTAAAGAAGAGAACTATTCATGGTGTTAAGAAATAAACAGTTTTACAAACTCTCTACAGTTAAGTGTGTTGAACAATTATAAGTGAATATATTGGACGAATTTAGTGTTAGTGAACTGTCTGAAGAATATAGTAAGAAAATAAAATATTTATTAAAAATGTTCGTTCTGGCAATGTTTGCGAGCTTGTCGTCACATGTACGAGCGATATAACGATAAACACATGAAGTGGCTTGATTTTAACAGATACCTTATGTTCGCAACCTTGTAATGTATGTAAAGCTACGCCTAAAGATTTAAGTAATATTGAAAACTTGCTCAAATAGCTTGTGACAAATATACTTATAATGTAAATATGGTATTCACGCGTACTTGTGAAGCTTACAAACTCAGTCTAGAGAAGTGGCAACCTAGGGGTAATGATGCTAAAGAAAAAGTAAAGGAAACAAAAAAAAGTATTGCAAAAGCATTTTACGAACAAATGGGCCTTGTTTTCGATTAGCCTAAGCAAGGTGGAAGTAACAGTAATGACGCGAACGGAGCACGGAACTTTTTTCAATAATCCATTATTAGTGTCCGAAATAACCGGAATAGATGCGAGGTAATCCTTTCAGTCATTTCATGTGGACATACAGATGTGTTTAAAAATTAAATCCTTATAATGAAGTAATGTTAAGTATGTTGAGCGAGTGAACCATCAAGTCGAAGACGAGTAATACCACGTGCTACATTATAAAGAATTACATAGATTTATTTCAATAAAAAATTCGTTTTATTTTACTTTCATGCCTTTTTTGATAACTAAATAGGTATTACAAAAGCAACTACTGGGACTGAAACGAGCTGTCTGCTCGCCATTATTATTTCCGAATAGAAATGCCATTATCCCTGTTTGTCCAGATCAAGAATATTTTGGTTAAGTAATTCCAAGAGTAAAACCAACTCTAACGGCTGGGGACCCGACATGCTGACTAGAAGATCGTCTACCTCTGATGTGTTGCCAGTAGCCGGCTGGTAAGTAGGTCTATCGCGCCATGCAGTTCTTTTTGTTTTAATTCCAAGAGCTGACAATGCGCGGATGAGTGATCGGTAATAATATGATGGACACAACAACTTTTAACACCTTTTTGCTACATTTCTGAGTGAAAATAATTAAAAAACAATTGCATTATATTTTTGTCGTCGTAAAATAGGGATTCGTCCTTATGTGCGGCGTGGTTGGACCGACAAAATTGGCTGTTAGGAATCGGACGATGTCAAAGATATTAATCAACCGATGATCTATCTATCTATTAATATATTATTATTATTTTTTTACAATAGTATCATCAGGATATCGAGAACCTAACATAATATATTTTATTAATGTCTAAATTTTCAATAATAATTTTAAGGTCATACCATTTCTTGTTTTATACATAATACAAATATATTTTAAGACAAATATTGAAAAATATTAATAAATGCATTAATCTATTTACGCGATCAACAAGAATTTGTAAGGTTATTCGAATACCAGAGTGCAAATGTTTTAATTTGGTTTTATTGTAATGTTTAATAAAAATAAAACTTGTTTGGCCCCAAAGATGAGGCTCGATTCTAGTAATGCATGTTATTATTACTTCAGAGACTCTTTCCCAACTTCTCTCAAAAAAACATTAAACTGAACATATATAAAACTGTTATTCTACCAGTTATATTATATGGATGTGAAACATGGACTTTTAGTTTTAAGAAGGAGAAAATAATCTCTCTATCTGGGATGAAAAGGATATCCCTGAAAAAAATACTAGTTATAATAAAAGTTTGGGAATTATTAATCAAGTTATGAAACCATCCCTTGTACAAAAAAACACCAGATTACGTTTATATAACACTTTGGCTAGACCAGTGTTGACCTATGGTAGTGAAGCATGGACACTAAAAAGACAACATGAAAGCAGAATAATGGCTTGTGAAATGAGATTCATGCGCAGAACAGCGGGTTACACCAGACGGGATCGGAAAAGGAACACCGATATCTTAAAAGAATTGAAGACTACGCCAATTTTGGAATATATTAAACAGCACCAACTAAATTGGAAACACCATCTTGAAACAATGAGTTCAAATCGGATCCCCAAAGCTGTTTATAATTATATACCAAGAGGACGAAGATCACTGGGCCGTCCTATTACATGCTGGAGGGAACATTTTCTGTAGGATCGTAACAGGCCTTGGCCTAATACTTGGAAGGAAGAAGAAGAAGAAGATATTATGAGTATTTGAGAATAAAGTTCTTAGGAATATTTTTGGACCAAAGAATGGAGAATACTATATAGGCCAAAAGTGAACTACATTATCTTTATAGGAAACTAGTTACAATGAGAACAGTCAAGTCTCGTAGACAGTGATAGGCAGGACATGTGGCACGAATGGAAAATTAAATAGGGACATGGAAAAACGCCAGTTGGTAGACCGAAAATGAGGTGGGAGAATAACATTAACACCATGATTTGAGGGAAGTAGATTATACAGGAGGTGATTGGGAAACAGCTCAGGATAGGGATGTATGGGGAGCTTGTGTCCGCGCGGCCAGGAACCTACGGGTTCGATAGTGCCAGTGAGTTACCCATTGTACATGCAGGTATTCAGGTACGTCGCGTGTTTAACCGCTATCTATTGGTCTAAAATCATTAGGTGTACGAGTTCAACTCAAACCAAAATTTAAAAATCCCTCTAGCGGTCGCAATTTTCCCTGTTGCTGGTTTGAATTTGGAAAATCCGTTTCTCCTATGGGCAAGTTGAAAGGAAATAGTTCATTTATGCACCAAATGGAAACACTAAAAATATTGTTTAACCTCTCCCGTTAAAGTTAAAATATCATTAAAATCTACTTATTAATCTATTTCATTTTCAGATGCACGGGTATCTAAAAAGAGTAAATTACTATAAAAATGTATTCAACTGAAAATAAAGACATACTCTATTTATTTTCTTTTTGCGAGCGCACCCCGGCTATTAGCAAGTTTTATCATAAATCCAATCGCATCATTCTCAACCAATCAGATAAAAGTTTTCTCTCGCTACGGTCTCTGCTACGCAATAATGTAACATTATTTTAACTTCATTTTATTAAATATGGGACTCAAGCTAAATATTAGGCCAGGATTTGTATTAAATTTACATATTTAACATTACACTATTTAGATTAAATAAATAATAAATGTAATTACGTCATAATTATGAGCCAATCAGATAAGAGAGTTTTCTTCCCCCTTCCACCACTACATTTTAGCTTTAGAACGAAGGAAAATGTTGCATCAGTAGCGTTCAGTTCAGTGTATGAAGTGGTAAGCAGCTTTTTAAATTTGTATTATCGTGAACATTTTAACTTATAAAAGTGCTAGGCAATATTAATATATAATCATAAGTCTTATAAAAGTTTAAGAGTAACGGAACTGTGAATGAGTAGCTTTTATTGTATTTATTTATACAGACCTATTTTTATTATTTTTATAGAATGTCTTCTGAACGTGAGTTTTTACTCATAAATAACATTACAGCGAATATGTCTTATTAAACTTTTTGTAAGGATTATGATTAAATAAAATAAAGAAAATAAAGCACATAAAGATGTGTAAACGTTAATTTTTATATAAATAAATTATTAATATTGTGTAGGACTTGTACAACTAACTTTATAGCGTTTTCATTATTCGCGGGTTAAAAAATTATGGTAATAGTAATATGCGACTATCCCAGGAATATAATTTTGTATTTGAATACATTTATATGGTAATTATATTTAGATACCTCACGAGTTTGAAAATGAAATGCACTCATAAAGTTAGATTTCATTGAAATTTCCACTTCTGGGAGCGGATAAATAATATTTTCAGTTTTTCAATTATTTCGTTTAATAAATTAACCTTTTTTTTTCTTCGATGTGCCAACTGTCGAACAAGCAACATATAGCTCACCATGAGGAAAAAGTGTAGATTTGCCAAATTCAGTTGAACACTTAGCGAAAATTTGGACCGCTAGAGCGATTTTTTAATTTGAGTTTAATATCCTACACCTATTGCTTTTAGAGCGTAATAGATAGCGGCTAAACACTCGCCGTACCTGAAAACTTGCATTTGTACAAAACTTATACAAAACGGCCAAACATCTGGTGGTTGATAGACAATTTTAATTTCGGGTTGTAGATAAATATCACTTACAATGGATTTAATTATTTTTTGATAACACCTACGTCGATTTTAATAGCTTATACTGAGTTTCGTTGTGAAACATTGGAAATTGCGCCATCTATAGCGATTTAATTAATACAATAAAATAAGATATTAAATTATTTTCAACAATGTTAACTCGCTAGAACCCGTAGGATCCTGGCCGCGCGGACATAAGCTCTCCATACATTCCTATCCTGAATTGTTTTCCAGTTATCTCCTGTATAATCTACTTCCTTCAAACTATGGTTAATGTTATTCTCCCACCTCATTCTTGGTCTACCAACAGGGCGTTCACTCTGATTTTCTTACAGGATGCTTCCATGCCCCTCTTTCGTTCCCCATTTGTGCCACATGTCCTGCCGATCGCAGTCCACGAGATTTAACGATTATTGTTATTATTATTATTATTATTATTATTATTATTATTATTATTATTATTATTGTTATTACATTCGTAAATTAATACATATCCTAGCCTCGTCTTCAGGGCCGTACATTTAATTTCTATTAAACATAACTCACTGGCACTATCGAACCCGTAGGTTCATGACCGCGTGGATATAAGCTCTTCATACATCCTATCCTGAGCTAATGTTTTCCAATCATTCCCTGTATAATCTACTTCCCTCAAATCATGGATAATGTTATTCTCCTACCTCATTTTTGGTCTATCAACTGGTGTTTTCCTCTCTGGTTTTCCTATAAGAAGCTTCCATGCACCACTTTCATCCCCCATTCGTGCCACATGTCCTGCCCATTCTTACTATATCTGGCTTCCTGTACATATTATGTAACTCACTATTATGTAGTCTTCTCCATTCACCTGTCTGTTAATCTCTTTTTTTGGCTCAAAGGTTTTCCCAAGAACTTTATCCTCAAATACTCATAATTTAAAAGCAAATTAAAATTGCGGCTTAACTGCACTTCTACTAGCGCTTGATTTTTCAGTTATATTGTTGTAAACTATAGCTCTTCTTCTGTATTTACTAACATTATTTAATATTTTAAACTTTTCAAACAATTTAACATTATTAGACAATTTTGAAGTATTTATTTAAATATGCAAATCACAATATTATGACACTGTTAGACAATATTGTGATGCTGCTATTTTCTCCACAGAGTATATTACTTAGTCTATGATTTTTCTATTGCTGTTTTGGGTTATCACTGGTTGCATTAGAGTTAGGGAGTGCTAAGTAAGTGTACACCCATTTTTAATAAAAGTTTGGTAATTTTAATATTATTAATATATTGTTGTAACGTAGGTTTGTGGATTTATTGCAAATATTACTCATTTAAATTTCATAGCAACGGATAGTAATCGAGGATGATAATCGACATGTGGTTAGATTGTGGGTTATCGCTGGCTCTATAAACTCTGGTGCATGTGCACTGTTGTTCTATAGGACTTTGAAAATATTTCACGCTACTTTAAGTGCAATTTTTCTGTTTAAAATATTAAATAATGTTAGTAAATACAGAAGAAGAGCTATAGTTTACAACAATAAACAAAAAAATCAAGTGCTAGTAGAAGTGCAGTTGAGCCATATTTTGTATTGTTCCTTATAATAGCTGTAATGTATTTGATATTTATTTTGTTTTATTTTCAGATGTGTTTTTGTGTGAAGTGCAGTGCTGTCCTCCACATACCCCCCCCCCGCCCTATAGCTTTTAATTTTAATGAATTGTATAATTAATATATAATTATTAAAGTATATTTTTTCAGGCAGTTCTTATTACCACTAGATATATCAAGTTCTACGAAATAATTTTATTTATATTTGGATGTAATTTAAAACTAATTTTTGATAATTTTGGTGAATGTCATGATTTGAGTGTTAAGAATGCAAGTAGTTAAACTACATCATCTGTAGTACTCAGATTTTGTTGCTCCAGAATTGTCTTAAGGTTCCAACAATATTGTGGCATTTCAGTTTGATAGTAGTTCTTACGGTGATAGGATTTCTCATAAATTTGATTATTCTTCATTACACATAATGTCCAGTTTCTGGCTTATGAATTTTATCACATTATTTTCTGGAATTTTTGTGGTATATGGTTTTGTTGTTCTTCTACATTTGAGTTGGGAATTATTTGATTTTTTCTGAAATGTTTGTGGTATATAATTTTATTAATCTTCGTTTCTTTGGTATGCAATGTCTTATGGTTTACAAGCAAAGCTCTTCAAAGTGGTTTTAGGTATTTGTTGATTGTGTTAGTCTGCAGCTAGTTTGTTTATAAAATTGTTGATGTTTGCAAAGTGGTTTCAGATGTTACATCATCATTTGTTGTCTGGTCTTTGACATTTTATTTTGGTAGATGGTTTCTTTCAATTTCTTAGATTAACAAGCACGTGCATTTTGGTCGTTTGTGTGAATCTTCTTACAATCTTCAATATGTCTTTTTCATAAGGTTTCTTAATTTGTATAATAGAGTTGGTACATTCTTTCAATGTGGATAAAGTTTATAAATCTGCTTCCATTCTAACACTACAGACATGATTATAAAAAAAAAAAAAATTATCAAAAATAATAATTTTCATAAAATTTTAATCATTTATAGAATTAAAAAGTTGTTAGATTTTAAACTTATTTTTTATTTTTAAAATATAGAACTTGATAAATGATGGTCATATTTGCAGCTTTCAGTAGACTTAAAAATGACAGGTTCAAGTGTGTTGTAGGTCAGTGACATCTAAAGTGCAGTTAGCCTATTTATAGCTTATTCTTGAAAGAAATTATTTTTTAAAGTAACTCTAAACAGCTAAATATATATTCATTTAAAATTCAGTGCAATATTAGCCTATTAATAGTTAATTTTTGAAGAAATCTAAATTCAGGGTAACTTCAAACTGCTAAATACAAAATATTAAGATTGTTAGGTTTTTTAATGTTGATAGTCTATTAATTTGTGAGGTATTACCACTTATTTCTTAGTGTTTTCCCACATTCTTGCCCTTCATCTTGTGCTATGAGGGAATCATCCACCGAGGGAGCAACCAAGTAGGACGTCAACAGTTATATTTATGTCACAGTTACATTTTATGTCTGAGTAACTTCACCAGCTCTACACTATTTGGTGATTTAATTTTAATTAAATCCTAAATATTTTAAAAAAATATAATGGGTAGTAACGTTGAAAGTCCTTGATACAAAACATAATATGAATGATGATGGCCATATGATGTTTGGGGACCGTTTGGGTCTTTCCTGACGTGTCTCAAAAGTAAGGAAAAACCCTTAAAAAACCCAAAAAAAACCTCGCCCAGGAAACTTGTCCCAATTGGGGTTTGAATCCGGGCCTGCTGCTACCTTGAGACCACTGCAGCAGACTTGTGTATATGTCTCATCGGTGTTATTATTTACACTATCGTTCTGGATCTTCTATCTTATTGTCATTTCTATCATCCCCTCCATTGTTGAGTTCTTCATAATATTCCGACCATCTATTCAATATTTTAGTGTCCTCCAAATAGATCTTTTGTTCTACTATTACAGATTTTAGGTTGAAGTCCAGTTCTAATTTTCTCCATTGCTTTGTAGAATTTTCTTATCTCACTTTGTTAGTTTAACATTTCAATTTCTTAGTTCTTTCATGTAAATTTATTTTTTCTTTTAATTAAATTTACAGTGGGAGGAAATACTATGAGGTATTTATATTAATAAATGAGTTGGAGAAAATGTTTTAACATCTCACCTCACAAAGTTGCATGTCTTCACGATACTGGTTTCAAAAGTTTAGTATTACTTCCATCTTCAGTCAAATTCCAACTGTTGAAATTTTGTCATTATGTTCTGAACTGCCATCTGGTGCAGATTTTATGAACTTGGAGATTAAATTATTCGTGTCGGGGATATTGAAATTCATTGCAATGAATAATTTAATCTCAAAGTTCATAAAATATACACCAGATGGCAGTTCAGAAGATGTTGACAATGAAATTTCAATACTTGGAATTTGACTGAAGATGGAAGTAATACTATACTTTTGAAACCGGTATTGTGAAGACATGCCGTAGCCGAGCGGTTAAGGTAGGAAGCCTTGGCGCAGAGCTACGGGACTTGCGCTGGTTCGAGTCTCCATGGGGGAAGAAATTTTCTCATGGTATTTCGGCCAGTATGGGACCGGTGCCCACCCAGCATCGTGAGGCAATTGGGTAGCTACAATAAGTAGCGGCTCCAGGTTGAGGAACCAGCTATAACGGCTGGGGGACTCGACATGCTAACCACATGTCACCCCTACACTGGCTGTTGATCATCTACCTCTGTGATTGACACATGTGGATGTGAAGGGCCAGCAGCCGGCTGGTAAAAGGGCAACCGCTGAAAAGTGGAAAGACCCTCAATCGGATCGGAATTTGACTGAAGATGGAAGTAATACTATACTTTTGAAACCGGTATTGTGAAGACATGCAATTTTGTGAGGTGAGATGTTAAAACATTTTCTCCAACTCATTTATTATTTTTTCTTGTTGTTGCACATCTTATTAGCTTCCCTTGATATTTTATTTGTGTCCATGTTCTTCTTCCAATGGTGCTACAGCCCATAGTAGGTCCAGGCTTTCTTGGTGCGAGACTTCCAGTCTTCTCTATATGAGACCATCCATTCAAAGGCATCGTATTAGATTCCTTATTGAATGTTTTTTTTTACAAGAGAGGAGCTGCCAAACACTGTACCTGGAGGACCAGGTAATTTGTAATGAGGGATTTCTTCCCCCAACCTTTGATGATCCAATTTCATCCTACAAGGCAGCAGGTCTGCTTATTCTGCCATTGGGAATATTGTTCCTCACCTGTCATGGAAACCGTCACTCCTCTTCTGGATTATTTCTTAATCTGATCACTCACGTGTCCAACTTGGGAGAAGCTATCAGTAGCTAAGCTACCACTGGCATAGCCCAAAGGGTTATTGTGATACGCAAGGATCCCACCGACAAGCTCATGCATCCATTTGGGGCCATGTATATCTGTCGGTATTGCCTTTGGTTTCTTTCTGGATCATAACTCCTCGTGCTTTTTCTTCTATAGCTATTTTACTAGACAAACCATTCATGATTTCTTATTAATGTCTTCTGCATAACAGCGAGCTACATGATATTTATAGGAAAGAAGATGTTGTAAGACGGTGATGGACAGGACATATGGCATGAATGGGAAATGAAAGAGGAGCATGTTGTAGGAAAGTGTCTAGTAGGCAGGCCAAGAATGAGGTGGAAGTAAAACATTAAAGAAGTAGACAATACAGGGAGATATGGGCATGAAGATTCAGGTTTGATAGCACAAGCGCTAAATTATAGTTTAATTTTTTTAATTATACTTGAAAGATTTTAATTATTAGAAACGAGGTATATTGTAGCCTATGTTATGTTTATCAAGTAATTTTGAGAATTGTTGGCTGAAGACTGCAGTTTTTGTGCAGCAGGAACAAAATTAAGAGCTGGTAGGAAATGTTATGAGGACAGACTGTGATAAACAAGTGGACATGAAGCCTCACCGGGGCATGCAGTTAACATGAGTTTGAAATAATTAGCTTAATAGAACTAATGCTTAAAAAGAGAACTGTCAACAATTTGCTGAAACCTACCTCGAGATTTCTACCAGAGAAGCTTTGTGTTGTACCAAGTCCGTGTCCAAAAAATTATCTGCTTTTTTAACTGCAAGGCACAGAAATCAAAGCCAGATTTCAGCAATTGCAACCCACTGCATGGAGCAAGTGGACTCCCTGCTTGAATAAGAGCAGAGTGGAGTGAGGCAGGTGGTTATCGAATCTACAATTCAGGGTTGTATCAATTCCCTGTAGTTTAAATGTGAGATTTGGCAGTGGATTTTAGTACCTTGCAGTTTAAAAGTTAGATAATATTTTGAACATGGCCTTGGTACATCACGATGCTTCTCTGGGAGAGATTTGAAGGTAGGTTTGAGCATGCGATAGTGGACAGTTCCCTTGTTAAAATATCTGTAGACAGTAGTTAGGGTCGAGGCAGATTGTCGCTTGAATACATCGGAAGGAAGGAATTGTTAAAAAAAATCTTAATTGCTCAGACATTATGAAATTATTCTAGTTTTTATAATAAAATGTTGTATGAATCAAAATTTTTTTATTGCTCTTAAAATTTGGAGCACATATATTTTTATTTGAAATCTTAGGTTAACTAGAAATAAACTCAATAAATAAAGGAATTTCATATTTATTAAGTTTTGAATCTGGTGGACACGTTTTGTATATTAGTCTTCATTCATAAAGAAACTAAATTGATTTTGTAATAAATGTTGAATTCTTCGATTCTTGTAAATTTGTATAAAAGAATATTTTGCATAATTTAATTTTAAATATGTATTAATTTTTAAAAATTAAGAATTTTCCACAATACAGTGTTTCTCCTTCAACCCAAAGTGAGGTTCCCGCCTAGAGCATCTTCTAGCTTCCATACATCTCTTGACTTCATCCATCCATCCATCCATCCATCGTTCTCTAGGTCTGCCTCCTCCATTAGCTTTCAAATTAAGGATTCTCTCTTCCATTCTTATGAGGTGTCCATACCATTTCAAACGTATTTCTTCTATTCTTTCCAATATTTTTTTTTCAACTTGCATAATTTCCCTTATTGTGCTGTTTCTGACTTTATCCCTTCTGAAGTTCTTGCAATTGCCTCCAAAGATTCATTTCTACTGCTAACAGCTTGTTGGCTTCTTTTCTACTTACTGTCCAGGTTTCGGACCCATATAATAAAATTCTTTGTAACAGAACTTGAAATATAGTTTTCTTCATTCTGTATAATATCTCTAGTTCAAAGCACAGAGTCCATCAAACCAATGATTCTTCTTCCAACTGTTAGTCTTCTTTCAATTTCTGTAGTTGAATTCTCACTTTTATCTAAAATAGATCTTAAATATTAAAAATTTTTAACATTACGTATTCTTCCTGAATTGCATTTTAGCTCATCTGTTGTATCCAATAAAAGATATTGTTTTATTATAATTTATCTGTAATCCCCATTTTTTGTTTTCTATCTCTAATTTCCTTAACATGAAAGATGCAAAAATAACCACCTGATCATCTGCGAATAGTAAATGGTGCAGGTAATAATTATCTTCTACTTGAATTGCCATATATTTGCAGTGTCTTGACCAGTTCTTCGTACAATTATCAATACATATTTTGAACAACATTGGTGATAAGCAACATCCTTGTAGACCTTTTCATGTTTGGAATTTTTCTGAAAGTTTGTTTCCCATCTTAATTTGGCATTTGTTCTCCGAGTATGATCTTATAATACTGATTGTTTTGACATTTATATTTGCCTCTTCTAGGGCTTTTTATATTTTTTCTTTTAAATATTGAATTTTAAAATAGTAAATAAAAAAATTCATTCCTCGGTCTGTAGAAAGTAGACATGGGATTAAAAATGTGAAGCATTTAATTCATAATTTATTAGTGATAATTGCAACAATATTCCACGGGCAAAATGTCTAGTAGGGATTGTGCCCGATGGAAGTTTGTGTGTTTAACATACAAATATATATATATAAAGTAAAATTTATTTACAAATTTTACAAACTTAAAGAAATAAAGTATCTATTATAGAATGATTAAAGATTACTATATTTATAGTCTTGCTCTGCAGCAGAGTGGTTAAGGCAAGAAACCTTGGTGCAGAGCTACAGGACTTGTGCTGGTTCGAGTCCCCATGGGGGAAGACATTTTTTCATGGAATTTCAGCCAGTAAGTGACTGTTGCCCACTCGACATTTTGAGGCATTTGGGTAGCTACAATAAGTAGCAGCTCCAGGTTGAGAAAACAAACTATAACAGCTGGGGAACTGACGTGGTTATCAGGTCACCTCTAAGATAGCTGGATCATCTACCTCTGTGATTAACACGTGCAAGTGAGGCCAGCAGCTGGATATAGGCCAAGGGTCTTCTAGGCCTGTTGTCAGTTTTTTATGTACAGGCTATAATATAGCCTATATCTATATTATAAAATATAACTTATATTTTATGGAAATTCTTGTAACTTTGTCAAATTTTTATTTAAATTTGATAAATAGAATTTCAAACAATTCAATAAATAATTGTGCATTGCAATTATACCAATGCCAGGAGAGAACACCAGAAATGTCCAAAAGGAATAACCTGGGACATTAAAAAAAATTAATAAAAATTATAATAAAAAGTGATTGTGTTTTATTTTCAATAATTGCATCCCTAATATCTTACGTCGTGAATTGACGTTCTTGAGAACACTTCAATTTGAAACTGTTATAGGAAATATTACTACGATGTTTAATTAGAAATTTAAAATAAAATTCTTTCCATCTCACCCTGTATCCTGTCTCCTAATGGAAAGAATTTTTACAATTTTATGTTTGAATATGTTTTCATTTTATCTTCAGCTCATGACTACAGAAGCCGATGTGAAGACATATTGGAACATGTTCTGAAGAGCGCAATTCATGAGGCAAGATTAATTAACAATTATAAAGTTAAATATAATTTGTAGCTTCACAGTTTTAATCCCATCTTAGAACACAGCACTTTTTATGTAGCCACATTTTGTTTGTAGATTTTTTTCTGCATGTTTCAAGAAAGTGTATTTCACTGCAGAATATGCAGAACAATAACCTGTACCAGATTAACATGGGCCAATTGTGCCCAATACTTGGTTTTGTTCAGATATTTGTGATCTTGTTGGAGCAATATTTATAGCCCGCGTGTAGGATGGTTAGGTTAAGTCTAACAGGAGCACAAATTCTGAATAACACCAATTCTAATGTTGCTTCTTAGAAAGTAAAACAATTCAAGCAAAATTTTTGTAGGTTTTGAGGTTATTGATGGAATTTGAACATTATCCATTTATATATTTTTTATAATTTATATAACATGGATAATTGTGCTTTCAAGATTTAATGTAAATTAAAGATAAAATAATTTAAATTGAAAATATATTATTCAAAATTAATTTATTCACATTAGTTACAACAATGCAATGGAAATCTAAATTTGCATCAACTGCACGACTGAATTTTTAAGAGTTGCTCTAAAATAGATTCAACATGGAAATGAGTTAAATTTCTTGATTAGAATTTTTTTAAATATTATTTTTGAATGTAGTAAATGATAATGAATAAAAATATAACTATATATTTCAATTTAATTAATAGATTTAGTGTCTTTTGGATTTTAATAATATATTTTAACTTTTTTGTTTTAAATTTTAAAGTTGTGATAAATCAATTTAAAATGCAGGGACTTAAATAAAATATTAATTTTAAAATAATTTAGTTAAATTATATTAAGTAATTGTAGGTTGAATATAAAATATTGAATAACTGTTTTATCTGCAAAATAAAGATTCTAGGTCGAGGATTGTAAGACCAGAGTTGGCATTTTGTTTCTGGTAAAACTTTAGACAAGACTCACATCAAATGTGGAATATAGTTTGAGGTGAGTTAATGAAGAGTTCAGTCAAGCAGTTTGGATGCACTGGTACAGGTGTTGCGATGCAGTCTGCAGTAAGCAAGCAGCGTTACTGCCAGACCATGTTCAGTGTCCCAATAAGGTTAGGGTCGGTGGTAACGTTGTTTGAGCAGCAGAGCCCTGTGAGGCACCTCGCTTAATGTGAGTTGCTGCTACCTCAATGAATTGGCAACCTGTGGCACTTTTATTACTCAACTGTTATTTAATATTTTTAACATTAAATATTATAATTCAAATATAACACATACAGGTGAATATGACAATAATGACAAATATTAACTGGCTTTAAGATTAAGAATTATAGGTTATTAATTTAATTTATTTAATTCAATGTTGGTTTTACAATAGTTTTGATTTAAATATTTGCTTTTTTTACAATAGTTTGAATTTAAATATTTAGCAATTTTAAACATATTCAGAAATTTTCATTTAAACAATTTTTAAATATTGTAAGTAAAATTAAGAAACATTCATGAAAGGTTATGCAGGGTTAAAACTCCCAACATTAATTTAATATAATTATGCAAGGTTGCCTGTTCTTTTCACTAGTTTTGCATTTCTACTTTTTTGAACCCCATTTTTTTTGCAGGAACTTTTCAGGATTCTTCTTTCTTCAGCTGCAATTTTTAACAGAAGTCAAAGCCTAGTTTTAGGCTCGTTTGTTAGGCAATTTGAGATTTTTTAATCTTAGTGGCATAGAAATGTTCAACGTTAATTACAGGAATTTTTAGACAGCAGTTGTACTATTGGTTGCTGTCTGGTTGTATTTGACATCCAATAATGGAGGATGTTGAATTTAAATGCAACGTTTATTTACTCTACGATACTTAAGCCCTTCAAGGCTTGACTGTTAGGCATTTAGAGATTTCTTTAATAGAATTAAATGCAAAAATGTTAATTTTTGGATTGAATTTATTGCTATAAAGTTATAATAGCATTGAATGCTGTCCATTTTCAATTTCATTTTTGCATTTAACTCCTGCAATAAGGGGCTTGTTCGTTAATACAATGTTTGATTAGACGGCATTAATACAATTTTTAGTATTGATTGCTGTTTTTTAAACCTTGCCTTTACATTCAGCCTCCAGGATTTATACATTAATGACAAATTAGAGAATGAATCTACATTGAATCTACATTTATGCTGATGAATATTAGAATGATTTTATATTTAGGCACAGATTTAAAATGTCAAATTGACACAACTGCTTATTTCTGCTCAGTAGCTGCAGCACATCCCCTCCCACAGCAAACGGTAGAAATAAGTAGAGTATTTATATTTTTTTTTTTAGGTTAGGGAAGATGAGTTTTGGAGACGGGAGCCATGTTTGGTGGCAAACGATCTCGCACTCTTCTTCATTGCACTAATAAATTTTATTTTTCTGCATTGTTTATGCATAGGTTTAAGGTTTAATTTTATGATTAACAAAATTAGGCTCCAATTGCAGAAAAATATATATTTGACAATATATAATGTTATAAGTTTTACATTGAATATTGTCATTACTTATTTTTGCATTTGGGTTGTAAAGTATAGGTTTATTAGTGTAACAAGATAAGGGAGTGATGTAAATAATGAACAAGTTTGGCTGTGAATGTGACAGAACCACTTATTTCTGCTGAGTAGCAACAAAGCACCTTCAGTGCACCCCCCATCCCTGTGAAACGTAGAAATAAGAGGTGGTTCACTTATTAGCAACATTTTTTTAATGTTAGGGAAGTAGAGTTTTGGAGACGAGAGCCACTGTTTGATGGTGAACAGTCTGGCATTGTATTTCAATGTGCTAATCAATTTTCTCTTTCAGGAAAACTAATCGTTTTCTTGTATGTTTCAGGTTTTTTCATTTCCTTAACAGCAAGAAAATTAACAATATCAATCTGATATTGTATTTTATCACTTCAAGAATGACAGCGATATGAGAAATACTTAAATTCGTTTTATCAATCCTGAATTTAAAAAATCTTAGCTTCGTACTGAAAAGAAATGTAGGAAGATTATAAAGTATAATGTAGGTAAAGCTTAAAACACAAGGTGACAGAATCACTTATTTCTGCAAAGTAGTAACAAAGCACCTTCAGTGCATCCCAACCCCTGCGAAACGTAGAAATAAGAGATTGTACACTTGTGTATTAGCAATTGTTTTGTGTTAGGGACGTAGAGTATCGGAGATGGAAGCCTTGAGCGATCTCATACTCTACTTGATTGTACTAATCAATTCTATGGTGCGCGGTGCAGTGGACTTAAGTCAGAAACCAAACTTTCCAGGACAAGCAAAATAAACTTCAATGAGATCTCTAATAAAAGTGTTTGTCTAGATATTCTGTGTTCTGCAATATAAAATATTCTAAAACACTGAATATGATCTAGTTGAACATAGCTTTTTTTAGAGATCAGTTTGAGATTTCTTTTGCTTGTCGTGAAAATTTTGATTTCTTGACATAAGTCCATTGTACCATGCATTGTAGAATTTTCTTTCTCAGGAAAACTAATTGTTTGCTTCTATGTTTCATACTTCTGACAACCAAAATAACAATATTTACTGTCTGATATTGATTAATCTTGAATTTTAAATTTCCTGTAGTAGAAAGGAATGTAAGGATATTTTAAATAATAATGTTGGTAGGGCTTAAAATAACAAGGTGACCACCACTTACGTCTGCAGAGTAGCAACTCAGTGCCTTCAGCGCATCCCCCCCTGCAAAAAGTAGAGGTAACTGGTGGTAAACTTGTTTAATTTCTTTTGTTAGGAGAGAAGAGTTTGGGGACAGGAACTGCATTTGGTTCTTGAAGCAAGTAGATGCAATGCACCAGTTTCTCTACTCTTGACAGGATGGTTCCTTCAGCACACTCCCCACATCCTTGTCGAGAGTAGAAACACTGGTAAACGTAATTGACTTTAAACCGTTTTTTTTTTTTTTTCTAATTGTGAATAATGGATAACAGAACAGGCACCTCAGAGAGGCAAACCAGGTCACTGCTGAGGTAAATGGTCTCTTATTCATTGTTCACCCCGCGCCCCCCTCTTGCTCTGTGCCTCATCGTGGCGAGGGGGTGAAACAAACAAGGTCACAATTTTCATTTAGGCCTAGTAGATTTTCAGCATGAAATAAGATGAAACATTTTCATATTTCGATTATTGAAGCATCAATTTACTCAAATTAAACAACTTCAATTAAATTGTAACAAATATCGCAGGATATTATTTGTTGAAATAATGAATCTGTTCACCATTCATCCAGAATTAAAAACATAAGAGATTATATAAAGTAAGTTGCAAGCAGCGTTGATCTGTGAGAAATAGTTCAATTGGTAAACTGGAATTAAAAATTAAGTAATCTTTCACTGAGGGTGTGCCACAGCATAGTTGGTTAGGGCAGTATGCTACAAACTGGAAGGTCAGGGGTTAGTCAGTGGGGGTTTGTGAAACGAGTAGTGTGTGTGGGTGATAACTATATATATACTGGTTCAAATCCTGTCCAGGCATTTATTTTTCTTATCTTGTCATATTAAGCTTACATTGCTCAATGTCAAAAAGGTTTAATTATAACATTGAAAAAAGCATCACTGCTATAAAGTAAAAATATTCTCTTTAATTTGCTTCCTTTCTTAACATATGTAAGTGAAAATTGAACTCTTAAACGTTCAGACGGAAGGAAAATAGAAACTGCAGAAATGAAGTTCCTACGTTCAGTAGTGGGTGTGACAATTTTGGACAAGAAAAGAAGTCAGGATATTAGGAAGGATTTAAATAATTTTAATTTAACAAATAGAATTGACAACATGAGAAACAACTGGTATGAACATGTTAAGAGAATGCCTACAGATAGAATCCCTCAGCTGTTATTAAAGGACAAACCTATAGGACATAGAAGAGTTGGACGGCCATTTACTAGATGGGAAGATTCATTAAATCCCACACGATGTGAAAACAGGTCAAAAGGCCTAATTTCATGAAGTAGAAGAAGAAGAAGAAGAAGAAGAAGAAGAATCTGCTTGCTTGCTTGTTACAGTAGCTACTAGGTGGCAGTCGAGACAGTTCCCACTTCATCAGGTAATAATAGAGAATATATATAAGAAAAAATAAATGTTTGTTCTGGATTTGCCTGGTTGTGTAAGTGGTAGCACACTGAGATATCAACTCAGAGGTCCAGGTTCAAATCTTGTCCAGGCATTCTTCTTATCTTGTCATTATATATATATATATATATTAGGCTTGCATTGCTTAGTCAAAATTTAATTATAACATCGAAATAAGGAAGCGTTACTGCTATAAAGTAAAAATTCTCTCCGGTTTGTCAACTTGTTACAGTGGCCACTGGAGTGCAGTGGGACAGCATTCCTGCTACCTCTCATGATAGAGTATATATAAATATATATATATATATATATATATATATATATATGGGGGCACGCCGTAGCGTAGTGGTTAAGGCACTGAGCTACAAGCCGGAGGGGCGAGGGTTCAAGTCCCGTTGGGGTCAGGATGTTTAAACTGACCCAAACCCTCTGGCAGCCCTATGGCCCTGGGGTCGACTCAGCCTCTAACGGAAATGAGTACCAGACGCTTGTTCTGGGGGTAAAGGCGGCCGTCATGCAGGGCTGACAACCCGGCTGACATAAAGTGCCGATTGTCTAGAAAAAGTGGGAGCCTTAACCTCCTACTACCCCAAGGGCTTCCGGGCCTGTTGTGGGATCACTATACTTTATATATATATATATATAGTAAAATGTGTGTGCTAAGATGCCTCGATAGCATAAATGGTAGAGCACTAAAGTATCAATTTAATGGTCTTGGTTCAAATCATAGTTGAGGTATTAATTTTTCTTTTCATGGTATATGTACATGTATATATGTACATATGTGCCTGCTAAATTGTTTATCAAGTCTAATCTTCATCATTTGATTGTCCAGATGACTTGGTAAATCCGTGTTTAACTTTTATGGATAGATGTTTGTGTCTGTCCACATGAAATGTAAATCACAAGCAGAGCAGAAAGAAAGCAACGATAACGGCAAATCCTCACATTTTAATATAGCGACCTGTTGAGTTGTGTATGAGATCGTTAGTCACTTGTTTTATGCACATATTTCATCTCGGATGTCGTCAGTTTAGCCCTAAATCTGTCTTGGTAACATAGTGAGTCTCTTTGTAATTATTTAATTTTATTCGTCATAAACGCGTTCACACTGACAACTCACAATAAGAAGTTAAACACCACAGGTGGCTACTGGAAGCACTGGTGAAGCGATTGGCTTCAGAAATTTTAGGAACAGTCTATGGTACCGCAAATTGAGTTTTTTATTAGCACAGTGTCTGTAAAGTGCATGAGTAACTTACTACAGACCCTACACAAGAGTGAGATAACTCGTGCATTTTTCATTCTGCATTGTTTTCATTACTGAATTCGTACTATGAATGTGCCCCAAACACTCTCTGAAGTTGGAATGTTCTGTCTTGTATATGCCACAAGAACACTATGCTTGTATAGGAGATTCTTGTCCTGCATTGTTTTCATTACTGAATTCATACTACGAATGTGCCCCAAACACTACCTGAAGTTGGAATGTTCTGTCTTGTATATGCCACAATAACACTATGCTTGTATAGGAGATTCTGGTCCTGCATTGTTTTCATTACTGAATTCATACTACGAATGTGCCCCAACACTACCTGAAGTTGGAATGTTCTGTCTTGTATATGCCACAAGAACACTATGCTTGTATAGGAGATTCTGGTCCTGCATTGTTTTCATTACTGAATTCATACTATGAATGTGCCCCAAACACTACCTGAAGTTGGAATGTTCTGTCTTGTATATGCCACAATAACACTATGCTTGTATAGGAGATTCTGGTCCTGCATTGTTTTCATTACTGAATTCATACTACGAATGTGCCCCAAACACTACCTGAAGTTGGAATGTTCTGTCTTGTATATGCCACAAGAACACTATGCTTTTATAGGAGATTCTGGTCCTGCATTGTTTTCATTACTGAATTCATACTATGAATGTGCCCCAAACACTACCTGAAGTTGGAATGTTTTGTCTTGTATATGCCACAAGAACACTATGCTTGTATAGGAGATTCTGGTCCTGCATTGTTTTCATTACTGAATTCATACTATGAATGTGCCCCAAACACTACCTGAAGTTGGAATGTGCTGTCTTGTATATGCCACAAGAACACTATGCTTGTATAGGAGATTCTGGTCCTGCATTGTTTTCATTACTGAATTCGTACTATGAATGTGCCCCAAACACTACGTGAAGTTGGAATGTGCTGTCTTGTATATGCCACAAGAACACTATGCTCGTATAGGAGATTCTGGTCCTGCATTGTTTTCATTACTGAATTCATACTATGAATGTGCCCCAAACACTACCTGAAGTTGGAATTTGCTGTCTTGTATATGCCACAAGAACACTATGCTTGTATAGGAGATTCTGGTCCTGCATTGTTTTCATTACTGAATTCATACTATGAATGTACCCCAAACACTACCTGAAGTTGGAATGTGCTGTCTTGTATATGCCACAAGAACACCATGCTTGTATAGGAGATTCTGGTCCTGCATTGTTTTCATTACTGAATTCATACTATGAATGTGCCCCAAACTCTACCTGAAGTTGGAATGTGCTGTCTTGTATATGCCACAAGAACACTATGCTTGTATAGGAGATTCTGGTCCTGCATTGTTTTCATTACTGAATTCATACTATGAATGTGCCCCAAACACTACCTGAAGTTGGAATGTTCTGTCTTGTATATGCCACAATAACACTATGCTTGTATAGGAGATTCTGGTCCTGCATTGTTTTCATTACTGAATTCATACTATGAATGTGCCCCAAACACTACCTGAAGGTGGAATGTTCTGTCTTGTATATGCCACAAGAACACTATGCTTGTATAGGAGATTCTGGTCCTGCATTGTTTCATTACTGAATTCGTACTATGAATGTGCCCCAAACACTACCTGAAGTTGGAATGTGCTGTCTTGTATATGCCACAAGAACACTATGCTTGTATAGGAGATTCTGGTCCTGCATTGTTTTCATTACTGAATTGATACTATGAATGTGCCCGAAACACTACCTGAAGTTGGAATGTGCTGTCTTGTATATGCCACAAGAACACTATGCTTGTATAGGAGATTCTGGTCCTGCATTGTTTTCATTACTGAATTCATACTATGAATGTGCCCCAAACACTACCTGAAGTTGGAATGTGCTGTCTTGTATATGCCACAAGAACACTATGCTTGTATAGGAGATTCTGGTCCTGCATTGTTTTCATTACTGAATTCATACTATGAATGTGCCCCAAACACTACCTGAAGGTGAAATGTTCTGTCTTGTATATGCCACAAGAACACTATGCTTGTATAGGAGATTCTGGTCCTGCATTGTTTTCATTACTGAATTCATACTATGAATGTGCCCCAAACACTACCTGAAGTTGGAATGTGCTGTCTTGTATATGCCACAAGAACACTATGCTTGTATAGGAGATTCTGGTCCTGCATTGTTTTCATTACTGAATTCATACTATGAATGTGCCCCAAACACTACCTGAAGTTGGAATGTGCTGTCTTGTATATGCCACAAGAACACTATGCTTGTATAGGAGATTCTGGTCCTGCATTGTTTTCATTACTGAATTCATACTATGAATGTGCCCCAAACACTACCTGAAGGTGAAATGTTCTGTCTTGTATATGCCACAAGAACACTATGCTTGTATAGGAGATTCTGGTCCTGCATTGTTTTCATTACTGAATTCATACTATGAATGTGCCCCAAACACTACCTGAAGGTGGAATGTTCTGTCTTGTATATGCCACAAGAACACTATGCTTGTATAGGAGATTCTGGTCCTGCATTGTTTCATTACTGAATTCGTACTATGAATGTGCCCCAAACACTACCTGAAGTTGGAATGTGCTGTCTTGTATATGCCACAAGAACACTATGATTGTATAGGAGATTCCGGTCCTGCATTGTTTTCATTACTGAATTCATACTATGAATGTGCCCCAAACACTACCTGAAGTTGGAATGTTCTGTCTTGTATATGCCACGAGAACACTATGCTTGTATAGGAGATTCTGGTCAGAGCGTTCTTGCTTCAGTCTTGATATTGCTTACATTAAGCGTAGTAATGTTAATAACAGACGTAGGAAAAAGTGCTGATGTTTCCCCAGTCTACACAAAACTCATCCTCTTATTGGGTCGTCTTTTCGGAAGGTCGATTCCAAATTTGCCTCCAACCGTCTCTATCTTCCCACGCTTTTCTTCTTCTTAATTCTCCCCAGTCGTATCCTGTCGTAAATGAAATGTTGACAAACCAAACATGGTGGTTGCATCTAACAGTCGGATTTCACAGATTTTTGGATAATACACATCTCGGTTTAGTGTAATAGGATATTCTAGAGTTTTGTTGTGAAACATCCAAAACTGCAGTTGCTAGAGATTTTTAAATTTTCTTCACAGGTGAACTCCTACACCTAATGACTTTAGAACATAATAGATAATGGTCAAACTCCCGCCGCATCTGAAAACCTGTACACACAATTTTTCACAAAGATCGCTTGAATGGTTTAGAAGCCTATAAAGGTTAGACATACAATTGTTTATATATATATATAATATATATATATATATATATGTGTGTGTGTATGTGTGTGCGTGTGTGTGTGTGTGGTTTTTACATCATAGACATTATAGAAAAGAAAAGATTACACTGGCATGGTCATGTCAAAGGAATGCCAGAGCAAAGATTGCCTAAAATTGTTATGGAATGCATCCCAATGGAAAGGAGGAAGACCAAACAAAACTTGGATAGAAGGGATACAAGCAGCTATATATTTCAGAGGATTGGAGGAAAATCAATGGATGGACAGAGAGGAATGGCATTTGGTTTCTGGAAGATGGCGGCAGCTTCCTTGATAGTGGATGATGTGGTTTTAGAAAAAACAGGTCTAAAACAGATCAGATTTTTAGGTTAAGACTGATTTTAGAAAAGAAATGGGAATATAATGGCACTGTACGTCAACTATACGTTGCCTTCAAGAAGGCATACGATTCAATTATGAGGGAGAAGTTATATAGTATCCTGTTGGAGTTTGGAATTCCTAAAAAGTTACTTATACGAATGTGTCTAAATGGCACACAGTAGGGTGCGTGAGGCAAACAGTTTTCGGACACTTTTGAAATCCACAATCGGTTGAAGAATGGAGATGCACTATCTCCTTTATTACTTAATTTTGTGCTAGAGCATGCCATTAAATCTTTAGAGAATGAAGGCCTACAACTCAGTGGTATTAATAAGCTGTTAGTTTATGCCGATGATGTACTATTGGGCGATAGCGAGGAGATACTAAAGGCCAACACGATGCACTACTGAGTAATACTAAGAAATTGGGACTGGAAGTAAATATCAATAAAACTAAATATATGGTCACACATAGAAATTCCATTATATAATGGAAATGGACAGTTAGTGACAAATGAGGGAAATTTTGAGGAATGGCTGAATTCAAATACCTAGGAACAATAATCACAAACAGGAATGAGATGCACAAAGAAATTAAACATAGGCTCAATTCTGGAAATGCATGCTATTATGCATTAGACTCTTGACATTCCAACTCCTTTCATAAAACGTTAAACTAAAATATGTAAAACTATTATTCTACCAGTTATGTTATATGGGTGCGAAGCATGGACTCTTACTTTAAGGGAGGAAAGGAGATTGGGTATTTGAGAATAAAGTTCTTAGGACAATTTTTGGACCAGACAGGTGAATGGAGAAGACTACGTAAGTGAACTACATGGTCTTTATAGGAAGCCAGATATGAGAACAGTTAAGCCATTGTAGACTGCAATGGGCAGGACATGTGGCATAAATGGGGAATGAGACATGCTTGGAAGCTTCTTGTAGGAAAACCAGAGGGAAAACACAGTTAATAGACCAAGAATGAGGTGGGAGAATAACATTAACTATGATTTGAGGGAAGTAGATAATAGAGTGATTGGAAGACATTAGTTCAAAATAGGGATGTATGGAGAGCTTATGTCCGTGTGGCCATGAGCCTATGGGTTCGATAGTGCCAGTGAGTTAGTTATATAAATTCTCCTGGAGGATTTACTCCTTTGATTTCTACATCCTTAACCTATACACTGCTACGAACTGGTATATGCATTGGCAAAGCCGTGCTATGGGCGTGTATTTCCATTCTCAACTCCAAACGCCTGCTAGTTATATAATACGTATTGCATTGCTTTCAAACTAAGCAGGCATATACTGCCATCTCTTAGGAACCTAAATAAGCTTTTTCCATATTTCTCCCTGCATTGAGCAAGGAGGGTTTTAAAGGCTGGAAATATCTCAGCAGTGAAAAGGTTAAAAATCAATTGACCCTGGCCAGGTTTGTACCTGTGACCTCATGGGACTAGAGGTTCTAGTCCACTTGCACAGTAGTAATTGCTGAAAGATCTTCTAACTAAAATGATTGTTTATTTGGTGGTTTGCTCAGTCAATTTGGACAAATAAATGAACTGACTCATCAGATGACCTAAGGCAGCTCAACCTGTTTGCACGTCCATTCATACTCTGGCAGTGCATGCAGCATTCACTTTACCTGAATTTCACTACTCATACCAACTTAGGTACTCGAGAGGCTCTTTTATAAATATATTCATTTAGCTGTCAATAGCTTAATAATCTCTGTATTTTTAGAGAATGTTGAACAGATAATAGAATAGTCATATTTGAAATATATGAAATGAATAATAAAAACATCAAATAGAATAAGTTTATTGAAGTGTGGCATTGTTTGGCTAAACAGAGCATTTTGTTTTCAGTGAGCAACATAACATCAAATAGTAAATTGCATTACGGTAAGATTGAAAATGAAGGGCTTGGGATCAGTGATCTATGCCGCATAACATTGAAACTGACATAAAACTTTCTAAACCAAAAAGTATCACTGGAACAAAGAAATATATAACAAATATAGATGAATTAATTTGCCATCTGTTGACAGTACTTGAACAGTGATAAGAATGAATGCTCAGAGCTCTCCTTAATGTGGCATAGGACTGCTGTTCCAAAGCCCTTCAAACAAACTTGTCATTTATTACAAAGTACTGTAAAATGGAGTGAATACAATCACTTTTCAAGTGGGGCTTGAACCCAGGACCTTTGGCATTCTAGGCCAATACTCTGCCAATTGAGCTACCTGACCAAGTTCCAATCTATATATGAGAAAGATTTGCATTTAGATTGGAACTTGCTCAGGTAGCTCAGTAGGTAGAGGCTTTGCCTAGGAATCCAAAGATCCTGAGTTCAAGCCCCAGTCTGAGTGTTTAGTTTTTCTCTTCAAACATGATTCATCCATCATCGAAATGTATGAAATGAAGAATAAAAACATCAGTATATTTGCCTAAATTATTTAATTAGTTGGTTTATTTATGCTGTGATCCTATCTGATTGAGAGTTGAGGTGAATAGGATCACATAAAAAGCAGCTAATTTGAAGTGCTTAAAGGAATAAATTTAAAAATGCTGTGGTTTTATACATGAAACACGTTTGTGACAGTTTCCCTTCCAGTTCTGGTCCCACTTTAGGCTTAGTTTCCAAGTCTGTTCATTGGACTCTCCTCGGTCTTTTCCCAATTGGTTTGTAAAACTTCAGAATTTTGGTAGCATTTTATAGAAAAGTTCTAACCACTCAGTTCTGTAAGTTTCTATTTTTTTTACTAATACTGTAGTAATTTTTGGTTTCATAGCCTGATCATTTGTATCCTGCTATTTTTCACATATACTTCATCTCTCATCCTCTTATTCTTCAGACATCAGCTGCTCTCATTGTCCATTTAATTTTTTATGTCTAAAATAATAAAAATAGTGTAATGAAAAATAAAGTAATTTTTAATCAATGTGTAGTATTTCATCAGTAACTTTACATATCAGATTCATGATATCTTAAACTC
>JASPKZ010000416.1:0-105992 GCA_030220185.1 Diploptera punctata | reverse complement strand
ACACAATGGACTGATATTGTGTGTCGTATTTCAGAATAAGTATTACAGACTTCTAGGGGTTCTACTACATCTGTCGAGTCGAAGGAAGGTCTTTTTGCACGAATGCTGGTGGCAGCAGAAATTATTGAGCACACACCAGGTATTGTTGAGTACGTGTATGAAAACATGCGTCCCAAGTACACTTTGTGCAACAAACAACAGGGTCTGCCATGTGGAACCACACTTGAAGTACAACCTCTAAAAGTCTGTAATACTTTTTCTGAAACATAAGACACACAATATCAGTTCATTGCGTTTCAATCTTCAAACCTATTTTACATTGAAATGGTATGTTTCCGGACATGGGTTCCTTCTCAAAACTTCATCTACTAAGCCCCCTCTACAACCCTTAGAAGTCTGTAATACTTATTCTGAAACACCCGGTAAGTATGTATGTGTGTGTATGTGTATATATATATCTGACAAGAAAAATAAGTGATTGGACAGGGATATATATATTAGGGTTATAACTTTTTGGACTTTTGTGAAGTAAAATATTTCCTGTATAATGAATGGGTGAACTTTTGTTTATAACCATTGAAAAAGTCCTTCATTTCACTGAGCTTCAAGAAAAGGTCACCCCCAAATCAATATTTAGTTTCACAATATTTCTAAAATTTCTATTAATCTACTTAATTAATATATTGTGTAGTATTGGTATATAATGATGTGTAGTGCTCATACTCATTACATTTAGTATCTAGTGAATGGAAACAATAGCTTGTTTTTGTTTACTGGGAATCATGATGTCACACAGTAAAGTTATAACACCACTCGGAAAATAAAGGAACCTGGAGAATAATCTAGTGAGATTTTAGCAGTTACGTAGAAGAAGACTAAATGCACCTACAGTAGATTCTACAAGAATACTGCAGGATGCCCCTTTAACTTCAAATTATTATTGGAAGGTATCAAATGTCTGAAGAAGTTACAAATTTGTGGCGAAATAAAACTTAATTCTCCCCATGTGTCAATTCAAATAATACATACAAAGCTCCATAAAGTAGTGAATACTTATGATGAATGTGTAAGGAATGTGTGACCAGCTTTTTGATATTACAAAAGTAAATGGCCAATGATTTATCTACTGAAGACAAAAGATTGTACCAACTACAATTGGAAAGCAAAGGAGAGGTTGGTTACTCAACAAGTAGTATGAAAGGAAACAAATCACCCTTCAAAGAGGCAGAAACTTCCTATAGAATCAATTTTAAAAATTGTCAGATTGCAAAAAAAAAACTTAGCAGAAAATGATGTTGCTATACCTCAATTTATTGGTTGTCAGCATCACATTCTGGACAGAATACTACATTTAGAGATGGATCAAGAACTTGCTGAGAATACCAAGCCTCCAAACATTGAATACCCATTTGTATCTAAATTGGTGGACGAGTATGAGGGGCTAAAATGACAATTTGTGAATGGAAAAGAAGATATCCTTGATAAATCGGGATGGAGAGATGACATGAAGTTCCTGTACCATCTAACGCATGCGTTTATATTCTTTGAGAAAAAAAGACGCTTTCATTAGGTTCCAAAAAATTCCAAACATTAATAATGAAGGATGGAATTCAAGAGCTATTCTTGCTTTATTTGCATTCATACTTATGCCTACTACAAGAGTTGCTGTGAAAATGCAGATTTACATAATTTGTCTGGGCAGACTATTGTTTAGTAATCAGATGTACAACATGAATGACCTCAAGAACTTGTGAAACATATTAAGGCCTTTTAAAAAAGCACTGCACTTATTGGAAAATCATTGGAAGAAGGAGTCGTCTGCATTGCGCAAACCTAAAAGTAATCAGTGTGCTGAACGTGTAATTAAAATCATGCAAGAATTATATGCTTCCTGTAGAAATAAAGACAAACTGCATCTCCGATTCTTTGTAAGCAATAAACAATAATATTCAATGAATGTACATGTGGTTGAACACTTTTATCTCTTTTCTTGTTTGTATTAAAGTATATAGCTTGCGTTTCAAAATAATCAGCCAGTAGTGAAATATGAATTTTAATTTCGGGGTGATTTTTTTAAAAGAAATATTAAAATGACTAGTTGATTCTTCATACAGAGGTAAAAGTTCATCAGATTACGAAACAGGAAAGTGAAGTTGTAAAGTTATAACCCTATATATACAATTCCAAAACGGTAATTTCAGGCCCAATACCTTAAATAGGCATTGCTTACACTTAAAACCCATTAACGACACATTACTATTAATAGAAACCTTCAATGGCTATAAATACCTCATATACTGCATATTGACAGCATTGTTTTCCTAAGAAAAACTGAATGTTGCACATCACCAATAATTAACTAGAAGTCACGAGAATTGTTGAAATTAATTTTAGCTTATATTTAAGATCTGCTTAATATATTTCAGTTAAAAACATATTAATTTATTCTTTTTGACATTAGAAATTTATTTAGAATATAATTGCAGAATTTTGTAATAATCGTTCAAAGCTCCCTCCAAATTTGATATAATATTCTAAAGGGCAGCCCTGAAGTGAACATCATAGTAGTACACCTGATGTCTTATTTACATAAAGTTAATTTAATTAAAGGTAAGAAATTCAATAAAGTTTTTTTTTCAGTAATTCTGCCCGAAGGCAGGTCCTTCACTGCAATCATAGCATTTTCATGCTATGCTTGTAGCTTTACTAGGGAATTGTAGGTGTGGTAGCTTCCCGTTGCTTTCCACAGAATTAAATTAAAGTGTTGAAATGAAATACAGTATAATAAATGGACGGAAGACTTTCAGGTATTCATTGAAAAATTATCCCTTCATCTATCAACTCAGACATACATATTTCAATTCATATGTAAAACATTATCTTCCATCTTTGTATCATAATATACTATTGTATTTTTAATGCATTAACAAGTTTTTTAGCATCTGAAGGTTCTACTCTAAATGAATCAGTCATTTCGAAAAGGGATCATCTCCAATTTTTCTGAAATTCATTTCTTTCATTATTCCATGTTTAGATACCTATCTCCATCGTTTCCGTGTGAGAATGGATCAACTACACTATTCCTTTACCACTTCCTGACTTTATTCAGTAGCAATTTCAGATTCAATGCTTTGTCTCTGAACAAGTTGAATCAGTTTTTCTTTCTCTCCTGTAAAATTTGATCAGCTTAGATGATCCCTTTTTGAAATGACTGATTCAATTATTTATTACTCACCATTTACTTCAGATACTGACTTGAAAAGACCACTCCTATATAGGCTGAAGTCATGTCTCACTTTGCCTAATCAAAATTACTTCCCACACACTTTATAATTCCACTTACATGCTTTTCACTCTTCAATTTTTCTATAATACAAGGATTATTTTGGCAAATTTAACCTTTTAGATGAAAGTTAAGGAATCAGGTAGCTATATAGGCCGACTGGATGATGGTTCCACAAAAAAAAGTTAAATGAATTTTAACTTATTTTTATCTCCTGAAACAAAGTATATCATCATTGCAATTAGCTACTTTTTAAATTTAATTACTAAGTCATAATATATGAATTCAAATTTGAAAGAGTAGAAGATTTTATACCAAGCGTTTAAAGGATCTCACCAGAAACTTTTAGGAATGATAGTCCATAAAGAGAGAAGGTAAGACTAGACTCAAAGACCATAGTATATAATATGAAGAAGAAGAGGCTCAACTAGTTTTGATGAATCACTAGGGCTCGGAAGTTGAGGAAATGTCCTTTTTTTATGTTTGAAGATGAGGCTCAACATAATATAAATACTTTTAGGTCATTGTAGGCCAGAAAAACAGTGAGTTTTTATTTGTCCTTTTTTGGTCCTTTTTTTAGGTCTTAATGGCTTTTTTTAGCAACTTTACCTTCTTTTGACTATAATATTATACCATTTGGTATCATTCAAGAATCTGCAGAGTCTAGTCTCAATTCCAAAGTGTTTCAAAAACACTATCTAGTTTTACTTTCTAAAGACTTTTCACATTCCAAACACTTTTGTTCCATGAAAAACTATGAACCCTCATAAAATATCACATTTATTTTTAACCATCAGCCTACTGACCACCTGAACTATTGTATTTCGATTTCAAATTTTCTAAGAAGTTGCCACTTTGTAACAATTACCTCAAGCAGAGGGAGAAGGAAGCGAGGTTGTCATTATCCATTGTTAGTAACTATAACACTTTTTACATCCTTTTTCCAGTTTCTTTTAGGTCTTTTGTAGGATATCTTTAGATCTATTAAAGGTTTTTATAGGCATTTTATAGGCCCTCAACTTCCAAGCCCTAATGATCACCTATGGATATTGAAATGGATCACTAGTTATCAAATATAGATAGTTACATAATTAAAATCTCAATCACCAAACAAAATCGTTGATGCATTTCAGTTGCAAAGCTATTAATATATAACTTGATAATGATAGCTTTGCTATTGAAACACAGACTATTTTTAAATTTTTGTTTGTTGATTGGGATTTTAATGATAATATGTGTAACAATTATCAACACCAAGAAGATCCTGAATTTTAATGATTATACCTCATAATGTTTACTTCCCAACATTAAAAATATAAGATCCTGAATATTAATATATTAGAGTTGTCACTTGTTGCCAACATGTCTATTTACGTTTTTTGTTATAGCCAATTTTGCATTCATGTTTACTGGACATATCTACTTGATGAGAAGACATATTACATTTCCTTATGTTTTGATACATTTGGGGAGGTTAAATTACCATTTGGATAGGTCAGCTATAATTATTTTACATTAATTTTCATTAGTTCTGTATTTGTCACAAATTGGCTATTCTGTTTCACCAATGGTAATAGACATATCCCAACAATAATATGGCCTTTTAGATTTGATTTATGTCAACTTCTCACTCAATTTTAAGGAATATTCAGGATTCCTTTTAGAAAAAAAAAATATATATATACATTACTCAAGTAATTATTTACATTCTTATAATGCAATTTGTGTTTTTCAAACTTTTTCTTGAAATTAACGCAGGTATACATCATTCTAAGAATATTCAAATAAGGTAATACAGAGAGCTACATTTTTTCAAGGAACGTACAGTCTTAAACACATAATTTATGAGTTCTGTGCATTGGTCAAGGTGCATGCTATGATTATGCTATGTAACCACCAAGTCCTATTTTCTTCTTTAGGACATGTCAAAAGTATGATGTATGAAACGTCAGTTGCACCAGAGCTCAGCTAATTGCCTGAATAAAATTATGAATTTCACCACATCAAACAGAATACTGCCTTACTCAAAAGAATTGCCATCAATTTGGCAAATAGATGAAGCATTGGCAATAATACACAAAGAAAACAGTAGACAAAAGATTAATATTTTGAAAGAAAATGAAATCATCAAAGAAGTAGAGAATAAGAATTTATTAAATGAAAATACACCTAGCAATATATAAATAATTTCAATATTAAGGCTCCTGAAGATGAAGCATGACTTTGAAAAGCTTTGAATTTTAATAATATAACGGAGATTATAACATAAATTATTGTAGTTGAGGACAACTGTGTTATATAAGGTAAAAAAAATAATAATAATTGAAATAATTTTAACCTCAACAGTGTTCAAAAATGAATATTAAAAGTATAGATTTTAAAAATTGGCTAACATTAAAGAAAAAAAATTATATATCACTAAATTAGCCTAACAAAGAAGTATATTAAACTATTATAGGAAAAATACCATGAGGTTTAATTTAAATCTTAAGAAATACAGGGTGTTTCTAAATTAGACCGACAAAGTTTGGGATCATAGATAACCTTCATTGAAGCACATTTTGTTAAGGAACCTATGGGCTGAAATGCTTCGTTTCAGGACTAGAGGGATCTTATAGGGAAGGATTGAAGGAAATGGATAAACATTTCTTTCAGTCCAAGAGGGGTTTGTCATTACTACTATTGCTTGGTTGTTTACTTCCAGCTCAGTAGCATTCAGAACTTATTACAGCAAGTTTGTTTACATCCATTGGTACTATCTGTTGGATAGGCAGGGATGAGCCCACTGCCTGGCCAGCACACTCGCCTGACCTAATCTGCCTAGATTTATTTTTGTGGAGCTACATGAAGGCAATGGTTTATGAAACCAATATTGACTCTGAAGAAGATCTTGTAGGATGTATTGTCAGCACAGCAGCTGAATAAGGAAAACCTTGACAATGCAACACTGGAGTGAGTGTTGTTTATTTATTTTGAATTAAGTATGTTTTGTTTCTGCTTGTCTGTAAAGTATTTGGATTAACACACAGAATTATGTAACACAAAATGACTTGTTATTTGCACGTACCTATTTTCTTCCATCCCTTCCTCTAAGATCCCACTTGCACTGAAACGAACCGTCACAGCCTATAGGTTCCTTAACAAAATGTGCTTCAATGAAGGTTAACTATCTGCTCCCAAAGTTTGTCAGTCTAATTTAGAAACACCCTGTATATTTACCCGTAGAGACTTCAAAGCAAGGAAAAGCTGAACTTCTTGCACTAATTACAAAGCACTTTTTTTTTTGCACTTATGTAGTGTTACACATTTTGTATGCACCCCCCTTTCACATCTTACGCACACAGTCTCGATCTCCTCCTCTGCTGGGGGGAATGACACACAACGCATTGTCTTTCTAATTTTCTTGAGAGTAACTTCACACCATACAGAGGACAGTTAGCATTTTTACTGTCTGTAGTAAAATTTTCCTTCTTCTCATAATGTTCTTCTGTACTTAGTGATTCTATAACAGATGAATAAAACAATCTTGTCATTTTCTTCCCAATACTGTTTTCCAAGTATAACAAATAAGCATTTAACATCATTCTAGACATGTTAAATGCAATTTTTTTCTCCAAAATTTTATTGTCCTGCGCTCAGTTAAATAAAAATAATTAATCATATCATTACCTCCTATACAGCAATTGTATTCTAAAATTATATCAGGCTTTTTCTTTGGCTCTTTCTTGATCCAGACAATGGAATAACTTCAGGCTCAATTGCAGTTCCATGAATACTTAAGAAGCACTACCTGATTTTTTAGACTATTTTTTGTTTAAAATCCTACCAACAATAAATGTCCTTTTTTTTAAATGTTTATTTACCATAAATCAAAATGGTTACTTGTTAAATGATGCTTTTCTATTTCTTTGTATGGTGCCAGTAATATATGTGCTCATTGAATACAGATGTTTTGCAAGAATTGAAGTAAAAAGGTTATCCATATAGTATACATGGTAATTTATTTATAGTTAAATATGGGAAATAACATTATGAGGTTCCTAATTCAATGAATGAATGAGTCATTTCTTATCTTACCTCATAGTTTTTTTTTCTTAAACACAGGAACTGTTTAAGAAAACATAAACTATGAGGTAAGATAAGAAATGTATTGATCTTTTTAGGAATAAATCACTATGAGGTTTAATTTAAGATAAATTAAAATGTTTCATACCTCTCCTCATAATTAAACTTCTAAGTAGATTGCGATTTCAGGGTCTTGGCGAACCCATTCTCAGTACACTTATGCCGACATGTTATATCAATTGGAAGAACCACTTCTTCTTCCCTCTGTTGGTGGACGGATGAATCTCCAGATAGGTAAGAATCTGGATTTAAGCCCCATATATAAAGAAACGACTATCTTTTGTTAGAATTCAATGACAACATGAGCTGCGGGAATTTCGAAGTTCATAAGTTTTTCTGAATGTGCATTTTTTCCCAAACCGTGAGTTCCTTTTGTTTATCTATTTGTTTAATTAGACTGGCTTTTGATTAAATTAGATGTTTTTGAAACCAAGCATGAGCAGCTACTGCTGACTTTTCCACTTCTCCATTTTTGACACCCACCTCTAAGATTTTCTTTTGCCCTTGTTTTCAAATTTCTTTTTGTTTTCCCCACATAAATTTTGTCACAATCCCTGCATTTGATCTGATAAGAAATGTAACAAAATTTATATAGGAAAAACAAAAAGAAATTTGATAACAAGGGTGAAAGAACATCTTAGAAATGTCAAAAATGGAGAAGTGGAAAAGTCATCAGTAGATGGTCAAATTAATTCTTTTAATTTCTAGTCTACTAACTAGATTTATCTTTACCCAAATAAATCACACATGCTTGGTCTGAAAAATATCTAATTGAATCAAAAGCTAGTCTAATTAAACAAATAGATAAACAAAAGGAACTCAAGATTTGGGAAAAAATCCACATTCAGAAAAACAACGAAGAAAAACATATGAACTTTGAAATTCCCGCAGATTCTGACCTGATCCGAAGGTTCATCCGTCCACCAACAGAGGGAAGAAGAAGTGGTTCTTCCGATCAATATAACATCAATATAACATAAATGTACTGAGGATGGGGTCGCCAAGACCTGAAATCGTGATCTACTTAGAAGATTAATTATGAGGAGAGGTATGAAACATTTTAATTTATCATAAGTAATGCCACGAGTGATTTCCAAATTATCAATAAATTCACAACTCGTGAAGTGAGGAGTGAATTTATCTAGAGAATTTTGAAATCAAGAGTGGCATTTGTTAGGACTATTTAACGAATAAAATTAAGCTGCTTACTCACAAATCATTGTTTAACTATAGTTATTTTAAAATATTTATGTATTTAATGTAAACGGCGATGTTTGAAAACAAATCAGAAATGTGAGGTTATGTTCATTCACTGCAACTAGATCATATTATTTATTGCCAAATAAGATCACAATATTGTAAGAATGTACCCAAGTGGAGAAATAATGAAAAACACAAAACTATATATCATAATCAACATTATGGGTAATTCATTTATTTTTTTTAGTAAACAACTCAGTAAAATCAAGGAATCTGTTCATTATTTGCTATATTCAATGTATTTGTTGGAGAAAAATAATGTTCTGTCCTGTTCAGAACATTAAAAGGAGGAGATTTCTTTATCACAAAAGCAGGAGCTGATAAAGAGCGAGGTGAAACACGACTGTCATTGGTTGTAAAACAAAATGCATTGAAACGTAGTCACTTACTAGCATTTGTGGCATGAGTTAAATATCATAAGATAAGAAATGACACATTTATTCACTGTATACATGGTAACTCTAGATGATGTAAATTCCTAGTGATAGTAACTCCATTACAACAGCATAAGCATGTTCATTGTTCTTTATAGCTTCTTTATCTTCAGTGGATTTTGCTTCTTTGTACATGTAGAAACATAAACAACATTTGCTTATTACATCACATATAATCCGGAATGTAATTCCGCATTTGTAATAATACTTATTTACCAGATATTGAAGGAGTTATGTATGACATTTAGGGTCGCATGTTTGGACGCATTAGACAGTAAAATGCCTTCTCTGCTGAGCAAGTTGTATGCTAATACGATTTTGCTTACTCAGAAATCTGTTCATGCGATAATAATTGGTTAAATTTGTAAGCTACCTGCGGAGGTAGCTTAAATGAGCAACTCAAATTAAAATCCCGAAGGGAACCGAACGGGAACCGATGGTAATCGATGTACTTTGCTGCTTTATCCAACATTTATCCAAGATGTCGGACCTTGAAGACTTCGATCATGTTTTCGGTATACACGGAGAAGAGGAATTTGATAGAGTCTACCAAAGAATTCAACTGGAAGAACAGGAGAATTGGCGTAATATTGCATGTCGCAGACGTGTTTGTATACGGTATTATTTGCGGGATGCAAGCATAAATGCATTCCTCTATAGCAGACGAAAATAACGGAAGTGGTTTTATCGCTGAGAATTCTGGGTAATTCATTGCCAATATTACGAAAACGTCGACTCTCGTGCATGACCGTTAAGTCGGCCGTTAATTCGTTCTCAGCAATTGCTCACGGTGAATCAGCTCACTAGTGATTGGAAGTAATTTGAGTAGAGAGTAATGTTCTAACATACGACCCTTAGTCCCAACTAAACTTTCATCAATGGACAGCTGCTGGTGAGAGTGTAATGGTGACTAAATAATACATTTTGCATGTTCCAAGAAATGGCTGAAATCAAGCAAAAGGATTATGTTGTTTTCAAATGCTGGGCCTTGGCACCGAAGCCATTAGCGTTCTTGCTCTCCAACATTTCTCTATGGTGGATCCACAGGTAATACTTCACAGGATACTTCAAAGGATTATACAAAGGAGAATAAGGACATGAGAGTTTGCTATTGTCAGTTAAGTGAAAAAAAATATTTCAGGAGTAGCTGACACCTTTCTTTGAAAACATTTTCCAAACCAAGAAGTATTGAAAAGGTGTGTTATGTACCAATGACACAATGGTAGATTTTCACATTAGGCCAGATTTAAAATTACTATAATGAATGCTCTCATTTCTTCAACAGTGGTTTGTTTTTAGGATTTCATTCTTGATCCGGCAGAGAATTAATTTCCACATAGACCTCATCAACATACCGATCTGCCTCTATTACAATCAACTGCAATAACATGGTTGTGAAAAACAAATTGAAGTGAAATTTTGGAAGCAAATCAGGAGGAGGAATATGTTTTGGTCCAGGGAATTCAATGAATGTGAAAGACGACTCAGGAATTGGGTCAGGTATGGTAGGAAATATTCCTGAATCATTTCTGATATTGTTTTCCTTGACATTGAAGATAACAGAATCAATTATCTTCATTTACACATACATCTGCATTGCAATAAAAATAAAATAACTCAGTGGAAGGAAATAAACTCAGGAGTCAGACAAGGATGTGGCCTCTCCCCTCTACTTTTTAACATATACATGAATGCCATTGTAAAAGACTTTAGAGAAGCAAAACATGGAAGTATCACTATCAATAGAAATTTAAAATTAGATATAATAATGTTTGCAGATGATCTTGTTTTACTAGCAACATCTGAAGATGATTTACAATGGTCAGTACATAATTTAAATTTGATAGCCCAGAAATATTCAATGGAAATATCTACCAATAAAACTAAAATAATGTCCTTCTGTGGAAAATCCCCAATACCAAGCAAAATTTGTTTAAATAACAAAATTTTAGAGAGAGTTAATGAGTTTTCTTATTTAGGATATAAACTCTCTTTTGTTGAAAATTTGGATTTACCAGAGAAAATTGTGAAATTCAACAAATCAATGGGAATCATTAATAGAGTCTTAAAACCTTCATTAGTGCAAAAATCAACTCGTACTCGTCTTTATCAAATAATGGCTCGACCAGTCCTATGTTATGGGAGTGAAGCGTGGACTATAAGGACAAGACTAACAGCTGTGAGATGAAATTTATGCGCCGAACAGCTGGCTACACCAAATGGGATCGAAAGAAAAATGTAGAAATCCTTCAAGAACTTAATGTGTCACCAATACCAGACTACATCTCCAGATATCAGCTAAACTGGAAGGAACATGTCTCAGAATGGCTAGATCCAGGATCCCCAAGGCAATAATGAACTACTGTCCAAATGGGAAAGGTCACTTGGTCAACCTATGAAAAGATGGCACAAAACCACTTTCTCAGGCCGTAACAGTTCTTCTAGGACTAATACCTGGCAGGATGATGATAATGACACATACATCTGTGCTCTAATGATTATGTTCCTTGCCTCTAGGCCCGAGGGTCATGGTTTCAAACCAGCCGGCGTTGATGGATTTTTAGGAAGGAAAAATCCAGGGAACAAATCCTCCGGGAGGGACTTTGAGCCATGGGTCCCGAGTCTGAAGATTTTTCAGGCTACAAGCCTGAATAAAAAGGCCTCTGTGCAAAGTTAATCAATCTTCATCCATCGAAGTAATATCTCAGTCGCCGATTAATTTTCTCATTGAGGTGATGTGGTAATCACATGTCACTCATTGACATCTGTAGGTAAATAAGCATAACAAATTATGCTGGTTAAGAAACTCCCACTAGGGAGCACCCATGTGGTTGTATGGGTTATATACATACAACTAATTAAATGGAACAAGCTCCGTTATAAATATTTAAACACTTTTTCTTAATCTGTGGTGATTCATGGGGTTTTTCCAATATATAGCACTACTTTCAAAGCCAAAATCACCACTGTTACTTTTGGAAAACAATCAATCAGAATTAACTTCACAATGATCAAAATATTCAATCAAGTTTTTTATCATCTGTGCCTGCTTTGAAAACTTCACTGGAACTAGCCATTGAGACTGAAAACTCACATGTAACATCTGCAACTAAGCAAAATTGTTTTTAACACTTAACACAACTCTTGTGAAAGTGAAGCACACCCTCATAAATCTATTAAATCAGGTTCAAAGGCTCTTCTAACAAGAAGCTTGTATTCCCTCATGCCAAAAAATTAGGTAAAGTATGCAAGACTAAGAGGTCCCATTAAATCAGCTGTAACAAGGTTACTAAAAGCAGCATTTAACTACAAGCGAAGAGGTTCAAGGAATGTAGAAGGCCAGTGAAAAGATGGACAGAACAACTGTGAGGCAGAACTGGCAATTTGCCTAGCCGTGAAGTGAAGAAGATTAAGGGCCGCATGCAAATACATTAGTCTCTACTCAAATTACTTCCAATCACTGGTGAGCTGACTTTCTGTGAGCAAGTGCTAAAATCAAATTAGCTACCCACTAACTGGTCATGCATGAAAGTCGCCATTTTCGTAATATTGGCAAGAAATTACTCAGAATTCTCAGCGATAAAACCACTTCCGTTATTTTCGTCTGCTAGAGGAACGCATTTACGCTTGCATCCCGCAAATAATACCGTATACGATGACGTCTGCGTCGTGCAATATTATGCCGATTCTCCAGTTCTTCCAGTTGAATTCTTTGGTAGACTCTATCAAATTCCTCTTCTCCACGTATACCGAAAACACGATCGAAGTCTTCAAGGTCCGACATCTTGGATAAAGCAGCAAGGTACGCGGCAAGGCTTCAAACTACATCGGTTACCATCGGGTTCTCTGCTAAGTCACCTCGTCAGGCAGCTTAGGAATTTCAACAATTATTATCGCATGAACAGATTTTTGAGTATGCAAAAATGTATTTGGATGCAACTTTCTCAGCAGAGTACAGGCAGAGAACAACTTTTACGGTCTAATGCGTTCATAGATTCGAGCCTAAATCAACATTGGCAATTTAAATGCTGGACTTTTAAAGGCAACCACATCAACAGTGACATTTAACACATTGGGTCTGCTGACAAGAATTCTCGTAATGCACATCCTTGCCATGGTGTATATAACACAAAAATTCTCATGTTTCCCACAGTAACTTTTGTGCCATCTGTTAAGATAACTGTACACTTTTTTGACTTGTCAAATTGTATGCATAGTTTTAACATGAAGGAAGATTAATTTTTTTTTATAAATTTTGGTAGCCATTATTTGTTCATGAAACATTCCAATGCAGCTGCTATGATTCCAGACCCCAACATTCCCTCTGTCACTCAGTGTGAAAATAGGAGCTAATATTTGTAGTGATAAGTTTGAAATAAGAAGGATAAAAAGGAATGATGAGTGATAAAATTACAAGAATTCAAGCTTCATTTTTTTGTCGCTCTCATAACTGCAGATTTTTATTAATTGTTTGTCGTTACATGACTTTGTAAAATCTTATTACAATTCCTCATGCATCATCACTGAAAGTGTGATAAAAAATTCATCAATGGTGAATGAATATATGATTTTTTAAACTTTTTATGCATTTCAGTAACTTAGATTTAAAAATAAACGGGAACTGGCATTTAAAAACCAATACTCAATGTGCATTCACACCTGACTCTAAGAGGGTTAACAAATTGATTCTCTCTATATGACCTACCATTCCTAAATGTCTATAACACCCTGCATATCCATGGTGTGAAAGGCCTACAAGGCCCTTGACCAACTAGCCAACTGCTGACCTCACATCCATATATGTCAAAAGATGGATGATCATCCAGCCAGTATAGGATTACATATGGTCATGTCAGGTTCCTCAACCATTATAGCTAATGTTCTCAACCAGTGTAGCTATTACTTTTGTAGAAACCCAAATTCCTCAAGATGTTTGGTGGGCAACAGTCTCCTACTGACAAAAATTTTATCCACAAATAGGGATTTGATACAGGACACATCTCTTAGTTGTGCACTAAGGCATGATGCCTTAGACTGCTTGGAAAGGTGCAGTATATTTTATAAATCTTCATTAATAAATGCCAATAATAATATCAGAAAATAAACTGATAGGATACAAATCAATAATACAAGTTACTATGGACTTCAGAACACTTCAAATAAACATTATTTTCATGTGAAACTAAGGTCGGTATTCAAGAACCAAGTTTTCCGCAAAGAGGGACTCTTAAGCCTGTCTCTCCATGGTTACTTATGTGGGTCATGCAGAACCTATTCTAACTGGCTCACTCTATTCTACATCATGTGCTAAAAAAATGTATTTAAAAAAATGTTTCTTGGAAACAATTTAAAGATGAGAGCCTCAACTTACGGAAGACAGAGATGGCATGGACTAGAGAGCTTGGTTCTTGAATACCAGCCTAAACGTAACTTTAATTCTGGAGGATGAAGATCAGTAGAAAGACCAAGAAAGTGCTGGGCTAATCCGTGAAGTTTGATGATGATGTAACTTTAATAAGAACTGACGTTTTGTAAAGTATTAAATACATCAATTCTCATAAAATTACATACTATTACAAAAAAAAAACATGGACATGTGGAAATCAATTATCTCAGAGTTTTACAAATCTTATATCAAAATACACATCAGTGTGTGTGTATGTGTTTTCAATGGCATTCACTGCATTTTTCATGCCTCATATTTTATAAGTAAAATCAGTTATTATCTTAGAGTTTTACAAATTTTATATCTAAATATACATCAGTCTGTGTATGCGTGTTTCAATGGCATCCACTGCACTTTTCATACTTCAGATTTTATAACAGGGCATCCAGTAAATTACAAATATGAAATTCCCGACTATTTTCCCAGTTTTTTCATGGCATCAAAGAATAATTCCCGAGTTTTTAGTAATTTTGTAAAAATATTATTTTTAAATATGTTATGTAATAAAAACATAATTTATTTTAAGGTAAGATCTTAAATAAGAATAGCAAAATAATTTATTAAAAAATTGTATATTTGAACATGAACTATGTTATGATAAAACATGGTAAACAATATCACATTACAAACAACCTCTGCCAAGAGTTATATTAAAATGCACATGTTCAATAAGCTGCTCTAAGCTCACTGCATAGTTTTTATTTAACTTTTACAGGAATTAATCACTATGAGGTTTAATTTATGGTAAAATCAAATGTTTCCTACCTCTCCTCATACAAATCTTCTAAGTAGATTGCGATTTCGAGACCATAATGGTCTCATCTTCAGTACTATTTTGGCAATTGATGTTATGTCGATTGGATGAAACTCTTCTTCTTCCCTCTGTTGGTGGACCGATAAACCTCTGGATCAGGTCAAATTTGCAGGGATTTTGAAGTTCATAAGTTTTTCTTTGTTTTTTCTGAATGTGGATAGATAAACAAAAGGAACTCACGGTTTGGGAAAAAAATCCACATTCAGAAAACAAAGGAAAACTTATGAACTAAAAAAATTCCCACAAATTCTGACCTGATCCAGAGGTTCATCAGTCCACCAACAGAGGAAGAAGAAGTGTTTCTTCCGATCGACATAACATCAGTCGCCAAAATAGTACTGAAGATGAGACCGTTATGGTCTCAAAATTGCGATTACTTAAAAGATTTGTATGAGGAGAGGTAGAAACATTTGATTTTATCACTGCATAGTGTCAGAGTTGATCTGGCTTACTGAAATATGCATGCTCAACTATTGTTTTGTAATGCGATATCGTGTTGGCAAGGGTTGGAATTTCTTTAGTGCAGGCAGCTTGACTCTGCCAATGTATGCTACAGTTTCATAAACATTTCTTCCAAGAAATATTCTAATATATGGATGTAATTTTAAAATGTGGTATAACGATTGTGATTATTTTGATTTGAATACAGGATAGATGCATATTGCTTTAAGAATTCTTGTCTATTTCCCGATTACTTTCAAATTCCCAACTTATTCGCAGTTTTCAAGATTTACCCTGGATAAGTGAAATCAGTTATCTCAGATTTTTACAAATCTTATATCAAAATATACATCAGTGTGTGTATGTGTGTTTCAATGGCATTCACTGCACTTTTCATGCCGAAGATTTTATGATAACTGGTTAGATATAAAACCTTGGCGAGCCCAATGTTTGTCTATGGAAACAAAACTTGGACTCTGCTAGAAAAGAGATATAACCAGAATCACATGTGATGATACAAAATACATGAGAAGAACAGCTTGGGAACACTAAAAATTAGACAAAAATAGAAATACAGACATCCTCCAAGAACTTAATTTGCTAAATAAATAAAACATTATCCATTTGCCAACTGCAGAACCTAAGCAAGGAAAATAAAGTGTAGTGGCTGGCATGGCATTGGAACATGCACTTTTTTACAATATAGAGTGTGTCTATAAAGTCCCTAGCATTTTATAACATGCATGGTTTATATTGGAAGTTTGGATAAAGAAAAATTGTCCTAATCGTGACACTTCGTATCCAAGGAAACAAATGTGTCAGTTTTCAGTGACGTTTCCACAAACTAAGATTTACTGACAAATCTATATGTGAATTGCTCCATAAATTTTATGCAATGGAATCTGTTCTTTATGCAAAAGAGGTGGATGTCCCAGTACACCGGACCAAAGTGTTGAACTGACAAATGAACTGTTTGAAAAGGAATCAAGGATGTCACTTTGCGCAAAACATCCAAGAGGCTCTAAATTCCTGGGCAACTATCCATAAGATTTTGAAGAAAGCCTACCACATTCAGATCCTATGTGACCTTGACAAAGAGGATTACCCCATGACAAGCAGCTATGTGTGCACAATTAGTTGACCAGATTGATGTTGAATGTTTGATGGAACATATTCTTTTTAATTAGACCGCGGTTTCAAGGCCTTGGCAGCTTCATCTTCAGTAATTTCTCTTCAACTGATGTTATGCTTCTTCTTCCCTCTAAGTTCAACATCTCTTTTAGTTATGAGGCAACCTTCCAAACTTATGGAAAGATCAATTAACACAATTATTGTATATGGACCTCCGAAAATCAATAAAATTCATGACATAGGAGAAGGATTCACCAAAGATTAATGTGGACTGGCAATAACAAAGTCACAAGAGTATGATCCTTTGTTTCTTTGGAGAAAAACACTAATAGGAACTTTATTGAATTGATATTAAGAAGCTAAAGCTATTACTATGATAGAAATAAGCAAATTAATGAACACAATTAAACTAATCAATGGTAAAGAGAAAAATTTCTGCCTGCCTGAACCAGGAATCGAACCCCAAACCCTTAGCCTTCCGTGCTAATGCTCTGTCCACTGAGCTAATTCAGGCATCATTCCCATCCAAGCAGAAATCCTTCTTTTACCTTACTCTACCGATCCCACATTCAATTGCAATGAATCATCATTCACAAATACACAATGAATGGCTTCTACCTGAAGAAGACAGCTAATAGCTGTGCGGAGTCCCTTCATGTCTTCTTCAGGTAGAAGCCATTCATTGTGTATTTGTGAATGATGATTAATTCAAATTGAATGTGGGATCGGTAGAGTAAGGTAAAGGAAGGATTTCTGCTTGGATGGGAATGATGCCTGAATTAGCTCAGTGGACAGAGCATTAGCACGGAGGGCTAAGGGTTCGGGGTTCAATTCCCGGTTCAGGCAGAAATTTTTCTCTTTACCATTGATTTACAGTAGTTTGATTGTGTTCCAATAGGGACTTTATTGAATATATGTAGGAAATGACACTATGAATTAAATTATTATTGATTACTATAACAGAAATAAGTAAATTAATGGACACAATTAAATTATTGTAATCAATGGTAAAGAGAACATGTTTTGCCTTACTGGGAATTGAAACCCGAATCTTTAGCTCTATGAGGTTTATTTTAATTATATTCGAGTTGTGTGTTTTGACTCACCTCACATTTCTTAATTTTATGCAGACCGGATTAGTCGCTAACTGTGCGACATTCTCGATGCTTCAACTCAAATATAATTAAGTAATAGGGACTGTTTACCTTGATACGCTCAAAACAATTTCTAGAGTCACGGCTGGTATCATTCACGGTGTCGTGTTCCAGCAGGATGGAGCATCATGTCACTGTACAAACATCATGCAGGGTTACCTCAATGATCAATTTTCAAATCGCTGGATTGGGTGGGGTTGTAACAGACCCTGGGCTCTAAGGTCACCAAATTTAACTCCATTTGATTTATTTGCTGGGGTTTTCTAAAATCCAAAGTCTACCAGAACAAAATCAATCATATAGTTATGTTGAAAGTTCGCATTCGGCAAGCAGTTACAAAAGACAATGCTCATGTGGAAACTCATTAACTGAGTTTTGGTACTGTTTATTGTCACGAGAAGATTAGATGTTTTAGTTTTACTATAAAATATCTCCTTAGGTGGGTACAACATTATTTTGTTTCATTTTCTGTGTCTATCCAAAAATAGATAATGACTTTACAGACACACTGTATAAAAATGAATTGTTATTTATATACAAACTAAGAAATTAATAAACTTTTTTCCTACACAAATAAACAAACATCAACCAATAACTGATAAAAGGTATTACTACTCTTCTTCATCTTGATACAGTCTCGTGTCCTCATTCCTCATCTATACTCTCCGTCATTCCACGTCTCCTCTCTAATAATCCCATCTATTTAACTTGTTTTTTCATGACCTGGTTCTTAACCTGTTCTTCCTATCTATATACGAGGGTAACTCAGAAAATTTCCAGACTCGAGTAATCTCTTTGAGATAAGATTAAGCCGGATATACCATGCGATAGCCCATACTTCTATCTGCATTTATACATAATTTCCTCCCTTAACAGTGGGGGTTGAAACAAAGTAGGATGCCAGTAACTCAGTGTATTGCAATTGAGCTGCAATGTGAACATTTTCGTTCCATGATTTTATTATGGTTTTAAAATTAGGAACATCTTGAGACACTTAGGCAGGCTTTCAGGGACCTTGCTCCCTCCTATACAACAGTTTTCAGTTGGTTCGTGTAATTCAAAGATGAAAAGAGAAGGGGAAGACCCTCAACGGCAGTTACTGAGGAAAACATCAGCGCAGTGGAGTAAATGGTGCAAGAAGATCCATGAGTAACATACAAGGATATTGAGGCAACCCTTGGTATAGGATCAAGGAGTGTTAAAAAAAATTTTGCATGATTTTTTATGGGTGAGGAAAATTTCTTCTCGCATAATTTAATGGAATGGCAAAAGGTAGCTAATGTGGAATGGTGCCGTGAAATGTTGCAAAGATACGATAACGGAAACTCTTGTCGTGTTTGAGATCGTAACTGGTGATGAAACATGGATATACCAGTAAGAACGAGAAACAAAGTGACATCATCAATCAGGGTCTTTCCAGATGACACACCTCTGACCAAAGTCAAGAGGGCTAGGAGTGTAGGGAAAACATTCTTCTCCGTTAATGGTCATGTAGCAACAATCCCTCTTGAAGGTCGTAGGACAGTTAATGCAGTGGTACACAACAGTTTGTCTCCCAGAAGTTTTTTGAAAAGTGTGTGAAAAGTGACCAACAACTGGAATTATGGGTAATCAAACTTCACCAAGACAATGCTTCTGCCCATGCAGCCAATGTCACAATTAAATTTCTGGAGAGTACTGCTATGAAACTTATGACCTCATCCTCCCTACAGTTTTCAACCTAGCACCTTGCGATTTCTTCCTGTTCCCTTCCATGAAAAACAACTGCATGGAAAGCAGTTTGCAAGCCTGGAAGAAGCTGTCATTGCATACAGAGAGGAGCTTAATTCCATTGAGGACGTTGACTGGAGTCAGTCCTTCCAGACTTGGTTCCAAAGGATGTCCAGGTGTATAGAGGCTGAGGGAGAGTACTTTGAGAAGATGTAATGGTAAGTTTCAGATTATCTCTAAAATTTTGACAGTATCCGGAAACTTTCTGAGTTACCTCCGTATCTTGCACAATCTCTTGGGTATCTCCCTTCTTAATCTAAATACCAAAACCTTCCAATATTCACTGTTTTTAACATGGCCATACAATCTTATTCTATTATCTTCCATCTCATTCATTCTTCATTACATGTTCCAGCCGTAGCTGATGACGTGACTCCATTGCACGGTTACACTACTTGAACAGTTGATTGGTGATTTTTCCTATATAAACTATATACAAGCTCTGCAATAGTCCATAGCTTAGGTGGGGATAAGATTAATTGAAATGTTTCACCCTCTCATCTTATATTTTATCTAACTTCAAAATTTCTTATTATGAGTTTTGTATTTTACTCACCTCATTTTTTTTTTGCAGATTATAGTTTTGTCGCATTTATGCGACAATGTCAATGCATCGACAATGTTGCATAAATGCGACAAAAGTATAATCTGCAAAAAATAAAAAAATATGAGGTGAGTCAAAATACATAACTCATAATAATTAAAAGAAACCTCATAGTGTTATTTCCTACAAATATTAAATAAATTCTAATTTCTGTTAGTGGTCTGTATTCTATCTCTTCTGATTTTTCTATGCATGCTTTTTAAAAACTTCATCTCTGATAAATGGATTCTACTTAAATCCTTCCTTGTTGGTGTCCATTATCCGACTCCATTATATGGATTCTACTAAAATTCTTCCTTGATACTGTCCATTTTTCGACTCCATCAATTAATACTTGCTTATATTTAATTAATGTTGGGAAGTAAACATTATGAGGTATAATCATTAAAATTCATCGGAGAACATATTGTTTAAACAACTCACCTCATAGGATTCATGCTTCCATGATATCGCGATTTCAAACATAATCATGTTCATCGTCAGCCATAACTCCAACTCGGAGTTATGGCTGACGATGAACATGATTATGTTTGAAATCGCGATATCATGGAAGCATGAATCCTATGAGGTGAGTTGTTTAAACAATATGTTCTCCGATGAATTTAATTAATAATACTTGCTTACTTACTCACTGGCACTATCGAATCTGTAGGTTCATGGCCACACGGACATAAGCTCTCCATACATCCCTATCCTGAGCTAAAGCTTTCCAATCATTCCCTGTATAATCTACTTCCCTCAAATCATAATTAATGTTATTCTTCCAACTCATTCTTGGTCTTACCAACTGGGCGTTTTCCCTCTGGCTTTCCTTCTAGAAGCTTCGATGCAAGTCTTTCATTCCCCATACGTGCAACATGTCCTCCCCATCGCAGACTACGAGATTTAACTGTTCTTATTATATCTGGCTTACTATAAAGACCATGTAGTTTATTGTTATGTAGTCTTCTCCATTTACCTGTCTGTTCATCTCTCTTTGGTCCAAAAATTTTCCTAAGAACTTTATTCTCAAATACTTGTAATCTCCTTTCCTCCCTTAAAGTAAGAGTCCATGTTTCGCACCCATATAATATAACTGGTAGAATAATAGTTTTATATATTTTCAGTTTAACATTTTTTGAAAGGAGTTGGGACATCTGCAATGCATTTCGAGAATTGAGCCTATGTTTAATTTCTTTGTACATCTCATTCCTATTTGAGATTATTGTTCCTAGGTATTTCAATTCAGCCATTTCCTCGAAATTTCCCTCATTTGTCATTAGCTGTCAATTTCCATTATATAATGTATTTCTACATGTGACCATATATTTAGTTTTATTGATATTTACTTCCAGTCCTAATTTCTTAGTGTTACTCAATAGTGTGTGTGTGTGTTGTCCTTTAGTATCTCCTCGCTATCAGCCAATAGTACTACATCATCAGCATAAACTAACAGCTTATTAATACCATTGAGTTGTACGCCTTCCTCATTCTCTAAAGATTTAATGGCATGCTCTAGTACAACATTATATAGTAGAGGAGATAGTGCATTTCCTTGCTTCAGCCCATTCTGGATTTTAAAAGTGCCCAAAAACGTTTGCCTACACGCACCCTACTCTTTGTGCCATTTAGACACATTCGTATAAGTCTAACTTTTTAGGAATTCCGAACTCCAGCAGGATACTATATAATTGAATTGTATGCTTTTTTGAAGTCTACGTATAGTTGATGTACAGTACATTATATTCCCATTTCTTTTCTAAAATCTGTCTTATACTAAAAATCTGATCTGTTGTAGACCTGTTTCTTCTAAATCCACATTGATGAACTCCTAGAATGTCACCAGTGTAGGGAGTAAGTCTGCTTACTAATATATTTGTTAGAATTTTGTACGAACTTGAAAGTAATGAGATGCCCCTGAAAATTGTTGCAATCAGTTTTATCTCATTTCTTCAATTAATATAGGTCTGAAATATATTTCAAACATTGTTCTTTCTTTTTTTACAATTCAGCATTTAGAACACAACAGGTTTTAATTAAAGAAGTAACACTATGTGGATACATTATCAAGAGACTGAACCAGAAATATACACTTCACCTCACATATTATTTTCATCACTGGTCATGTTTCGAAGGACATCATCTCCATTCATAACTAGAATTCTAACCTTTGAATTGGCCTTACATATTCTTTCCTCATAGTGGTGACCAGACAACCCTCAAGAAAAAATCTTTCACTCTGGAAATTTCAAAATTAATTAATTTGTCATTATTTTCTCAGAAATATGAAATATGGAAAAAAGGAAAAATCTGGAGTAGCTGCTTACATATAAAAAAATCATATAATTTAAGAGAAAGCAAAACTGCTGAAACAATGGTCCTGAGATTAAATATTTTAGAATTAAATTAATATAATTGAATTATTAAACATTGGTCAGAGTGTATTTTAATAACTCACCTCACAAATTTCATCACAAATTTGGAGAAACAAAACTTTTAATATAATTGGATTGGGAGAAGATATACAATTGGATAAACCTTTGGAATTGACAGTTTGGGAGAAGATATACATTCAGAAGAATAAATATAGATCGATGAACTTTGATATTACCAATGAACAAAATTAAATTTCAAAGTTTATAAACTCGACCATAGATGGCAGCTCAGAAGACATTGATGGCCAAAGAATTTCATCAGTCGGAGTCGTGACTAAATATGAACAGGATTCCATTTCAAACCATGGTATCTTGAAATACACAAAATTTGTGAGGTGAGGTAATAAAATATACTCTGACCAATGTTAAATGAATATTACCTCATAACATTACTTCCCAACTTTAATTTGAAATAGACGATTAAATTAATTTTACAATTAAAATGTTCAACCCTGCCAGATATTGAACATTCAGGAAGGCAGTCATCAGGAAGGGGCATGTCAGCACGGCAGAGTAATAATTAATACAAATATAACATTTTATGGGTAATAAGTATGCAAGTAAGTTTTAATTTTGTGAAGCACCGTAACATGAAGTAGCATTAATAGTGAGTGGAGAACATATTTTTAATCGACTCGCCTCATACATTTTCAAACTTCTTTGATACCGACGGTTTCAGACAATATCATGTCCTTCTTCAGTCATGGCGTCCACTGATGAAGGACATGATATAGGCTGAAACCGTCGGTATCAAAGAAGTTTGAAAATGTATGAGGTGAGTCGATTAAAATATGTTCTCCACTCACTATTAATGATATAATCTCATAATGTTTACTTCCCAATATTAATTTAAATATAATGAAGTAGCATGTTGCGGCTCACTTATCTAACCACCCGCTGAGTGATGAACAAACGTCAAAGCCATTGTGAAACTCTGTGTATGAGGTGAGTTGTAAGAGACTGATTCAATTTCTTTATTAAATGCTGTCACTTTTTAAGCTGATGGAGCATCACACCTATGATTCTCTAATCCTACTTCAGTTCTAAAATTTTTTCCACATGCTACACAACAAAAAAATCTTTCTCTAAAATGAAGAGTTTTATGATGCATAATAATATCAGCTGGAAAATACTTTTTACAATACTGACAAAGACGACTGCTCACATTTCTTCCTGGTTGGACGTCTACAAATGTGACATCTTCAGAATCTGCTTCTGTAGTTTCAGTTGCAGGAGATGTGGCTGTAGGGTTTGTTGCGTTGAGATCACTTAGTGGTCTAATTGTTGCAACCCGTGCAATATTATCAATATTGGAATTATTTTTTTCAGGAATAACACTATTACTTGAAGTTGAATTGCTCTGCTCCAGATTACCAGAAGATCCTATTGATCTCACTGAACTGATCAGAACTGAACGAATTTCAGTGTTTATTTCACTATTACTTTCAAGAATTTGTGGACCACTATACATATACCGCCAGATTCAGTTGCATTACTTCTTACACTTGAAGATGTCGTGGTAGAAGGTGTGAAGATGGGATCAGAAATTTCTGGCATTTGAGGTGTACAGCAAATGCTGCATTTACAGTTGACAGAATGGCCACTGAAATAAAAATAAAAAAAGTTAATATTTCAACGAATGCTTGTATCTTGATCTAAAGATTTTATAGCAATTCATTAAGCAATTGAACCTCTTCAGACCCCAATTGATTTATGATAAAATTAATTATGTTTAAAGGATTTTTAGCGCAATGCAAAATTATTTTGAAATATAGGTTGTTTATGGGGAACTCAAAATTGATTCAGAGAGTTATAACTTTTTTTACATGAGCTAGCAAAATCAATTAGGTGATTGCAAACAATTTAAGCAAATTCTGGATTATTATGAGTAAGTTATTTTGACTCACCTCATATTTTTTTAATATTCTGCAGATTATAGTTTCATCGCATCTAGGCGACATTGTCGATGCATTCTAACATCGACAATGTTGCATAGATGCGACGAAATTACAGTCTGCAGAATATCAAAAAATAATAATTAAAAGAAATCTCATAGTGTTATTTCCTAGAAAAATATTAAAGTTCTGGATGTTTATTTCAGAAATTGTACTAAAAACTGAATTTACAGCTTCCAAAATTTGTAAATGAATACTTGGGGGTTTAATAATATGTATTCTCAAAATTATTATTTGTTTCCAAATTTACAAAAAAAAAAGTGTTTACAATTACCCTACACTGTTTACAATTTCCATTTTAGATCAAAGATAACAGGAAACACACATCTACTTACAGTGAAAGAGTTTTAGAGGGAAACCTAGGAAAAATGGAAACAAAGTACATATTTCACTAAAATACATTAAAATGGCAGCTGTGATAAATTGTTTACATTTACCTAAATAAAAACAGTTTGCTATATGAAGAGAGAGAGACGTCATTGATCAAATACAGAAAAGACAGTTAAAGTGGTATGGGCACACAGTTAGGGTGTACAACTGAAGATGGTTAAAAACCTTAAAATGGAAGGGTGTACAACTGAAGATGGTTAAAAACCTTAAAATGGATACCAGCAGAGATAAAAAGATTGGAACAACCTACATACATTGAACTATTAGAGGAAATATCACTATGAGGTATAATTTAAAATAAATTCTGTTCACCTCACCTCATATTCCATCTTTTAATTACATCATCACTAATTTCTTGATCGGTGCTCTGTCGTTCAGGAGCATGGCTTCTTACTTCATGTGTTGATTTGACTCGGAGGTTCATCAGTCCATCAACAGATGGAGTGCTACTGGACAACAGAACATCAGTCATCAAATTACTAATGATGAAACCACCTAGGTTTCGAAACCGGTATAATTAAAAGATGGGATATTACGTGAGGTGTGTAACGGTTATATGTGACCCCTAATACAAGGATCCATCCATAATAATTCTGCCCGAAGGCAGGTCCTTCACTGCAATCATAGCATTTTCATGCTATGCTTGCAGCTTTACTACGGAATTGTAGGTGTGGTAGCTTCCCGTTGCTTTCCACACCGGTGAAGGATGATGATGATGGTCATATGATTTCGGGGACCGTTTGGGCCTTAAAAGTTTTCCTGACATTTGTCTTACAGGTGAGAAAAACCCTGATAAACACCTCACCCAGAAAAACTGCCCCGACCGGGGATCGTGCGTGACAAGGCAGCACACTACCTCGAGACCACAGCAGTGGACAATATAAGGATAATGATTAATAAATACAATTAATAAACAGAATAATGTGAAATTTGGAATATAAAGTAAATTAAATAATATCTTATTTGGGGAAATTTTCAGGTCAGGTCCCACAATAAGCAGAAGAGAAGCGAGCAACCCTTTTACGTGAAGGGGCCATTAATATGTAGCCTTCAATGAGACTAGGAATCCTTAAGCTGGGTTTGTTTGAAACCCTCATGTTTGAAAAACTTCAAGCTTCCAAATTTACAACTGTGGAAACTCCAAACTTCTAGTAAACATGCTCCACTACCCATGGGAAGAAAAAAGTAAATAAAATTTACATCTCTAGAAGACATGTGATTGAAAATTCTAGCCAATAAAAATCAGAGCTAGGATGGTAATAAAGGGTCCTGACTTCAATACTAAATTCATAAGGACAGTCCAAACACTCACATCTAATATCTTGTAAGGACCGAGTTGACACTCGAGAAAAGAATGTCTTAAATCACGAGACTTAGTTAATTCCTGCAAGTATAATATGTATATAACTACGAGTAACGTCCTCATGAAGTTAGGTCTCGAACGTCTACACCAACTAAACTGTGTAAAATTAATTGTGTATATTCTTAGCGCAAATTTAATTAAATAAAAGTTACTTAATTTATGATTGCTTCCATGCAACTCTCCTCTGAACCTTCATACATAAGAGTCTCATCGCTTTGTCCTGAAATAAAATATATAGACAAACTGAATGGCCGAGCTAGAGCAATCCAAAATTAATATTACGATAAATAGTGACAAGTGGCGTTTACTGCCCCCGGTGAATAGAATTTATTTTAAAATTTAACCTAAACACAGTTGGAAGAATGATATCCAGACATTTTATAATTAACATCTTATTACATAATCTCAACGGTGCTTTAATATGAATTTCAAAAATGTTGATATTCAGACAGTCATAAAAGGAAGGGGATTGATAGAAAAGGAGTGGGTAGATGGAAGCATATGGAAATTGGGAACAGAGAAACAACCCCAGTTGTATAAATTTGTAAATAAAATAATAAAACATTACGCACAATTGATATACTCTTTGTTATATTATTGCATAAAAAGAAAAACTGATAAGTACAAGGAAAAAAAACCTAAAAGTGGGTTTAATTGTATCTAGCATAAAACAAAGCCCGGAATCACTCAACATTATAAAACAAAGGTTTTAACTTTTGATCGATACTAAAAAATCCAGGAAAAACACATCAATTCACAATCATGGGATATCCCTAAATAAAGCAATAGCAATGTATAAATGCACCCTTTTCAAAACATTGGACAGTCATATGGTTAAAATCAGAAAATGAAAAGAATTTTAAAAAATGTTGAAGAAACCAATCGATTTAAAATAACTGTACAGCAATATTCCACAGGATATCCAGACAACTGCATCAAGAGCAAGAATTGGTCATACAGAAACTAATACATATTTATATAGGTTCAACATAACTGACTCGCCAATGTGTCCGCTCTGCCAAGTTGAAGAAGAAGAAGCAGAAGAAGAAGATTCACAACATATTCTGCTGAGTTGTATATCCATAAATTGTTATAAGTAATGCCACAAGTGATTTCCAAATTATCAATAAATTGGAAATCAAGAGTGGCATTTGTTAGGACTATTTAACGAATAAAATTAAGCTCCTTACTAAAAAATAATTATTTGAATATAGTTACCGGTGTTTTTAAATATTTATATAGTTAACGTAAACGGCGATGTTTGAAAACAAATTAGAAATGTGAGGCTATGTATATTCACTGCAACTTGATCATATTATTTATTGCCAAATAGGATCGCAATATTGTAAGAATGCACTCTAGTGGAGAAATAATGAAACACATCAAACTATTATAATCAACATTATAGGTTAATCATTTATATTCTGAATAAACAACTCAGTAAAATCACTGAATCTATTCATTATTTGCTATATTCAATGTATTTGTTGGAGAAAAACATGACTGTCATTGGTGTAAAACAGAATTCATTGAAACATAATTAATTGGTCATTGACTACCATTTGCGACATGAGTTAAATAGTCATAGAATATTGTACAGTCTCTGTTACCTCAGACTTTGGTGCAAACATTCCATTATTTATATCTACACCTAAGTTTTGGACTACAGAGGGCTGTTTTCTATTTTTAGTGACAATATTTAAAATTCATCCTACCACCACTGTGATGTTCTATATGGTGACTTGGACTGCAAGCTATCACCCAGCACCCGAGACTGTACTGTAGAACGCTTGCAGACAGAATCAAGTCATGACCCTTTCTCCTCACATGCTTTCCATTCTCTCAATTGAGCATGACTCATATTTTCAAGGGCTCTTTTTAGGAGACAAAACACCCAAAATTCCATTGAAAAAATATGAAGCGACTTGAAAGGAATTTCGCTAAGTATCATAGCATGTATTTCAGATTCCTGTTCCATTTCCTCCATGAAATTGTGGGTGGAAGTAGAGCTATGGTTGGAGGCCTCGACCAAAGAGCACTCGAACAGAGGGAAAACTGAGTACAGTGACATCTAAAAAGTTTCGGTCATTTACAATGAACTACAATGAGCAAATTACAATGGTAGCGCTGTTTCGTAGTAACAGAATACATAACTAAATAAAACAAATGCAAGGCTTCCATGCCCCATACGTGCAACATGTCCTGCCCATCGCAGTCTACAAGACTTAACTGTTCTTATTATATCTGCCTTCCTATAAAGACCATGTAGTTCATTGTTATGTAGTCTTCTCCATTCACCGGTTTGTTCAACTCTCTTTGGTCCAAAAATTTTCCTAAGTACTTTATTCTCAAATACTTGTAATCTCCTTTCCTCCCTTAAAGTAAGAGTCCATGTTTTGCACACATATAATATAACTGGTAGAATAATAGTTTTATATATTTTCAGCTTTATGTATTTTGAAAGGAGTTGCGACATCAAGAGCCTCTGCAATGCATAATAGCACGCATTTCCAGAATTGAGCCTATATTTAATTTCTTTGTGCATCTCATTCCTATTTGTGATTATTGTTCCTAGGTATTTGAATTCAGCCACTTCCTCAAAATTTCCTTCATTTGTCATTAGCTGTCCATTTCCATTATATAATGTATTTCTACGTGTGATCAAATATTTTGTTTTATTGATATTTACTTCCAGTCCTAATTCTTTAGTGTTACTCAATAGTATGTGCGTGTTGTCCTTTAGTATCTCCACACTATCGGCCAATAGTACTACATCATCAGCATAAACTAACAGCTTATTAATACCATTGAGTTGTAAGCCTTCCTCATTCTCTAAAGATTTAATGGCATGCTCTAGTACAAAATTAAATAGTAGAGGAGATAGTTCATCTCCTTGCTTCAACCCATTCTGGATTTCAAAAGTGTCTGAAAACTGTTTGCCTACACGCACCCTACTCTTTGTGTCATTTAGACACATTCGTATAAGTCTAACTTTTTAGGAATTCCAAACTCCAGCAGGATACTATATAACTTCTCCCTCTTAATTGAATCATATGCTTTTTTGAAGTCTACATATAGTTGATGTACAGTACCATTATATTCCCATTTCTTTTCTAAAGCTATCTTATACTAAAATCATCTGATCTGTTGTAGACCTGTTTCTTCTAAATGCACATTGATGATCTCCTAGAATGTCATCAATATAGAGAGTAAGTCTGCTTACTAATATATTTGTTAGAATTTTGTATGAAGTTGAAAGTAATGAGATGCCCCTGTAGTTGTTGCAATCAGTTTTATCTCCTTTCTTATAAATGGTACGATAATTGATTCTTTCCATTCATCTGGAAGAGCTTCTTTTTCCCAAATCATACTAAGCAACCAGTGTATTTTGTCCATCAATTTTTCTCCCCCTGATTTTATCAGTTCTGTTGGGATCTCATCTGAACCTGATGCTTTATACATCTTCAATTTTTCAATCGCCATTTCAACCTCTAATGCACTTGGTTCCACGACTAGCATTTCTGCTGTCTGTAAATTATCCTCCTCAATGTCCTGTTCTGTATGTACATTTAATAGCTGATTAAAGTAACTTTTCCATCTATTTAATATACTCCTGGAGTCTGCAATCAAATCCCCATTTACATTCCGAATTATGTTTGTTCTAGCCTGAAACCCATTCTTCTCTATACTAATTCCCTGATATAATTCTCTAATGTTCCTATTTTTTGCGTTCATTTCAAGATCATTAATCTTCTCTCTCAAATATTCCCTCTTTTTACCCCTTTAGTAACTTGGTGGTTTCCCGTCTATTACTAGCCAATTGCTCTAAATTTACCTCATTTGGCTCGAGTACCCATTTCATTTTTGCTAGCTTTCTTTTCTTTACAATGTCGGCACATTCCTCATCAAACCATTTCTTGTTTTGCCTCTTTTTTAAACAACCAATGCTTTCTGATGCTGACAATTTAATAGTATCTCTTATAGCCTCCCATTCTTTATTTATATCAATTTCTTCTTCGTTTGCCACATTGTCATCTGAAGATTCCAGTACTTCAAATCTATTAGCAATTTTAATTTGGTATTTTTGCCGCATTTCATCATTTTTCAAGTTTTTTAATTCAAATTTTACAGAATCATCTTTAGCATTTGTTCCTCTCATAAGCGATAGCCGTTGTCTGATTTTCACCCCTGACCAGATGATGATCCAAATTGCAGTCTGTCCCTCTAACTAATCTAACATCGATGATGCTACTGTGCCAGCATTTGTCCACTAATACATGATCTATCTGGTTCCGAGTTACGCCATCTAGAGATGTCCAGGTATATTTATGGATATCCTTATGCTGAAATGTTGTGCTCTTAACAATGAGATTCTTTGATGTGGCGAAGATGACTAATCTAACCCCATTGTTGTTACTATCTTCATGAAGTCTGAATTTGCCTATTGTTGGTTTGAATATATCTTCCCGCCCCACTTTTGCATTAAAATCTCCTAAGACAATTTTCATATGATATCATAAAAGGCTATCAAATAAGCATTCTAATTCTTCATAGAACTCATCCTTGATCTTGTCATCTTTATCTTCTGTGGGGCATGTACATTTACAATTATAAAATCATGTCATTTACCCTTTAGAATTATGTATGATATCCTATCACTAACAAACTTAATATCTCGGATAGAGGATAAGATCCTCCTTCTGACTAAAAAACCCGTTCCAAATGCAGGTCTTTCTGCACCCCCGCAGTATAATGCAAAGCTTCCTGATTCCTGACTACCTTCTCCTGGCCATCTAACTTCCTGTAACGCGACTATATCCAAGGGCGATTTATCTAGTTCCCGCATTAATATCTCTAGTGCCTCGCTATTGTATAAAGTCCTAACATTCCATGTTCCTAGGAACATGTCCCTGTGTTTGAGCCTTTGGCATGGGTTCCCTGAAATAGTCCCTGCCCGGAGAACCGAATGGGGGACTATTTGACCTCCGGAAAATTTTACCCCAGCTGAACCCATGTCCGCATTTCTTGACGGTTATATTTTTACGGTGAAAGATCGTCACTCTTTCGACCAAGGTACTTTTTTCGTCTGGCTTATCACCTTCGACTAGTCCGGCATGGGTAACCCTATCGGCAGCAATGCTACTGCCGGCATAGCTCTCAGGATCATTTAAGCACGCAAGCCACTCCACCATGACAAGGTAAAGAAAGATACCATGGAGGGGTAGATGGTAAAAGTGAAGTGATCCCACAACAGACCCAGAGGCCCTTGTGGTAGTAGGAGGTTAAGGCTCCCACTTTTTCTAGACAATCGGCACTTTTTGTCAGCCGGGTTGTCAGCCCTGCATGACGACCGCCTTTACCCCCAGAACAAGCGTCTGGTACTCATTTCTGTTAGAGGCTGAGTCGACCCCAGGGCCATAGTGCCGCCAGAGGGTTTGGGTCAGTTTAAAAATCCTGACCCCAACAGGACTTAAACCCTCAAACTTCCGGCTTGTAGCTCAGTGCCTTAACCACTACGCTACAGCGTGCCCCAGGGGTAGATGGCACTGTAAAAAAATTCAAGCTTGTTTACATTTTCAATGTGAATCTATTTTCAAATATAAACCTACTAGATGTGATAAAATTCTGAGATTTGTTAGGTTAGGAAGAGTGATGTTAGTGTACAGCCATTTCTAATAAACATTTTAAAAATGTGACTTTATAATGGATTTCCGATGTACGACATGGCTAAGGTCCTATAATAAATATTGTATAAAATATGCATGTGAGAATAAGGGGGTAGGTCAATTGTACATATTTATTAAAAGAGCTCTAATTCATTTTTAAATTTTAATAAACGAAAATAAATTAACATGTTTTATTTATTTCCATTCTTCCCTGTTAAAATTAAAGAAAATCTTTAGGTCTGAGAGGGTGGGTATAAATAATTCCATAATTTAAGATTAATTAATACGTTATTTATTCCTATAAAAGTTCAATTCCGATTATTCACTAGGTGGTGTTATATAATTCTAATTCATAATTTTACCATGAGACGGTGCTGAATTTCATATTAGTACCAGAAAAAAATCGAAAAAATTTAGATGTCATTAGTTGTTCTACACTAGCGCCGCTTGTGGCATGTACGCAAAAATTGTCCACTTTCTTCTCTGGTACTCTGTGGCCTCGACCTCATTAACCCATACTTTTAGCCTCTTCCACACACAGCAGGTATCTCATGTCGGTAAATTGATATTGTAACATTCTCCTGCAAGTATTTTGAATTGACTTCTGCTTTTCTTTTTTTCTCTCAGATTTCTTTGGATATTTAATTTGCCATTGTAAGAATATCCTGCAATGATCATAAAATGCTTTAACCCTCAGCGTGGGAGCATTTAAATCCCCTGGTGGTTCCAAGCTGCGGGAGGAGTTCTCGGAACGGTATATAAATTTGTGAGTTACAATGCAAACATTCGTAAAAATTAAATATCTCGATTGATAATTAAAATATAAAAATGAAAATTTTTACAGTTAAATGTTGGGCTATTAAGTTAAATATGAGGTTAACTATAAAAATTATAAATTACAGTAGTATAATTAACACATGCAATATAAATAAAATGTACAATACCTTAGAAATTAAGTTCAGTGTGATAGATTTTAAAACACTCCTCCACACACAATCCTGCTTCACAGTCCGGGCACCAAAACACGGTCTCTTTTCGTTTCTTGTTTTTGCAACATACAACACATCTTTTGCAGCGGCGGGCTTTATTTCCTTTTGGGGGTATTCTTCCTGGAAAATGCCTGTCAACTAATCGCGGTATTGTATTGTCAGTTGAATGACATCCAGGAACCTTTCTTTCAACACCACCCCCATGTTCCACAAGTAATGCTTCAGCAAGATCAATGCGATGGTCGAGTTTATTTTGTTGTGAATTCTCCCTACAGATAATTATGCTGGTTAGTACAGAAACATTCAGAAGATGAAAAAATATTTTCATATATCACTTTTTTATTTTTTTTCTTTCCAACAAATATGCATGTAGCAATTGGTCTTTAGGTCCACACCTCCTATATTGAAATTATAATCCAGAACAGATTTTGGCTTTTCTTTTTCAGAGCAATTTTTTGTTACTTCACATGTGCTATCATTGTGATACATAGATATCATAATAATGTTTTTCTTGTCATTCCATTTTAGCACTGAAATTGGACCAGAATGCTGAGCTACTATTTTGCCTTTTTCAATTTTTTTCTCCTTCACAAGTTTTGGTACACCTTTCCTGTTGAGATGCAATGTCCCCACACAATCTGTTTTATTTGATTTTAGTGTGAGCGCTAATGACAGAGAATTATACTAGTTGTCCTACCATAAGGTGTAACCCATCCCTAACAACGGTTCTATAAGTGTCATAACAATGGCTGATGTTTTAGAGTTATCTCCAGTTGAAATGTTAGATCTAAAAATTGTATCTTTTCCTTTATAAATGACATAAGATCACAAATATTCAGATGAGGACTCGCATAATTCAAAACTTTTCATACCAAATTTTGAAGCCTTCAGTGGAATATACTGTCTGAAAGACAGTACATAACATGAGAGACTCATCAATTGCAATGTTTTGAGAAGGTAAGTATAGTGACTGAAATCTGCAATTTAGGTATTCAACTATAGGAAAATTTTAAATAGCTTACGTAGGCCTGGAATGTGTTCATGTTTTCATTGTTGTTGAAATGCAAGTATCTGCAAATAGCTTCAAATCTATCCAGTGAAATAACTGAACCAAAAATTGGAGTTGCTATTGTGGCATTCTTTGAAAAATAGGAACGAAAAGTAGGCTTTTCCCATTAGCAAAAAAAGAGCTAGAACAACATAAATTTCATCTAATGTAGTGAGTTCAAATCCCACACCCAAGAATATCATGGAAGAGGGAAAAATTGTTCTTTTTTTATTTTGCTGTTCAGCGTACAAGTTAGTTTTCTTTAATATCATCTCAATTAGTTCGGAGAAAAATCATTTGAAAATTAAGTTATGTAGGTAGGAAATAACACTATGAGGTTTATTTAAATTTTGTTTAGTTGTTTCTTGACTCACCTCATACTTCTTAACTCCCTTGCATATCTAGATTTCGTCACTGTATTTGTTACATTCCAAATGTTGTTCACGTTCACATCGTAAACAGCAGTGAGAATGTCACAAATACAGTGACGAAATCTAGATATGCAAGGGAGTTAAGAAGTATGAGGTGAGTCAAGAAAACAACTAAACAAAATGAATTTGAAAATGTTTATTCCTTCACTGAATATTCACAGCCAGCATTGAGAGAACCATAATTTCCTAAAAATTAGATCTCTAGTGCTGCGATAATTTCCAATATCCTACCATACAAATACTGCGGTTTCTGCCTAGCCCTCCCATGTGTTCAACATCGTTATCACTTTTAATGTCATCAGGCTCATAAGTTCACGAACATGTCATCTGTTATAAGTTCACGAACCGGCACATCGTCACTTGAACTCGATGTCAGTAGTACTAGATGAGAGGCTCCAAATACAATAACCCCCCCCATTATTTAGTTATTCGCTCACAACAATTCTGAAATTTTCTCACTCTGATTAAATGTAGAGGCCATAGCGACACTCATAAACACTTGACTTCCACGCTCGTGCTAACAAGACTGAACAGAGCCCCTCGGTTATTTTAGAATTTCTTTTACATGTTTGGTGTCTTATAAGTATCACATATATCATTTTTAACAGGAAATGACCACCAACATACATAAATTTTGAAAGAGTTTCATGGTTTTCAAAAAAGAGCAGCACAAATCTGATCACCAAACTCTAACGCAGTCTATGTAAACAACTAGGAACTACATGAACAAAAAATATACAAAATAATATAATTATTCTATGTTAAAGGATAACATCTCAACTATGAGATGGCAGTTCATAAAGCCTGTTTTCTTGCTATATTTTTATTAGGAATCGATTGATAATTAAAATATATAAATGAAAATTTCTACAGTAAAATGTTAGGCTATTATTAAGTTAAATGTGAGGTTAACTATAATAATTACAAATTACAGTAATATAATTAATACATGCAATATGAATAAAATTTACAATACCTTAAAAATTAAGTTTAGTGTGATAGATTTCAAAACACCCCTCCACACACAATCCTGCTTCACAGTCCGGGCACCAAAACGCAGTATCTTTTCGTTTTTTCTTGTTTTTGTAACATACAACACATCTTTTGTAGTTGCGGGCATTATTTCCTCTTGGGGGTATTCTTCCTGGAAAATGCCTGTCAACTAATCGCAGTATTGTATTGTCAGGTGAATGACATCCAGGAACCTTTCTTTCAACACCACCCCCATGTTCCACAAGTAACGCTTCAGCAAGATCAATGCGATGGTCGAGTTTATTTTGTTGTGAATTCTCCCTACAGATAATTATGCTGGTTAGTACAGAAACATTCAGAAGATGAAAAAATATTTTCATATATCACTTTTTTATTTTTTTTCTTTCCAACAAATATGCATGTAGCAATTGGTCTTTAGGTCCACACCTCCTATATTGAAATTATAATCCAGAACAGATTTTGGCTTTTCTTTTTCAGAGCAATTTTTTGTTACTTCACATGTGCTATCATTGTGATACATAGATATCATAATAACGTTTTTCTTGTCATTCTATTTTAGCACTGAAATTGGACCAGAATGCTGAGCTACTATTTCGCCTTTTTCAATTTTTTTCTCCTTCACAAGTTTTGGTACACCTTTCCTGTTGAGAGGCAATGTCCCCACACAATCTGTTTTATTTGATTTTAGTGTGAGCGCTAATGACAGAGAATTATACTAGTTGTCCAACCATAAGGTGTAACCCATCCCTAACAACGGTTCTATAAGTGTCATAACGCTGGAGGAAAAATTTTCTATAGGATCGTAACAGGCCTTGGCCTAATACTTTGAAGGAAGAAGAAGAACAACAACAATGGCTGATGTTTTAGAGTTATCTCCAGTTGAAATGTTAGATCTAAAAATTGTATTTTTTCCTTTATAAATGACATAAGATCACAAATATTCAGATGAGGACTCGCATAATTCAAAACTTTTCATACCAAATTTTGAAGCCTTCAGTGGAATATACTGTCTGAAAGACAGTACATAACATGAGAGACTCATCAATTGCAATGTTTTGAGAAGGTAAGTATAGTGACTGAAATCTGCAATTTAGGTATTCAACTATAGGAAAAATTTTAAATAGCTTACGTAGGCCTTAGAATGTGTTCATGTTTTCATTGTTGTTGAAATGCAAGTATCTGCAAATAGCTTCAAATCTATCCAGTGAAATAACTGAACCAAAAATTGGAGTTGCTATTGTGGCATTCTTTGAAAAATAGGAACGAAAAGTAGGCTTTTCCCATTAGCAAAAAAAGAGCTAGAACAACATAAATTTCATCTAATGTAGTGAGTTCAAATCCCACACCCAAGAATATCATGGAAGAGGGAAAAATTGTTCTTTTTTTATTTGCTGTTCAGCGTACAAGTTAGTTTTCTTTAATATCATCTCAATTAGTTCGGAGAAAAATCATTTGAAAATTAAGTTATGTAGGTAGGAAATAACACTATGAGGTTTATTTAAATTTTGTTTAGTTGTTTCTTGACTCACCTCATACTTCTTAACTCCCTTGCATATCTAGATTTCGTCACTGTATTTGTTACATTCCAAATGTTGTTCACGTTCACATCGCAAACAGCATTGAGAATGTCACAAATACAGTGACGAAATCTAGATATGCAAGGGAGTTAAGAAGTATGAGGTGAGTCAAGAAACAACTAAACAAAATTAATTTGAAAATGTTTATTCCTTCACTGATATTCACAGCAGCATTGAGAGAACCATAATTTCCTAAAAATTGGTCTCTCTTGCTGGTATAATTTTCCATATCCTCCCATACAAATACTGCGGTATCTGCTACGCCCCCCATGTGTTCAACTTCGTTATCACTTTTAATGTCATCTGTTATAAGTTCACGAACCGGCACATCGTCACTTGAACTCGATTCAGTAGTACTAGATGAGAGGCTCAAACTACTATTACTTAGTTCTTCGTTCAACAATTCTGAAATTTTCTCACTCTGATTAAATGTAGAGGCCATAGCGATACTCATAAATACTTGATTCCACGCTCGTGCTAACAAGACTGAACAGAGCCCCTCAGTTATTTTAGAATTTCTTTTACACGTTTGGTGTCGTATAAGTGTCACATTTATCATTTTTAACGGGAAATGACCACCAACATACATAAAATTTGAAAGAGTTTTCATGGTTTTCTAAAAGAGAGCAGCACAAATCTGATCACCAAACTCTAACGCAGTCTATATAAACAACTAGGAACTACATGAATAAAAAATATACAAAATAATATAATTATTCTATGTTAAAGGATAACATCTCCTCTATGAGATGGCAGTTCATAAAGCCTGTTTTCTTGCTATATTTTTATTAGGAATCGATTGATAATTAAAATATATAAATGAAAATTTCTACAGTAAAATGTTAGGCTATTATTAAGTTAAATGTGAGGTTAACTATAATAATTACAAATTACAGTAATATAATTAATACATGCAATATAAATAAAATTTACAATACCTTAAAAATTAAGTTTAGTGTGATAGATTTTAAAACACCCCTCCACACACAATCCTGCTTCACACGTCCGGGCACCAAAACGCGGTCTCTTTTCGTTTCTTGTTTTTGTAACATAAAACACATCTTTTGCGGTGGACTTTATCTCCTTTTGGGGGTATTCTTCCTGGAAAATGCCTGTCAACTAATCGCGGTATTGTATTGTTAGTTGAATGACGACCAGAAACCTTTCTTTCAACACCACCCCCATGTTCTGCAAGGTCAATGCGAAACTCGAGATGGTCCAGTTTATTTTGTTGTGAATTCTCCCTACAGATAATCATGCTAGTTAGTACAGAAACATTCAGAAGACGAAGAATATTCTCATATACCACTTTTTTATTTTCTTTCTTTCCAACAAATATGCATGTAGCAATTGGTCTTTAGGTCCACTCCTCCCATATTGAAATTATAATCCAGAACAGATTTTGGCTTTTCTTTTTAGAGCCATTTTGTTTCTTTACATGTGCTATCATTGTGATACGTAGATATAATAATGTTTTCTTGTCATTCCATTTTAGCACTGAAATTGGACCCCTTTTCTCCCTTTTTCAATTTTATTTCTCCATCACAAGTTTTGGTATGTCTTTCCTGTTGAGACGCAATGTCCCCACACAGTCTGTTTTCTAATGACGGAGAATTGTAGTAGTTGTCCTTTCATAAGGTGTAACCCTTCCCTAACAACGGTTCCATAAATGTCATAACAATGGCTGATGTTTTAGAGTTATCTCCAGTTGAAATGTTAGATCTAAAAATTGTATCTTTTCCTGTATAAATGACAAAAGATCACAAATATCTAGATGAGGACTCGCATAATTCAAAACTTTTCATACCAAATTTTGAAGCCTTCAGTGGAATATACTGTCTAAAAGACAGCCTCCCTCTCCATAACATGAGAGACTCCTCAATTGCAATGTTTTGTGAAGGTAAGTATAGTGACTGAAATCTGCAATTTAGGTATTCAACTATAGGAAAAATTTTAAATAGCTTGCGAAGGCCTTGGAATGTGTTCATGTTTTCATTGTTGTTGAAATACAAGTATCTACAAATAGCTTTAAATGTATCCAGTGAAATAACTGAACCAAAATTGGAGTTGCTATTGTGGCATTCTTTAAAAAATAGGAACGAAAAGTAAGCTTTTGAACAATTCCAATTAGCATAAAAAGAGCTAGAAGAACTAAATTTCATATAATATAGTGGGTTCCAATCCACACACCCGAGAACGTTGTGAAAGAGGGAAAAATTGTTTTTTTGTTTGCTGTTCAGCGTACAAGTTAGTTTCCTTTACTATCATCTCAATTAGTTCCGAGAAAAATAATTTGAAAATGTTTATTCCTTCAGTGATATTCACAGCAGCATTGATAGTACCATGATTTCCCAAAAATTGGTCTCTATTGCTGGTATGATTTTCCATATCCTCCCATAAAAATACTTGGTATCTGCTACACCCCCCACGTGTTCAACTCCGTTATCACTTTCAATGTCATCTGTTATAAGTTCACGAACCGGCACATCGTCAATTGAACTCAATTCAGTAGTACCAGATGAGAGGCTCAAACTACTATTACTTATAATGTTAAAAAGTACCAGGCTATGTGGCCGTGGTCTATAGCTGGTATTTCTTCCAGACGTTTCTACCTCAATTGCAGAGGGCATCTTCAGTGGCGGGTGCTTCTACGTGATGTTACCTTGTAGTAGACTCGGCTGAAAGTCTGGAAGAAATACCAGCTACAGACCACGGCCACATAGCCCAGAATCTTTTAACATTTTGAGTACCGGCCGTGAAAGCCTGCATTCCAGAATTAAACGCCTCTATGGGGAGGAGAGTTATTTACGAATTAGACGCCTTGAGACACTCTGGAAGAAGAAAGCCCAACTATTATCATCGTATACATTTTTACTTCGGTGCAGAGATTTTGGATATACATCTAAATTCTTAAAACAACGAAGGACACTCAAAATAAGAAAGCTCATAGGATATATGATGGCACCGAACATGCCCTCCTTAGAGAACGCATTTATCATTTTAACACTTACAGCCGAGTCTACAAGGTAATATCACCTAGAAGCACTCGCCACTGAGGATACGCTCCGCAGTTTGAGGGAGAAACATCTGGAAGAAATACCAGCTAAGGACCACGGCCCGGAATATTTTATCATTATGATTACCAGCCATGAAAGCCTGCATTCCACTACTATTACTTAGTTCTTCGTTCAGGCATTCTGAAATTTTCTCACTCGGATTATTTGTAGAGGCCTTAGCGAAACTCATGAACACTTGAATTCCACGCTCGTGCTAACATGACTGAACAGAGCCCCTCGGTTATTTTAGAATTTCTTTTACACATTTGGTGTCATATAAGCATCACATATATCATTTTTAACAGGAAATGACCACCAACCCAGCAACATATATAAAATTTGAAATAGTTTCATGGTTTTCAAAAAGAGAGCAGCACAAATCTGATCATATGATTACCAGCCATGAAAGCCTGCATTCCACTACTATTACTTAGTTCTTCGTTCAGGCATTCTGAAATTTTCTCACTCGGATTATTTGTAGAGGCCTTAGCGAAACTCATGAACACTTTGAATTCCACGCTCGTGCTAACATGACTGAACAGAGCCCCTCGGTTATTTTAGAATTTCTTTTACACATTTGGTGTCATATAAGCGTCACATATATCATTTTTAACAGGAAATGACCACCAACCCAGCAACATATATAAAATTTGAAAGAGTTTCATGGTTTTCAAAAAGAGAGCAGCACAAATCTGATCACCAAACTCTAATGCAGTCTACATAAACAACTAAGAACTACATGAACAAAAAATATACAAAATAATATAATTATTCTATGTTAAAGGAAAATTTAATATCTCCTCTATGAGATGGCAGTTCATAAAGCCTGTTTTCTTGATATACTTTTATTAAGAATTATAATAAAACAAACGTGCATATCGAACATGCTCGATTAGCACTTCAAACTTGCCCCTAATTCAACAATAAATTACACTAAGTGAAAATAAGCTAAATTATCAATGTTATATATCAAATAAAAAGCCATTCCTTCCTCTGCAAAACTATACTATTTAATTATCCATCCATAGTAATTCTGCCCGAAGGCAGGTCCTTCGCTACAATCATAGCATTTTCATGCTATGCTTGCAGTTTTACTAGGGAATTGTAGGTGTGGTAGCTTCCCGTTACTTTCCACACCAGTGAAGGATGATGATGATGATGGCCATATGATTTCGGGGACCGTTTGGGCCTTAAAGTTTACCTGACATTTGTCTTACAGGTGAGGAAAAATCCCGATAAAAACCTCAACCAGAAAAACTGCCCCAACATGGAATCGAACCTGGGCCCATTGCGTGACAAGGCAGCACGCTACCTCGAGACCACAGCAGTGAACTATGTATTTAATTATATATTCGGTTAATATTTTCCGAAAGACAAGAACTAGTTTCGATAAAGAAATCATGCAGGCGGTGCACGGCACTCAGCAGAGAAGTGGTGTTTACTTTATGCGGGCACTGCACGTCATTCCACGCTGATGGGTTAAGGAAGTACTCCTGTATTCTCTATATCAATTTCCAAAATGTTTATACCTCTTAGTTGGTAAAAAAAAAAAGATCCGAGGCTTGTTGGTGCCATTCACGTAGATGAATGCTTCATCAACATCACAATATATTCATTAATACGTAAAGGAAGTGACACTTACTCACTGGCACTATCGAACCCATAGATTCATGGCCACGCGGACATAAGCTCTCCATACATCCCTATCCTGAGCTAATGCTTTACAATCATTCCCTGTATAATTTACTTCCCTCAAATCATAGTTAATGTTATTCCCCCCACCTCATTCTTGGTCTACCAACTGAGCGCCTTCCCTCTGGCTTTCCTACAAGAAGCTTCCATGCAAGTCTTTCATTCCCCATACATGTAACATGTCCTGCCCATCGCAGTCTATGAGATTTAACTGTTCTTATTATATCTAACTTCCTATAAAGACCATGCAGTTCATTGTTATGCAGTCTTCTCCATTCACCTGTAAGTGACACTATGAGGTTTAATTTCATTACCTAATATAGAGTCTACCGCTGTGGTCTCGAGGTAGCGTGCTGCCTTGTTACACAGCAGACACAGGTTCGATCCCCGGTCGGGGCAGTTTTTCTGGGTGAGGTTTTTATCGGGGTTTTTCCTCACCTGTAAGACAAATGTCAGGAAAACTTTAAGGCCCAAACGGTCCCCGAAATCATATGGTCATCATCATTATCATTATCATCATCATCCTTCACTGGTGTGGAAAGCAACGGGAAGCTACCACACCTACACAATTCCCTAGTAAAGCTGTAAGCATAGCACGAAAGTACTATGATTGCAGTGAAGGACCTGCCTTCAGGCAGAATTACTATGGATGGAATATAGTTCGAGTTGAACACTTCACCTCAAAATTAGAGATTTCTTTAAGACCAGTTTTGATACTTCTTTGTATAATCTTCTGCTCTATCTAACTTGTTAGATAAAGCTGAATATTTCTCAAAGACCAGTTGTGATACTTCTTTGTATCATCTTTAGCTCTATCTAACTTATTAGATAAAGGTGAATGTTTCTTGAAGACCAGTTTTGATACTTCTTTGTATAATCTTCTGCTCTATCTAACTTGTTAGATAAAGTTGAATATCTCTCAAAGACCAGTTTCGATACTTCTTTGTATCATCTTCAGCTCTTACATAAATCTGAATACTTCTCAAAGACCAGTTTTCGATACTTCTTTGTATCATCTTTAGCTATATCTAATTTGTTAGATAAATCTGAATACTTCTCAAAGATCAGTTTCGATACTTCTTTGTATAATCTTCAGCTCTATCTAACTTGTTAGATAAATATGAATACTTCTCAAAGACCAGTTTCGATACTTCTTTGTATCATCTTTAGCTCTATCTAATTTGTTAGATAAATCTGAATACTTCTCAAAGACCAGTTTCGATACTTCTTTGTATCATCTTTAGATCTATCTAACTTGTTAGATAAAGCTGAATACCTCTCAAAGACCAGTTTCCATACTTCTTTGTATCATCTTTAGCTCTATCTAACTTGTTAGATAAATCTGAATACCTCTCAAAGACCAGTTTCGATACTTCTTTGTATCATCTTTAGCTCTATCTAACTTGTTAGATAAATCTGAATACTTCTCAAAGACCAGTTTCGATACTTCTTTGTATCATCTTTAGCTCTATCTAACTTGTTAGATAAAGCTGAATATCTCTTGAAGACCACTTTCGATACTTCTTTGTATCATCTTTAGCTCTATCTAACTTGTTAGATAAATCTGAATACTTCTCAAAGACCAGTTTCAATACTTCTTTGTATCATCTTTAGCTCTATCTAACTTGTTAGATAAAGCTGAATACCTCTCAAAGACCAGTTTCGATACTTCTTTGTATCATCTTTAGCTCTATCTAACTTGTTAGATAAATCTGAATACCTCTCAAAGACCAGTTTCGATACTTCTTTGTATCATCTTTAGCTCTATCTAACTTGTTAGATAAATCTGAATACCTCTCAAAGACCAGTTTCGATACTTCTTTGTATCATCTTTAGCTCTATCTAACTTTGTTAGATAAAGCTGAATATCTCTTGAAGACCACTTTCGATACTTCTTTGTATCATCTTTAGCTCTATCTAACTTGTTAGATAAATCTGAATACTTCTCAAAGACCAGTTTCAATACTTCTTTGTATCATCTTTAGCTCTATCTAACTTGTTAGATAAAGCTGAATACCTCTCAAAGACCAGTTTCGATACTTCTTTGTATCATCTTTAGCTCTATCTAACTTGTTAGATAAATCTGAATACCTCTCAAAGACCAGTTTCGATACTTCTTTGTATCATCTTTAGCTCTATCTAACTTGTTAGATAAATCTGAATACCTCTCAAAGACCAGTTTCGATACTTCTTTGTATCATCTTTAGCTCTATCTAACTTGTTAGATAAAGCTGAATATCTCTCGAAGACCACTTTCGATACTTCTTTGTATCATCTTTAGCTCTATCTAACTTGTTAGATAAATCTGAATACTTCTCAAAGACCAGTTTCGATACTTCTTTGTATCATCTTTAGCTCTAACTAACTTGTTAGATAAAGCTGAATACCTCTCAAAGACCAGTTTCGATACTTCTTTGTATCATCTTTAGCTCTATCTAACTTGTTAGATAAATCTGAATACTTCTCAAAGACCAGTTTCGATACTTCTTTGTATCATCTTTAGCTCTATCTAATTTGTTAGATAAAGCTGAATACCTCTCAAAGACCAGTTTCGATACTTCTTTGTATCATCTTTAGCTCTATCTAACTTGTTAGATAAATCTGAATACTTCTCAAAGACCAGTTTCGATACTTCTTTGTATCATCTTTAGCTCTATCTAATTTGTTAGATAAATCTGAATACTTCTCAAAGACCAGTTTCGATACTTCTTTGTATCATCTTTAGCTCTATCTAATTTGTTAGATAAAGCTGAATATCTCTCGAAGACCACTTTCAATACTTCATTGTATCATCTTTAGCTCTATCTAACTTGTTAGATAAATCTGAATACTTCTCAAAGACCAGTTTCGATACTTCTTTGTATCATCTTTAGCTCTATCTAATTTGTTAGATAAAGCTGAATACCTCTCAAAGACCAGTTTCGATACTTCTTTGTATCATCTTTAGCTCTATCTAACTTGTTAGATAAATCTGAATACTTCTCAAAGACCAGTTTCGATACTTCTTTGTATCATCTTTAGCTCTATCTAATTTGTTAGATAAATCTGAATACTTCTCAAAGACCAGTTTCGATACTTCTTTGTATCATCTTTAGCTCTATCTAATTTGTTAGATAAAGCTGAATATCTCTCGAAGACCACTTTCAATACTTCATTGTATCATCTTTAGCTCTTGTTAGATAAATCTGAATACTTCTCAAAGACCAGTTTCGATACTTCTTTGTATCATCTTTAGCTCTATCTAATTTGTTAGATAAAGCTGAATACCTCTCAAAGACCAGTTTCAATACTTCTTTGTATCATCTTTACCTCTATGTAACTTGTTAGATAAATCTGAATACTTCTCAAAGACCAGTTTCGATACTTGTTTGTATAATCTTCAGCTCTATCTAACTTGTTAGATAAATCTGAATACTTCTCAAAGACCAGATACTTCTTTGTATCATCTTTAGCTCTATCTAACTTATTAGATAAAACTAAAGATGATAAAAAGAAGTATCAACACTAGCTTCGAAAAATCTACTATAATGAGGTGAGGTGTTAAATTCTAACTACATTAGTAATCACTATATATTTCCATTTTCTTCCAACCAGATGACCCTCAAAAGATCTTTCTGCTGTTGGTGTACTGTTCTTGAATGTCACGACATAGAAGCTTGTGAAAACAACTTTTCTGGAGCTTTTCTAGATTCAAATTTTTGTTAATTATTGCATTAACAGTCTCAATGGAAATTACCACCTTCAATGCAATGTCCCTTTGAATGTCTGGGATTCCTCTCACAGAAAAGTGCCTTCACCTTTCTGATCACCTCGAGAGGCTACATCTTGAAGGGCAAGGATCTGCTTGTTTTTCATCCTTTGGGAATCAATTTCACCTGAACTTTACCTTTTTGTTTAAAATACAATAGTTTGCATTCTTAGATAAACAAAAAATCACATTTTGATATTATTGCCGAATAACTATAATTAGCATAAGAAGAGCTATAATGTACCCCTTCCTGAAGTGACTGATTTTCTTTAGCAAGTTACAAGGAAAACACCTGAAACTATTATGACAAATTATGCAAGGATAATCCTCTCAGCACCATCTGCAAGCCACAACCACGTTGCAGTGATGACACCATAAAAATTAGGAGCGCACCATAGTGTAATTGGTTTAAAGCAATACACTACAAGCCAGAATGCCAAGGATTCGAGTCCCAGTGGGGTGAAGATTTTTAAATTGACCCAAACTCGAGGGAGCACCATGGCCCTGGGATCAATTCAGCCTCTAATGGAAATGAGTACCTGATGTTTGTTCTGGGGTAAATATGGCCATCACACAGGGCTGACACCAAGTGCCAATTGTCTAGAAAAAGTGGGAGGCTTAGATCTCTTCCCTTGAGGGTGGTATTGAAGCATGACTTTTGGAAGTCTTTTTTATGGGTGTGTGTGTATATATATATATATATATATATATATATATATATATACATACACTGCTCAAAACAATTAGAGGAACACTTGTAATAAATTGAATAAGTAATTGTTTTTTAAAACTGTGATGCTGAAAGTTGGACAATATGTAAATTGAATTATTAATTTTATCATTTAATTTTATCATTGGATACAAATTTTAAAGATCCATGGCCTAGATACAGAGAAATTACCTCAAATAACAAATATAGAGACTTTTTTTTATTTTGGAAGGCACTGGCCACTTCTAATTGGTAAGCTTCCTGATGTTGCTATAGTGACGAATGTTGATTGTTGCCTTGTTTATGGAACTCTCTGACAAAATGAGGCATTTAAATGAGTTTGAAGTGTATCATGCTCTACTACATCTTTTACGACAAGGTCAATCTCTGCGACAAGTGGTTACAGAACTTGGGGTTTCTCCTTCCGTGGAGTCCAGGTTACGCAACAGGCACAGAGAGACAGGTTAGTATTGTAGAAGACGTGGCCAGGGCCGTAAATTTAAAACAAGCCACCACGATGACAGATACGTTGTTCTTTCTACTCTTCGACAGCGTACAAAAACTGCAAAAGACTTGCAGAATGACCTTCATATGGCTTCCGGAATCCGGGTTTCAGAACAAACCACAAGGAACAGATTAAGGAAAGAGAATATTCGTCCAAAAAGGCCCGTTAAAAAACCACGCTTAACAAATGGGCATAAGGCAGCAAGACGTACGTATGCTGAAAACCATGGTGATTGGAATCTGAACCAGTGGGAGTCTGTGCTCTTCTCGGACGAATCCAGGTATCGTCTTACACGTTGTGATGGTCGATTGAGGGTGTGGGAACGGCCAGGAGAAAGATTTTCTGCAGAGGTTGTACAGGAAATTGATAGATTCGGAGGAGGTTCCACAATGGTGTGGGCCGGAGTTATGTACAAGAATCGTACGGACCTTGTACTTGTTCCCCAGCGACTGAATGCTGTCCGGTATATCGAGCACGTTCTGGAAGAGCATGTAGTACCTGCTGCCATTGGAGTAGGCCCTGGATTTCTGTTTATGCAGGATAATGCCAGGGCACATTCTGCGGCCGTCACCAGGGATTTCCTGAGGAGGAATGAAATGGAGGTAATGGAGTGGCCAGCGGTCAGCCCAGACCTCAACCCTATTGAAACTTGTGGGATCTTCTAGACAGGAAGGTCAGAAACCGACATCAAGCTCCACAAACTCTGCAGCAACTTGGAGATGCTCTGAAGGAGGAATGGGAGAATATCCCGCAAGAGGAAATCCAGAATCTTATTGGAAGCATGCCACGAAGGTGCCAAAGTGTCATCGAATGTCGTGGAGGCCATACACGATACTAACTCTATATAACGAGTGTTTAACTTTGTTAAATAAGCAGAAGATTCAATTGCTTACATAGCGGAATTATTTGAAAAGTTATTTGTCAGCGTTATTCATTTGTTTTTACTGACATTAGCAATAAATAAATAAATAAATAAATAACCACAAATAATGCACTTTATTAATTTCATGTTTGTACCTTTATCCAATGAAAAAAATATTTGCGTATTTCATAGTGTTCCTCTAATTGTTTTGAGCAGTGTATATGGGAATTATTTCTGTGGTTGCCCATGGTCTGGAATTTAGGTTGAGTTTAGATTAAGAACACTCCTGGTGTTCATTATCATTTATCACCCATCACATCATCGGGGTAATGTAACTCTGCCCCAGGTGCTCCAACCTAAGAAATGGATTACAAATTCCGCCAATGCCAGGAGAGAAAAACCAGAAATGTCATAAAAGATAACCTGGTGGCATCAGACAAAAAAAAAAAATATATATATATATATATAAAACTATTCACAAGTACTACTGAACCCATAGGTTCATAACCACACAGACATAAGCTTTCCATATATCCCTATCCTGAGCTAATGTTTTCCAATCATTCCCTGTATAATTTACTTCCCTCAAATCATGGTTCACGTATGTATGTGTCTATATATCTACATCAGTTAGGAAAAACCGGGTAAGTCAACTTTTGGTCGAAAATGAGTTATTAACATCTCCCGATAGCTCTTGATCCGATGCATGTTCGGTAAAAATGGGTAAGTCGTCAAGCGAATAGTGACGGTGTTATTAAACATTGAATTTTCGATGTATGCACTCTTTGATGTATGTCATTGAACTAGTTTTTGCTCTCCTGTTAAAAATTACTTTGAAGACTTACCTGGTTTTTCCTAACTGATGTAGATATATACTTGACTACATGGTCATTGGCTGCAATAATACCTATTATATATATAATTGTACTACTGAACCCATAGGTTCATAATTGCACGGACATAAGCTTTCCATACATCCCTATACTGAGCTAATATTTTCCAATCATTCCCTGTATAATTTACTTCCCTCAAACTATGTTCATGTATGTATGTGTATATATATACCGGGCTTCCAATATAAACCCGGACTGGCCTCACGGGGTTTCACCTGTCAGGCAGTGCTCTGCTCTCTCCTCGTCCGCATTTCACTCTGCCAGCCGCTCGTCCTTGAACTAGTCAGTTTACTATCGTTCGACAAGATGAGACGTCAGCTGACATTAGAGCAGTGTATTTATGTGTGTAAATGTTATTATAAATACGAATCAGCTTGTCGCGTTCGCGAGGAATTTATTCGGAACTTCCCTGGACAATTACCTCCTTCCAGATCGACAATCCACGATCTTGTGACTAAATTTGAGACCACTAGTTCAGTACAAAATAAGAAAACACACGCGAAGGCGCACGGTTCTCACCGAAGAAAAAATTAGGGAAGTGTTTGAAGATAGAGTGATTAGTGCTGGTGTATGGCCCCCTCGCTCCCCAGATCTAACAGTGTGTGATCTTTATTTGTGGGGTAGCCTGAAAGACAAAGTGTACAAAACAAATCCCACACATTGGAAGAACTGAAGAACAACATAAGAAATGAAATCAGAAACTTGACAGTGCCCGAAACTACAGCGTGTCAATCTAAATGTGTTTTACTCGGTATAATGCCTGTTTAACCTGCGGGAGGACAACATATCCAGCATTTTCTATACGGTAAGAAACAGTTCAAGGACGGAAACAGTTCAAGGACGGGTGGCAGGCAGGGTGAATTGCAGGAGGAAGAGACAGCACTGCACGCCGGGTGAAACTCCGTAAGGCCGGTCCGGTTTTATATTGGAAGCCCGTTATATATGAAGAGTACAAGGGAAAAACAATCAGAGTCCACTTTTTAACATTTTGCAGTAATTGAATTTTAAGTTTAGAAACGCAGCAGATCGAGCGCTTTAGACATACAGAAAACTTTTTTTCCCCAGAACTGTTCTCAAGGTGTTTTTCTAACAGACTCTTCTTTCGAAATAAGTGTCATGTATTTTACAGTCCTGTTTTTCAGCAATGAAAAGTCAAGGTGCACATGTTTGTAAACAAAAACAATCATAGTCCACTTAATTTACAGAATGTTATACATAACTGTTACATTATACATAACTGTTTGCCTTATAAAATGTAAATAATAAAAATAATAATGAAATTAATTAATTTTTACACCAAGTTACTCATTGTTGAATATGAGTAATCTTGAAAAATAGATTTGAGCATTTTCAGAACAGAATTTCTTCAAGGATTGGAGGTCGTCGTATTTTCCCTTGGAGAGTGGAATTAAACTTGAATACGAATGTTATGGCTGATTTTCAGTCTGTGCATGGCACACTGTATGTAATAAATTAAGAGTTTCTAGCCGCTTCATTTCTTATTTACGTCTTCGGCACTGCTGCTATCGTTAAGTTTCTTTGCAAGTAGAGACTACTTTTTGCTTTGAATTCATCACATGCAGAGCAAGTATCTGACCTAGGATATCGAAGAGCAATATTAAATTTTGTCTGAAATAAGTTCCAATAAAATTCATAAGACACTGGAAACTCTGGAAATGTCTCTGTCTACATTTGATGCAATAGTTTAATGTTTAATTCTTCAGGTAGGTACATTTTAGATGTTTTGTGAAGACTGTAGTGAGAAGGGCGGTTCTTGAAGGGAACTGATATGTTTCATAACATTTTCAACGGCCTCAATTGTCTTTTTCATGGGTCTATTAGAATGAGAACCTCTCCGGTCAATAGGAGCATGCCCAGGGATTTCTTGACTGTTAACATATTTTGGTTTGTTATACCATGCACACTCATGAAGGCTTTGTAACAAACTGGAATTTCAACAGCTTTTCCATCCCTCTGTACACGCACCTTGTAAGAGTAAGAGTGGTCTCTGAAGCTTCTATCTTCTTCTGGTTTCCGTGGTCTTCTTCATTTCACCGGCAAAACTGAAATTAGTGAACGCGTGCACTCTGTTTTTTCTTATCTCCCAGTAAATTGAATTCACGAATTAATACATTATGTTCATGTTTTGAAATGTTCGTGTAACACTGTTTCTTGCATTTGCAATCTTCACCAGGAACATGACTCATCGCTCTTATGCGTTTACTCGCATCATGGATTCTACCATGTTTAGGTCTTTTCTTTCCTCTACTCTGATGAGCTGTACGAGTAACATTAACACTTGATTTCATGTTGAAAAATAAACTGATTGTCTACACACCAGTAAAATAGGCTTCATTGAACAACAATGCAGTTTGGTACCAGTAAAAGTAAATGCCACAACAATGCATAGGTATGTAACAAATTAAAACACCCCAAGCTGACCAACATATAAAAAGTTCATACTCTCTGGAAGGAGTCCAAAAATACTCTCATTTAAATTGTATATGGACTCTGATTATTTTTCCATTTCACAGTGGACTACGATTGTTTTTCCCCTGGACACTTTATTTCAATGCTGATTTTTAATGGATTATGAGTGAGTTTTTCCACGTATGAACCTCTTGGAATATAGTACTAGGTACATACAATCCACTGGTACCAGAATCTCAAATTTCACCAAAAGTGGACTTTGATTGTTTTTCCCCTGTACTCTTCATATATATATAAATCAATTGCCGTGAGTTACTCTTGCAAAAACCTTGAAAATGGTTGACCGATTTTGATGAAATTTTTTGTGTGTGTCTAATTGGGTTCCTTGATGGTTTAGATTGACAATTGGACCCTCTAAAACCATTAGGTGTAGGAGTTCACCTCAAGTGAAAATTTAAAAATCAGTCTAGTGGTCACATTTTTCAATGTTGCACAACAAAATTCAATATATCCTATTAAAATAAACTGAGGTAGGTATTATCAAAAAATGAGTGAAACCCCACAATTAGAAATAGAGGTTTACTTGAAATCTGAAATTAAAAACTGCCTAAATGACTGGACCGAATTTGATAAATTTGTGTGTGTGTGTGTTTGAGTGGGTCCCTGGATGGTTTAGATTCATAATTGGACCTTCTAAAACCACTAGGTGTAGGATTTCACCCGAAATTAAAATTTAAAAATCGCTCTAGCAGTAACAATTTTTCATGTTTCACAATAAAACTAGTATATCCTATTAAAATAAACCGAGGTAGGTATTATCCAAAAATGAGCGAAATTCCATAATTAGAAGTGGAGGTTTACTTGAAATCTAAAATTGAAAACTGCCTAAACGACTGGACAATTTTGATAAATTTTTGTGTGTGTGTGTGTGTGTGTGTGTGTGTTTGAGTGGATCCCTGGATGGTTTAGATTCACAAATGGATCCAGTACATTGCATTGCAATCGGGTTACAGGATTTTTTTATGTCAGATATGTAGTCATCTGCATTACCGACATACAATGAGCAACATTAATGTGATGTCATAATGCACACTTTTTGAGCCACTACCAGATGATGGCAGTGAGGAGTTTTCTTGTGAAATTATAGTATATATATCCATCCATAGTAATTCTGCCAGAGAGCAGGTCTTTCACTGCAATCATAGCATTTTCATGCTATGCTCTGCAGCTTTACTAGGAAATTATAGGTGTGGTAGCTTCTTGTTGCTTCCCACACCGGTGAAGGAACATGATGATAATGATAAAGATGATGTGATGGCCGGATGATTTCGGGGACCATTGGACCCTAAGCTTCCTGACATTTGTCTTAAAGGTGAGGAAAAATCCTGAAAAAAAACTCACCAGGAGCCTGTACTGACCAGGAATCGTACCCAGACCTGCTGCGTGACAAAGCAGCATGCTACCTCGAGACCTCACCAGTGGACACACACACACACATATATATATACACACACACACAGGGTGATTCACGAATTGTGTTTGCTACTATTATGTGAAAACCATATACTTTATCATGAGCTTGATAATTGAAAGATGAATTGCATAATGTTGTGAGTATGCGGAGATACTTAGGAAAGGGTTCTGTACATTTATAGGAAAGATACAACATTGGCCACTGTTATTTTAAATGCAACCTCCTATTTTATTTTAGATGGAATGAAATGTTTATTTATTGGCTTTACAATACAATTTGAATAATTAGTTAAGCCACATTAGAACAGTTCCTACAAGATGTTGAATTGGCAGGAGTAATGGGCTGTATACCAATGTATAGATTTCCTGTTTCAAAATACCTTACCCTATTACTACAGGGTCCACCGCTGTGGTCTCGAGGTAGCGTGCTGCCTTGTCACGCAGCGGGCCCGGGTTCGATCCCCGGTCGGGACATTTTTTCTGGGTGAGGTTTTTATCGGGGTTTTTCTCACCTGTAAGACAAATGTCCGGAAAACTTTAAGGCCCAAACGGTCTCCGAAATCATATGGCCATCATCATCATGATCATCCTTATCATTATCATCATCATCCTTCACCAGTGTGGAAAGCAACGGGAAGCTACCTCACCTACACAATTCCCTAGTAAAGCTGCAAGCATAGCATGAAAATGCTATGATTGCAGTGAAGGACCTGCCTTTGGGCAGAATTACTATGGATGGATGGATTACTACAGGAGCAGGTGTCTAATCACCAAGTGGATGTTTAAAAGTGCCACCGTTATTGTTTACACATTCCCGAATATGTCTCCAAAAGGATCTTCTTACTGGACTAGTTGGTGATCTGAAATGGACTGGCATGCTTCTCTGATCTGATGCATATCGTCAGGAGTGGTTGATTCCGTGGCATAGACACATTGTTTCACATATCCCCATAAGTAATAATCCAATTATTAGCAAAAATTAGCAGTAGCAGATGTCAACTTTCACACGTATGTAACACTTTAACCAACAGAGATAGAAACCTCATTCCAACGGCAATGTATTTCTTTTCAAGGACACTTTGAACAATGGAAATAAATGTGCCATGATCAATTTAAAATAATGAAATTCGAAGCCATAACTTAAAAGACGAATAAACATCAAAATGTGCTGAGCATCTCCGCATAGAGGCACATCAACCATTCATTATGTTTCCACAATTTGTTTCACACTAATGTTCTTAGTTTTGATATAAAGAGATGAAACATAATTGTGAATCACCCTGTATGTATGTATTTATGTATGTATGTATGAATATATGTGTGTGTGTGTGTTAATGGTCTAACAACTCGAATTTTTGTTTTCTTCAGAACCAAACTTGGATATAGCAATCAATTAAAAAAAGAGCAAGGTGGAGTTTGAACCAGCAAAATCAAACCATTAGGAGTAGGGGTAAAACAAAATTTAAAATTTGCAATAGTGGCTACATTTTTTAGTTTTTTGCAATAAAACTCAGTAAATACTATTAAAATAAAACAAAGAAGGAATTCTCAAAAAATCAGTGATATCCAACCATTAAAGAAGGGGTTTACCTGAAACTCAAAACAAAAAAATTGCCGTTTGTTCTCATTTTAGTCTGATACATTTAACGACATGAGAAATTAGTGTTTGAGCTATTTAAGGGTTAACAAAATATTTATTCCATAAACCACCACTTAAATTCAACTTGCTAAGAAATTTGCTTACTATATGCAGTTCCTATGTGACATACTTTTGTGTAAATGTGTCACATTCAGTACCGTAAACCAGTTAAGGCATTTAACCCATCAGCGCCGACATCCATACGTGGTATAGACCCTCTCTTCTTCACTTATTGCCGACATCTATACGTGGTATAGACCTATGCAGGCGTGTTTTTTTTTTGTTCTGGATCGTACATTTTTGAAGCTATAAATATGTAATTTATTTGTGTTAACGTAGAAATTATGAGCTTTCAGGACATATGAATAAAAATAATATTTGTTTAAAATTTAATTTCATATTATTTTTTTAAAAATCAGATGAGATTGAAGTAATCGTAATTTTCTCTAAATGCGCGCGACCTCTTCATTGTTTTTTTTTACTGCTGTATATTCTTATATTTGCGTATGAACAATATAATTATGAAGCCTAAGATCTTAGCTTTCTTTCTAAGTGTATGAATCACTGTGATCACATTTTGTGCATGTGGTATTGAGGTTGAAGTAGTTTCTTACTTCAACACTCGATGGCACACAGACCTAGCTTTGTGCTGCTTTCTGCAGGGCTTGTAATAAACTTATACACAATCTAATTTTTCAGGTCGATAAAATGATATACAAGCTATCGATTGATATATAAATCGACCTGTTTAGGGGAATACCTGATTTATTTTGCCTCTTTCAAATAGATGTTACTTACAAGGAATCAGTCTGAGGCACTCTGAGGCGCGGTGTCGTGTTCGTTATATACATAATTATGGCCAGTCCTAACCTAAAAGACACTTCATCAGAAAAAATTACCCCTAAAAGTGATAAATTGAAACCTCAAAGGAGGTGTGTTGTTTGTACTAAACATGGGAGAAGAAAGACATCTGTTTATTGCTGCCAGGAATGTGATGTAGGCCTGTGTATTGAAGAGTGTTTCGAGCTGTATCACACCAAGCTCAACTACTAAGGTTATGTGATTTTTTATTTCTAAAATTAATAGTACTAAAATAAGAGAAAATTATTTTTATGGTCTGTGTAGTTGTAAATAACTGCTGTAGAATTTTATACGAATCCAAGCAATAATTCAGATTCTAAGTATAAACATTGCTAGTGCTTTGACACAAGATTGAGCTTGAGTTCACTCTTCTAAATATTCATTCTGATTTTGGTTATGTCAGCTGCTTTTGTATATACAAGTACACATGAATCAGCACTATGCCACACAATATATTTAGTGTCTCACAGAAAGAAACAGGGATGTCCAATGTGAGTAAATCAAATTATTTAGTAAAAATGTGTATCATGAGAGAGAAATTCAGATTTCAAAATTTTTTTAATAGTTATAAAGGCTACTGAACTCCATATGGTATGTATTAAATTTCTCATTTATTTCTGAGCTAACAAGTAAAAATTTCGTTCAAATCCATCGATATTTAAAAAAGTTATGATCGTTTATACAAATCAGTGTTCTAGGAATACTAAAATGTTAAAATGGCCTCCGTCCATGCAGTAGGAAAGCAAATAAAAGGGTGCGTCACTGACGGGTTAAAGAGACTATCGTGTATGCGGCCATCGGTCAGTTAACTCGCTTTAGAGCGGGCGCGAACAAACAGCGTTTATATTCAGCGCCTAAATATTGTGTTGGCTTAGTATGTCTTGGAGATCATAGATGGCATGTAAATGTACATTTTCTATTCCCGTTTGACACGTTTAACCTTGGTGAATCCCCTTTTATTTTTAAAACAAACAACACGTGGAATTCGTTGACCCAAACTTGCTCCTTGCAGTTGTATATCTTTCTCGTTATCGCGCTGTTGTTTGTGCGTGAGTGAAACCATGGCGAAAGAAAAATATCTCACTGAAGAAGAATTAGTGAATATTTTGTACAATGATGATTCAGGTGATGAATTGATTCCTGAATTAGAAGATTCGCAAAGTGAAGATGAACTTCCACTTCCTGAAATTGATACGCCGATACCATGTGATGTCAATCACCCAAGTTGTTTCACCATGAAATCCTACTAGGATATCTCCTTTAGGTATGTACAAAATTTGAATTTTCTAGGACTAATAGTTTGTGAATAATGGTCCATTTTCTGAAGTGCCACGAAAAGGGTAGCTGGGGTATTTAAATGGCTGGCCTGTGGGTTTAAATGCCCTGCTCAGTGTCTGGTACTGAATGTGACTTAATTTTAGTATAGTTTGGGTAATTCATAATTGTTAATATCCGAATAATTTAAGTGGAAGGGAAGATTTTAAGGTCTTAACATTATTGGTACAATAAATTACACTGGACAACACTGAAATTTGCACCTGACAAAAATATATGTTTATAATGTATTTTTATGCCCTCATTTCTAAACTGAAATCCCTTCTGCTTTATCACCTACTGTTTTGAAGTAATCGCCGATTTATGATATACTAGCGGCCCGACCACTTGGGCTATTGTATACATAATCTATTGTACTGTGTTACCTGCAGTTCATGAAGAAGGAGCATATGACAACACATTATTATTTTATTACTGGAAAAGAAACATTTCCAGCCTATTGGGTGGTCTGTTTCATTTATGAATCCTATAAATAGCATTGCCGATTGCATAGTGTAGCAGATTATATTTTTACACAATTTATTTTATTGCGGTTTCTTGACCTCCCCACTTTTATTGTTGAAGCAGAGTGCAAAAGCAGTAATTTAAAAATATATTTCATCTTCTAAGGGATTTCAATTTAACAAAAGTCAGTCAGAACTATTAAGCTCTCGGTACAGAACTGGTACTTACTTGAGCCCAATGTCAAAATAACAATTTATAGGAAACGTGAATACTCTTTGAATGAATTTGTCTATTGTAATAATGTTGATGGACTAATGGAACAATTGAGCAGTAAAATTTGTAGTCCACAAGAATGGCGCCTTTCATTGATTCTTCCAAGTTAAGTTTAAAGGTCGTGTTGTTGCATAATGGTAATGTTTACCCTTCTGCTATTGCTCATACTATTCATATGAAAGAAACGTACAAGAATATGACTGTTAACTACGTAAAATATGAATGGAAAATATGTTGATCTTACAGTCATAGGGTTACGCCTTGGAATGCAGAGTGTTCATCAAGTTTTGTTGCTTTTTATGCGAGTGCGACAGTCGAGCTAAACAACAAAACATCATGAAGTAAGAGAGTGGCCTCTAAGGGATGCTTTGCTATCAGGGGACAAGAGTATTAAACACCAACCATTAGTTAACCTTTCAGTGTTGGCACAGTATTTAAATGGACATCCGGTGTGCAAACGGAGGACATTTAAATAATTAAAGCTAATTTTACCGGAATACTTTTGAAATGCCAGATCTCGGTTAAATATGATCCGATTTTAGTGAATTTTGAATTAAATTGAACACGAAAATGTAGAGAAATGTAATAAATACAATACATTATAATTTGTTTTTACAGATATGAATAAATTATTACAGAAATTTATTTTTAAAAAATGTGAGTTATTAAAATGAATTTAGAGGTCCTATACTTGGACACCCCTTTATTTAGAACAGCTGATACGTTATACCGTCGCCTGTGGGTGTCTAAAGGTCAAATTCCAGGAAAATGTGCGTGTCTAAAAATAAATTATCAGTGAATATTGTGAGGGTGTTGAGAGTTGAATGCACAGCAAATGCCATAGACTTCATATCGGTTCTCTATGTTTATATGACTCACTTATTCGATCATATTATATACAATTCGATAGATTGAAATGTTGACTTTCGATCTGAGTTAGAATATTTCAAATAGTACATGAACCAGCTTCAAGAGAGAGCTCAAATCAGTCGCTGCGCTGTGGTGGTCGTGGATAGTAAAAGAACTATTTGAAAGCTGGTATTCGTCATCTAGTTCTTGTTATCAATTATAATACATCTTCCATACTTTAGAGAAGGTATTGTAATACTTATAATTATTAATATTATATTTTTCTCCACATTTTTTCAGCAGAAAATGAACACTGCGCTACATACACAAGTCAAACCTCAGTTTGAAATCATGGAAACTATATCTAATATAACAATTATAATAATTTATATAAGCAGACATTTATTTATATATAATCTGACAGCTATGTTTTCTGTCTATATTTATATTCTAACACAATTGAGTTATCTTAAAAATTCAGGCCACAAAATCAGTTTAAATAACTTGCCGTTCAGGTCAGTACCATGTACTGAGGCCCGCAGCATATGATCAGTACCGTGCACAGAGGCCGGTATACAAAGGTTAAGAAGAAAAACATATTGTTGGCACCCTTTCACATTAAGCTAGGCTTAATGAAAAAAATTGTTAAGGCTCTAAACAAAAATGGTACAAGTTTTCTGTATTTGAAAGAAAAATGTCCAAGAATTAGTGAAGGTAAATTGAAGGAAGACATTTTTATTGGCCCACAATTTGTGAAGTGATGCAAGACAAGAAGTTTGATGACATGCTAGAGGACAGTAAGAAAGCAGCATGGGTGTGATTCAAGACAGTGTGCTAATTTTCTGGGAAATGTAAGGGCCGAAAACTACCAAGAAATTACTGAGAACATGTTAGAGACATATAAAAACTTGGGATATAATATGTCATTGAAAATACATTTCCTACATTCCCACCTGGACTTCTTTCCTCCCAACCTGGGGACCATCAGCGATGGACACGGAGAATGTTTTCATCAAGTCATATGTGTCATGAAAAGAAGATACAGAGGGCAATGGCCACCCAGCATGTTAGATGACTATTGTTGGCAACTAATTGGGGATGTTTCTGATGTTGTCCCAAATTGTTCCAGAAAATCTTTTTAGAATGTGAGTAAAATTAAACTTTTTTTTCTATATTTCTATACTTTTTTGCAAGATAAATCAGAAAATTTGTGACTAAGTCTTCCCAAAAGTTATTTATCCTATACAATTCTTTCTTAATAATCCTTGCATTTATAAAAAGAACATAAGGAATTGCCAGAAAACTGAAACTAGGTGTGTTTGGTCATTTACTTTTTGGATTTGTATGGGAATTTTCAATCAAGTTTCCTGCAGAAATGGTACATGATGGAAAATTTTGGATTGCAGATCTGAATTCAGCTTAGGTCAAATATATATAATCACCTATTTTCATTTAAGTGCAAAAAAAAAAGTTTGAAATTTGTTATCCAGTGTTATTATTACATTATTGACAAATCAAGCAAGATGATGTATGGAAATGAAAGGTCTATAAGACACAGAAGCATTGGATAGGGAACAATGGCAAAAGAAGATAAAAATGTTCATTTTTTGTGCTATTTTAAAATTTGGGTGAGAAAAAAATATCTTCATCATTATCATCATCATAGATGGCACTACAGACATTTTGAGACCAGGCTGCTAACAAGATCTCCTTCCATTCATCCTTGTCCAGCACTTTCCTTCTCCATCATCTTACACCAAGCTTCTTAACCCATTTGCTTCAGGTTTAAATGCTCAATGCATTACCCCAGAAACCGGATTTAAATCACCGTATTCTGGTTATTAATTCCTCACAACATTATAACACATGGTACGAGGGCGGATCGGAAAGTAATGCACAATAATTTTTTTCTGCCTTGGTATTGCAGCTAGAATGTTGAAATTTCACAGAGATATAGTTTGAAGTTTTCACTACAGATGGTATTTTTTTCTCAGGTGCACCTCTTGCGAGAGAAGCTTGAACTATGCAACAAAGATGGCGCGCATGCTAAGTCGTCCACCTGTGAGGAACAGAGAAGTGTTGTTCGATTTTTGTGGGCCAAAGGGCATAAACCCAGTGAAATTCACAGGGACATGCGTGGGTGTATGGGGATGATTGTATGGACCGTAGCAATGTCTCCAGGTGGTGCACATTCTTCCAAGAGGGACGCATGAACCTTAGTGATTCGCCACGCTCTGGCCGGCCGACAACAGCAGCAATCCCGCAGAATGTCAGAGGCATTGAGGCGGCAATTCTGAACGACCGGCATGTGCAACTGCGAGCCTTATCGCAGAAGTTCAACATTTCCTATGGTGCGGTGTACGATATTGTTCATGAAAATTTGAAATTCCGTAAAGTTAGTGCTCGCTGGGTGCCTAAGAACCTGACAGACGACCACAAGGGCCAGCGAATGATGGCAAGCTTGGACCACTTAACGCGGTACACCGCACAAAGACATGACTTTCTGGAAGGAATCGTCACAGGTGATGAGTCGTGGGCGTACCACTACACGCCCGAAACAAAGCAGGCATCAATGGAGTGGAAACATGCTGGTTCCCCAGTAAAGAAAAAATTCAAAGTGACTCAATCTGCAGGAAAGTGCTTGTGACAGTGTTCTGGGATATGCATGGTGTTTTATTGGTGGACTTTGCTGAACACGGGACCACTATGAATGCTGCGGCCTACATTAAAACTTTGGTGAAGTTGCGTCGTGTCATTCGTGACAAACGTCACAACATTAACGTTAAACTTCTTCATGACAATGCTAGCCCCCATGTTGCTGCTGTCGTTCGTCAGAAAATCGCCGAATTTGGTTGGGAGGTGCTCCAGCATCCACCATACAGTCCGGATCTTGCACCATCGGACTTTCATCTGTTTGGTCCCATGAAGAAATTCCTGGCCGGCAAACGCTTTGAGACAGATGTGGAAGTGAAATCAGCAGTGCGCAGATGGCTACACTCCAACCAAACGGACTTCTACGAACAGGGCATATTGAAACTGGTAACACGATGGGAAAAATGTGTTTGAGAAGTTGGTGACTATGTCGAAAAGTAGGTAAAAGATGTAAGTTCATTTGTGATTTTTTTCCTTTTTTTTACTATTAAACTTTTTAAAAAAAATTATTGTGCGTTACTTTCCGATCCGCCCTCGTATTATTAAATATTCTATAAATAGTTGTACCGAAATGACGTTTTCGGTACGTAAGACTACGTAATACTGCACAACCACTACATCATCGCATCTTCATTTCTTCAGTGATCTTAGTGAACAGTGCCAAATTCTCTCCTACATACCCCCCCCTTTCCTTTATGCGCTGTGTGTATTGTGCATCCTCCCCTCTGCTAGGTAAGTCCTCAAATAAGCTGTGCTCATTAACATCAGGGTCATCATCTGTTTAGGATTCGGTGAGTCAAGTCGATATAGCTCGAAGGAGCTTGTTTGGTTAATCGGTCCCTTAGGCCAGGGTAGGGCCACAAGGACCATGTACCCTAGCCCCTGGCAGGACTGGTGTGAGTGGAAGAGTGTATGTTTATTATCATTATTGTTATAGAGTTTTGTTTAGATGACCAATAAGGTTACTATTTCTTTCTTAACTTATTTTTCAATATCAAGAAAACTATTTTTATTATTTGTATGTTAAATCTGACTTTTTGACTCTTATTAAATATAAGCTATATTTTTAGTTAACTTCTGTTTATTGATTGAGTAGCTAGTCATGTCAGATATTGATATAAAGTTCCAAAGCTTTCTCAAGCGAATTTAATCTCCTCTTTCCTAAAAACTTCCACGATTGTAATCTGTGTAGCTTGCAGTGCTATATGTCTAATAGTTTATTAAGGAAAGGTGAATTAATCTTTGCCTTCTATGGGCCCGGGCAAAGGTATGTTGAATTAAGCATTCTGTATTTTCATACTCAAGGTAATTATAAACAACATTGGTACAATCCAGCACGAACACGTGAGTGGTACGGTGCGTAGTTAACGAAAAGTGATAGTAATATAAACATTTCTCTGTAAGATATAGAAATTTTGTACTCATCAATAAATAATGTTGAATTTAAAACAATGATTTTGAGGTACTAAAAGGATAAATTATATTGTCTACTTTCAGACATTCAAAATGAACAAAGATAACGGTACATGAGATCACAATAAGGGTGAAGGCCAAAACACATTCCTCTACTACTCATAAATGTTAACAAAAGATTACCCTGCCAAGTGATGTACGAAATACTGCAAAATATACCGGGTGCGGCAGCATAACTTCCTTTTTTAAAATGTGCACCATTTAGTCGGTTGATGTCGTAGCGGAGCGCTAGTGGTCTCGTTCGAGAGGGGGGACTATAAAGTTTTGTCCTGACACAGTTCAGTCGCCATCATGCGTTGGAACAGTGAGGAGCGTGCATTTGCCATTGAGGCCTACTTTTCGGCGGATGTTCTGTGATCGCAACCCGGCGCGCCTTTCGGAATCGCTTTAAATTAGCCCCGTTGGCCCCTGTCCCGGACCGGAAATCAATTGTTACGTGGGTCACTACGTTCAGACAAACTGCAAGTGCGACAAGACGAAGAACTGGAGTCCCTCGGCCGATTAGATCACCTGAGAACATTGAGGTAGTGAGAGCTTCAATGTTGCGATCACCACGGCGTTCTGCGCGCAAACATGCGTCTGCCCTTGGACTTTCCGATCGTTCTGTAAGGAGAATACTTCATGATGATCTTCATTTCCATCCATACAAGATGGCAATTGTGCAGGAACTTTCTGAACGTGACTTCAATTCTCGGAGGAACGCGTGTGAGGTTCTTCTGGAAGTCGTTCCTGAGGACGCTATTGTTTTTTTAGTGATGAAGCCCATTTTCATTTGTGTGGATCCGTCAACAAACAAAACATGCGCTACTGGGCTGACACCAATCCTCGACAATTGCATCAAAGGCCTTTGCATTCACCTAAAGTCACAGTGTGGTGTGCAATTTCCTCAAGTGGAATTATTGGTCCCTGGTTCTTTGAGGAAAATGAAGTCACAGTGACAGTGAATTCGGACCGGTATGTAAACATGTTACAGGAATTTTTTTTCCCACGGCTAGATGAGTTGGACTTAGGGGACACTTGGTTCCAACAAGACGGTGCAACGGCACACACTTCAAGAGCATCGATGACTGTTTGAGGGAACACTTCCCAGAGCGCCTTATCTCAATTAGGGGCGATTTGAAGTGGCCGGCCCGCTCTCCCGATTTGACCCCTTGTGATTTTTTTCTATGGGGTTATTTGAAATCCCGTGTTTATGTGAACCGTCCAAGGACCCTACAAGATTTGAAGACCAACATCCAGGAAGAAATTGCCAACATAACGCCTGCTATGCTGGCAGGAGTCATGACAAACGCCAGAAATCGGTTTACTCAGTGTATGGAGAATGGGGGACGTCACCTACCTGATTTGATCTTCAAAACTGAGTAAAACAAAACTTTATGTATGTGCCTATATTATAAAAAACGAATAAAAAATTTCTGATTCATACAATGCATTTTATTAAGTTTTAAAAAAAGGAAGTTATGCTGCCGCACCCTGTATAAGAGCCAGAGTTAAGCAAATGTACCTCATCTTCCGAGTTTTAGACCATTTAACAGTCGGCGAGTGTACCTTGACTTCTGAAGTGAATGGGTTAAAGAGGAAAAACTATAGCATTGTAGAAAGTCCTACATGAATAAAATTTTTTTTTGAAGTGAATTTTTTGCCTGAACCGGGATTTGAACCAAAGTTCTCTAGTTCTACATACTAGAACACTAACCAACTGTGCTATCCAGGTATCTCAGTTCGGACAACTTTTTTTCTCTCTCTCTTATCCTCCGTCGCCATAGAAGTGAACTATTGTTCACAAAGCAACTGGGCAGCTGCTTATTCAAGAAGACTATGATGGGATTATTAATACTACTATTACAGCCATAAGACTATTTTTATTATTATTATTATTATTATTATGTTATATGTAAGACTACATAACAATGAACTACATGGTCTTTATAGGAAGCCAGATATAATAAGAACAGTTAAGTCTCATAGACTGCAATGGGCAGGACATGTTGCACGTATGAGGAATGAAAGACTTGCATGGAAGTTTCTTGTACGAAAGCTAGAGGGAAAATGCCCAGTTGGTAGACCAAGAATGAGGTGGGAGAATAACATTAACTATGATTTGAGGGAAGTAGATTATACAGAGAATGATTGGAAAGCATTTAGCTCAGGATAGGGATGTATGGAGAGCTTCTGTCCGTGTGGCCATGAACCTACGGGTTTGATAGTGCCAGTGAGTAAGTAAGTAAGTAAATTTATACACTCAAGTTAAATGATAAATTATTTTTTGAAGATAATTTTTAATATAATAAATTTGGAAATTTTTACAAATTAACAAATTCAGCCTGGGTAATATTCTGTTAACTAACACCCCGGACAACAAAAAATCTGGTATTTATCAAATTAATTGCAAAGAATGCTTTAAGACGTATGGGAATTAAGACTATAATAATTGAAACTATACAAAATTTATATGACAATTGCATGTCTAAAATTAAAATTGGCAGTAAATTGACACATGTTTCGATAAATAAAGGTCTTCGTCAAGGTTGTCGTCTATCACCAACTCTGTTTAAAATATATGTACATGAAATATTAAAGAATTGGAGGAGAAAATGTTCAAGCATGGGAATTCCTATTTCAAACAACAAAACTTTATACAACTTACATTTTGCAGATGATCAATTGTTAATTGCACAAGATTATGAAGATTTAGAATATATGACTAGAAAATTAATAGAAGAATATGAAAAACGGGATTAAATTTGAATATGAAAAAAAAAAAATATTTATCAATGGTGAACCACAACAAAATTTAATTTTGGAGACTGGAGAATCAATAAATCTTGTAGTGAGATCACATATTAGGAATTAAAATAAATAAAAATGGGAGTTATGAAGTGGAAATAAGAAATAAAAATAATAAAGGAAAATTTGCAATTGCTTGCCTCAATGGAATATTGTGGGATAAAAATATAAGTAATAAAAATAAAATGAATATATATCATACAATTGTTAAAAGCATCATTACTTATGGAGCAGAACTTTGGCCATTAACAACAAAAACAAATAAGTACCTTTTGGCAACGGAAATGGATTTTATACGATGGGCAGTAAGAATTTCAAGAAGAGAAAAAATTAGGAACTCAGTTATAAGGGAGAAAATGAAGATTGGAAACACTATTATAGATTATATTAAAACTCAGCAATTAAGATGGTACGGACATGTCCAGCGAATGGAAGAGGATCGACTACCAAAATCTGTTTTGGAATGGAAACCCGAGGGAAGATGAACCAGAGGAAGACCTAAAACCTCCTGGAGTCAGGGAATATGTTTATATATGAAAGAGAAACATCTACAACCAGGAGATTGGATGGACCGACAAAACTGGCAATTAAGAATTGGACGATGTCAAAGACATTAATCAACCGATGATCTATCTAATTGCAAAGATTGCAATAAAGTATATATAAGAGAAACAAAAAAGGAACTTAGACACTAGCAAAAAAGAACACTTTAGAAACATAAAAAAATGGTGAAATTGAAAAATCGACTACAGCAGTACATAGTTTATTAGAGAATCATAGAATTGAAAAAGAAGCAAAACTTTTCAAACATGTATCTAAACCTTTGGAATTAACAGTTTGGAAAATATATACATTAAAAAAAAACCATACTAGAACCATGAACTTCGAGGTTACAGACGAACCAAGTTTGATTACAAAGTTCTTCAAAAGTACACCAGATGGCAGTTTAGAAAATTACTGGCGCAATAAAAAACTGACACTCGTGAAAACAGCTGAGGATGGAATGACGTATTTCCCAATACTGCAGTTCTGTGTTAACCAGGCTTTTCTCTTTAGATCTCAAAAAATTGTATCAATTAACCTGTGTGTATACATTTACATAATATATATAACTATGCACAACTTACCTCACAGGATGTACACTGGCAGCAGGTGTAGCAACATTCTGAGAGATCGTAGATGCTATTAATGGTCCTGTAACTCCACTGCCGACTAGATTTGTAACTGCAACATTGGTAGCAATCTGCGGCTTTTGTAAATTAGATGTAGCTGGAAGAATTGGTACATATTTATTCTTAAGGGTATCATTTTGAACTTGTTTAGGTTTTCGAGACAGTAGAGATCTTTTATTTTCCAAACACTGAGTTTCATTTACTTTTATCTGATTTTGAGTTGGTTTGTTATTCAATGACAAATCTTGTTTTCTTGAACGTTTAAGTGGTGGTGACGAAAAGATTTTGCGTAATACATTTGAAGATAGAACCAAAGTATTTGGTGAAACTTCCTTCTTGTTAGTCAATTTGTGAGATGGCAATGTCAATTGCTGTGCCTGCACATTTTGTTCCTCAGTTAAAGACTGGGGCTCATTTTCAACATCAGCAGCAATGTCATATTCCATTTCCATATTGTTATCATTACCATTATCTTCATTATCATCATCATCAATATTATCATCAGCATTGTCATCCCTTAGGTTTGTATCCATAATTTGATTGTTTTGTACATTTCCACTGGTTAATAGATTGTCAAAAACATTCCTTGTACTTATCCTTGGCTGCTGTGGAGGATCGTCAATTTCTTCTTCAACTAATGTCATAATGGTTGAACCAGCTAGCACAATAGGGTTAGCAGGAGTCAGATAATGCAGTTTTGTGCTAATATATTCATCTGAAATTTACAACAAACCCTATTAATAAAAATTGTTCAGATAATCATTTAATTTCAATAAATACTAGGGCATTCGATAAGTAACAGCATCACAGAAATTTTATTTACGATACTTTTGATATTACAAACTTAATTTATAATCTCTTGCCAAGTCAACTACACATTGCCAAATCCATGCAATGCAGCACCATTTCAGGATATCTCTTTCATATGATCAATCTAGAGCTTCCTGGATATCAGTACAATTCTTGATTGTAATTGAATGTCTCATAGAGGTTTATTGATCTTTGAGAATGAGTTACAGTCACAAGGTGTCCTGTATGGTGAATTTGGTGGATGTTCAAATACTTCCCAATTCCACCTTGCAGCCGGAAAAGGCACGAGGGTCTCTACAGGGCATATTTTAGATTAAGTTTATTTCTGGGTTCTACGGTGTGAAGGACAAGGAATTCGATGATCAGTAACAATGAGTTATGTAAGTAATTAAAAAGGGTTTATTTTGTTAACCTTTTATGAACAACACAATACACAACAAATTAATAATATCTTGAAGACTACTTGAGCAAATCTAGACTTCCCTAGTATATTTTACGTACACTTTAGGTAATATTATGGTAGCAACAGGCTCCTCTAAATACTCGTAATATGATAAACTAGCCCACTCTGTTTTCTTATGAGAGCGACTCGCTTCTCTCTGTATGTACTCATATGGGAGCTACTGGCCACACTTTGTATGTGCTCGTATGGGAGCTATTGGCCACACTGTGTGTGTGTATGAGCTGCTAGCCACACTGTTAACAATCAAATTTCTTGACCTTTTATATTCATTTCCCAAGGAAGTTTTAAAATTGGCTCAAGTATTCCTTTTAACAAAATGTATTGTTTTGCAAATTTGACCATATTCAACACGTCAATCAAATTTACACTTTTATAATAAACATTAGTTTTGCTTCGCTAGGTACATGTACCTGCCAACCCTTGAGTTACCGTTATCCACTGTATAACAAAAGCTTATTGTGGGGTCCCAAATAATAACCAAATTAATTTTAATTCTAAGAAGTACCCCAGCCTCAACCTTCTAAACAAATTCTACTGAACACCTTTTAGGGTGATATTACTTTACTAAATATGAGAAATAGTGAATGTATTCACAAAATATTGCTATTTGAGACTTTCAATTTTATAGATTTATACAACAAAGACTACTCAACAACATACTACGAGGATCATACTGAAAGTCGTGAGCAACCCATTGTTAAAATTAAAATTTCAACAATGTAACAAAAACAACTGCAGGATCGTAATCTACAGACTTTATACCACTACATTGGCATTTTGTGGCGTCATAGCTTCTATCATGTGACCACACGCAGTGTTTCCAAATGGCAGACATCAATGTTTCGTTTCGACAGTGCGCTGTCATTGAATTCCTTGTTAAAGAGGAACAATCTGCTGTTGATATTCACCAAAGACTTCATTGTGCTTACGGAGATGCCTGCATGGGTGCCAGCAGTGTTAGGAGATGGGTGAAACATTTTAAAGATGGGAACACGAGTATCAAAGATGAGCCTCGTAGCGGTCGCCTACTCTCTGCCTCCACGGATTGCAACAAGGAAAGAGTTGATGAGCTCATTAGAGACGACAGGCGTATCACAGTGAATGAAATCACTACAAAACTTGCAGTAGGACACAGTGCAGTGCAAGAAATGATTCACAGCTTAGGTTACGAAAAGTTAGTACCCGTTGGGTTCTACGTTTATTGAGTGAAGATCACAAACTTCAGAGAAGAACCATCACCTATAACCTTCTTCAGAGATTTCGAAATGAAGGTGATGATTTTTTTGACGAGTATTGTGACAGGTGATGAAAGCTGGTTTCATCGCTACGAGCCTGAAACAAAACGCCAGAGTATGGAATGGCACCACTTGAATTCGCCATCAAAGAAAAAGCGAAGACAGTGCAATCTGTTGGGAAAGTTATAGGCAGTGTCTCTGGGATGCGCAAGGTTGCATTCTGGTAGAATTTCTTGAACCTGGACAAACCATAAATGCTGCCCGCTATATCCAGACACTTGTGAAGCTCCGTCATGCATTGCCAACAAATGCCCTGGAAGGAAGATCATTCTGCAACACGATAAAGCGCGTCCTCACACTGCTCGTGCCACTGTGGAGAAGATCAGGACATTTGGGTGGGAAACTCTTACACATCCTCCCTATAGTCCCGATTTGGCACCCTCCGACTACCATCTTTCCGGTTCTGTGAAGGAGTAGATGAGAGGTCAACGCTACGAGACGCTGGAGGATATTCGGAAAGCAGTGCGTCAGTGTCTTCGAGCAGCTGGAACGGACTTCTATCATAAGGGAATTTTCAAGCTTGTAGAACGCTGGACAAAATGTGTGCAAAGAAATGGAGACTATGTTGAAAAGTAGCACAAAGGTCTGTAGATTAACATGGTGTACTTGGTTTGTCTAAAATAAATATTATGATTGTTTAAAAAATGTTGCTCATGACTTTCAGTATGACCCTCGTATAAGATTACAATGGTCACCACTAGGATCACAGATTCACAACAGTGGTGCCATTACTTAACGAATGTCCTGGTATATAGATGTATGTGGTTCAATAATAAAAAGAAATAACTCAATAGAACAAGAGATACAAAATAGGATAATACAAAGCAACAGGACATATCATGCTAATAAATCACTTCTGGGATCCAATTAACTATGATACAACCTGTGGTGACTTCTGCCTGTGAAATTGGACCTAAAAAAGGCTGAAATGCAAAAACTGTTGGTTTTTTAAAGGAAAATCCTAAGGAAAATTTTGGGCCAACAAAAAATGAAGATGAAACTTGGATAATTAAACAATTAATAATACTTGAAGAGAAAAATTATACGCTCAGACCGGGACTTGAACCCGGGACCCTTGGTTTTCTAGTCCAAGTGCTCTACCATCTGAGCTACCTGAGCAAGTACCGATCTAAATGCAAATTTTTCTCTATATACATTGTAATTCCCGCCCACCAAATGCTATGAAGCTCAGGTAGCTCAGATGGTAGAGCACTTGGACTAGAAAACCAAGGGTCCCGGGTTCAAGTCCCAGTCTGAGCGTATAATTTTTCTCTTCAAATATGATTTATCCATCATTGAGATGTATGAAATTAATAATAAAAGCATCGAAAAAAGCCGTACTGGCATTTATAATGTAATGTATAATTCCCAAATATGTCTTCTTAATATAGGAGCCGCCATTTGCAAAGATAGAAGCAAAGGCTTCATAGCATTTGGTGGACGGGAATTACAACGTATATAGAGTAAAATTTGCGTTTAGATTGGTACTTGCTCAGATGGTAGAGCACTTGGTATAGAGAACCAAGGGTCCCGGGTTCAAGTCCCGATCTGAGCGTAAAATTTTTCTCTTCAAATATGATTTATCCATCATTGGGATGTATGAAATTAATAATAAAAACATCGAGTGTGGGCAATGTTTATTAGTTGAGACTACACCAGGCCGTGACACCAATCTGTCATAAAATGGCAGCAAGTATGTATTTATTATTTTATATTGTTTCAAATAAAGTTCAGTTCATTTAAAATGCAGTGATTTGTATCATATAATGTATATTTACACTAATTTATGGATATATTTTTGTATATACATTGTACAGCCTTTGAAAAAAATTATGGCATAACTCTTGATGATGGAAAGTTAAGAGTTTTGAAGAGCGATTCACACCAGTACGTTGTTACATGTTCTGACTCGTTTGAATATAAAGTGGACGGCATAAGTCTCTCTTCATGCACCATTCGTATCATTTGTTTCAGTGGTAAGATGCTCTTTTTCCAACGACCTGGACCCACGTTCGATTCTGGTCAGGTATATTTTTTTTATTTATTATTATTTAATAACGTTGTTAATTTCATAATACCTACATGTTACCAAGCTTTGTTATATAAATGAATCTGTATATATATGGAAATATTCCAGTCGGGACAGGCTCCTGGGTGAGATATTCTTTTAGGGTTTTTCCTCACCTATAAGATAAATGTCAGGAAGCTTAGGGCCCAACAGTCCCCGAAAATCATCATAATCATCCTTATCATTATCATCATCACCCTTCACCGGTGTGGAAAGAAACAGGAAGCTACCACACCTACAGTTCCTAGTGATGCTGCAAAGCATAGCATGAAAATGCTATGATTGCAGTGAAAAATCTGCCTCAGGCAGAATTAATATGGAATGTGAAAAATCTGCCTCAGGCAGAATTAATATGGAATGGAATATATGGCACCCCTCAGGGGTCCTCATCTAGGGGATATGTGGATGGCGACCACAAGGTGCCCAAGCTGTGCAAAACATTCTTCCACTTACTTGTGTTTTGCACTCTTTTAACTTTACTGTCTAACCTCTCTTGGTTAACCTTGTTTTTTCGACCCCGACGCTATTAGGGCATCCGAGGGCTAGGGAGTCCTTCCTTTTTTCCATTTCTTCTTTCCTTTATTTTCTTTTCTTCTCCAGAAAAGCCTGACCAGAGGCTATAAGATAGCAGCCCCATCACTGGTCTTGCCTTCCTTTGGCCAGCAACCAATCGAAGGGACTATTATTATGCTTTCAAGTCTTATACGAGAAATTTCCCATAAGGGAAAATTTTCTATAGGATCGTAACAGGCCTTGGCCTATTACTTGGAAGGAAGAAGAAGAAGAAGAGGAATATATGGCAATAAATTAATTAAAGGAAACCGCTCTTATATATATAGAAAATGAATAACGATTGTAATGTCTCATTACGTTATTTACAAAACACATGGCATAATAAAATCATTTATTTTCATTACTAATACAAAATGTATCTGATTAATTTAAATTAAGTTGATATCTAATTTAATTATACAAGTAAGCATCACTTCATACAGACAATTTCTAGGAGAGATAGTTGTGGTCTAGTGTAGGGAGCTTCTGTTTGCCGCGCATGAGGTTGCATGTTCGATCCTGCTGTCATGCTTTTTTTTTTTTTTTTTCCACTTTCTCATCCTTATTTCAATTAATTTTCTTTCTTTTGTTTTATTTTCAGTACTTACTGCACTACTTATTTACACAAAATTGTTTTCCATTGCACGACACACAACGAAATAGAACGGATTTAGTTTCTCAAATAGTTGTATACTTGTGAACCAATACCTGATCTCTGATCATGTGCAGTGGCTTCGTTCTGAGACTTGAAAATGATCTGTGCACCATCAATTATTTCAAAGGCTGTACATAGTATATATAAGGGTTAAAATTCTAATTATATTTGGGCTAATAATTAAAATATTATTGATATAACAAATAAAAGAAAATAAATCAATTAATATTCAAATCTCCATGCATATAATCATCTCTATAAAGACAGTGGTTTACTTCCAGCACTAGGTTTGTGTAATATTATAGTATAGTTATTTAGGTTGGCAACCCCGAAATGTAGGAAGTTGAACTTTCAATCATGGTCGCCATTGCTGTAAGTACAACAAAATGCACTATCACGCAAAAAAATTATTTAATCATGTTTAGTGATAATGAGTCCGAAAGTTGTGACTAAATTAATGTTAACATTTATTCATTTAAACACTTTTTGAAAACACTTAACCAAAACCACTATTTATTTATTACATGAATTTAGTATTAAATCGAAAATAAAGAATGATAACATAATTCATAACCACAAATGTTATGTAATTGTATAATGTCAATTGACATTATAGATTAACAAACAGAAGCGGAATCCATCGACTCCAAGAATTGAAGAGTTAATTTCAAAAACCTCTTAAATCTTTATTTCTATGTTATTAAAATATTCTGGGTGAGATACACACAGTAATAATGAACAACAAGCAAAACTCACTCAAGGTCCATTAATAGAATGTATTGAAAATATAATTATTATGCAGAAGTCCACCTAACTCCTTGAAAATATTATTTCTTAAGTCATAACTCAAGGTTTTATTTCCAAACTTAGCATGTTGTCCATTGTTGCAAATGAATTATAAACAATAATAGACATAGAGTAAAAAGTTTCTACATTATCCTTGTAATAGATATTAAATGTAGAGAGAAAGTTTTTTTTTTTCAATGCCACACACAGTCATTTTGACAGTCTGGTATTCTCTCCTGGCGTGGCATTACTGTAACACACTTCTGAGGTTGGGGCACCTGCTAGTAGGAGTTATGCTGCCCCGATGATATATATGATAGGTGATGATGGTAATGATGCACCAGGAGAGGTCTTAATCCTAACTTAATGAATATGTTAATAATGATAACGATGGCCGCATGATGTTTGGGGACCGTTTGGGCCTTAAAGTTTCCTGACATTTGTCTTACAGGTGAGAAAAAACTCCGAAAAAAACCATCAACCAGGAAAATTGTCCCGACTGGGATCAAACCCAGGCTCACTGCATGACAAGGCAGCACGCTACCTCGAGACCACAGCAGTGGACATATAGAAAGTATATTTTCAGTTAGTTTCAGGCAAGTAAGTAAGTTAGATTGTTGTGAAGATGGTGAATTTAGTGTTGCAATAAAAAAGCAGAAAAGTAATAAAACAAATCAGAGACCAGGAAAATTGGAGAGAGAGAGAAAAAAAAAACATGGCTAGAAACAGCAAAGAAACCCACAAATAAATTGTCTCAATAATCATGATCTAATCAATAATGATATGCAATACTTCATTCAGTAGCACAATCAAATTAATGATTTTGAAAGGGGTTTTGATTTTTGAATTTTTCTTTTCTTTTCTTAATTTTAAGACTTTGTCACAAGCAGTAAAATAATATTTATAAACCAACATTTTATATGTATATAATTTTAAGACTTACAAAATTTTCAAGGTTTTTTTTTAAACCATACACACTTTATCTGTCTGTGACAAAGTTGTAATAATATATTCATATCACTGAATATAAAATAGTTTTTTATATATAGTGTTATGCTCTAGGGCAGGTCCTTCACTGCAATCATAGCATTTTTATGCTATGCTTTGCAGCTTTACAAGGGTATTATTAGAAGATAGTGAGGTGTAAAAAATTTCAAATTGATACAGTTTTATAAATATAAATTTAAAAAGTTTCTCTGCGCTTTTCTGTGATCTTAGCAACATTATCTTGATATTATGCATGTTACTTTTGTTAGGAAATTTGAACAAACAGTATACTAATTGAATTAGAATTTAACACCTTATCTCATAATTGTAGATTTCTCCAAGACTAGTTTCAATACTTCTGTGTATCATCTTTAGCACTATCTAACTAACTTAGAGAAATCTACAATTATGAGGTGAGGTGTTAAATTCCAACTCAATTATTAATTAAAATAAACCCCATAGTGTCACTTCCTTTAAATATTAATGAAAATGGTAAACTATCTATGTTGTATTACGAGGGAGAATCAAATATAAACAGCCTTTGTTTACTGCGCATGTGTAGAGTGCGATATGAGTTGGAGGCTTTTACAGCAGGTGCAGTGGGGTCTCTGGAAAGGGACCACGGCCTTGGGAACTCATTTTGTTTTGTTCCTCAGTTGCTGTGGAGATATCTGAGAGAGAGGTGCATCCAGCTGTTGCACAACGAGTAATCATCAAGTTTCTCATCAATGAAAATGTCAGTGCAGCTGAAATTCGCCGTCGGTTACTCCCACAGTTTGGGGAAAGAACCCTTCATGGTCCAGAGTAAAACATTGGTGCCGTGAGTTTAATGAACGTGTTGAAAACTTGGCCCACCCTCGCCGCCCACGCACCAGCATCAATCCAGAAAACATCCAAGCTGTTCAAGACATCATTGAAGGGGATCGCCACATCACAGTGCTTGACATTTGTCGAGAACTTCTTATTAGCTATGCGAGTGTGCAATCAATCATTCGAGAGGAGCTGAAAATGAGAAAAGTGTCAGCTCGTTGGGTTCCGCGGTTGCTCACTACAGAACAGAAAGCAGTGCGAGTTCAAATGTCTCGCACGCTCCTCACGCGCTACGAAGAGGAAGGTGATGCTTTTCTGGACAGAATCATCATTTGTGATGAGACATGGGTGAATCATTACACACCCAAATCAAAGAGGGTCAATCTGGAGTGGAGGAAGACTGGAGAGCAACAGCCGGTGAAAGCCAAGTCACGACTGTCAGAAGGGAAAGTTTTGGCCACAGTGTTCTGGGACTCAAAAGGTGTCCTTCTGATTGATTTCCTTGAACAACAAGGAAAACAACGACGGACTATTAATGCTGTCTTCCAGTCAAAACATCGCAGCAGTCTAATCAGAAATGTGTTGATTCTGCAGGACAATGCCAGACTACACACCGCAGCAGCAACACAGCAAAAATTGGCCGAAATTCACTGGACTGCCCTTCCACATCCACTCTACAGCCCGGATCTCTCACCATGTGACTTCTTCATGTTGGTCCACTCAAAGAAGCTCTTGGAGGACATTGTTTCACAACCAACGAGGAGGTGAAAGACTTCGTGCACAACTGGCTGCGCACCCGTCCTCGTACTTTCTTTGAAACTGACATTAAAAAACTGCCTGTCCGTTGGAACAAATGCATAGTAAAGATGGGTGAATATGTAGAAAAGTAAGAAAAATGTTAATTTCAATTAATCTTCATGAATAAAAGTTTTGGAACAAAAGGCCTGTTTATATTTGATTCCCCCTCGTATTAACTTTTAGTACATAAAAATCCTTTCCCTAATTTTGACTTAAATTACTCGGCTAAGAAGCAGCTGTAGGGAAAGTTACCTCTTCAAATGGTACTTCTCCAGGAAGTTTCTCTGGTTCACGTGGATTCATATTTAAACATTTCATTATCCTTTTTATTACATCCTGTGCTCTCACACTTGCTGAATATAACTCGTAGCTATTTTCCAGTTTGTTCAGACAACCTAAACATATCTGTTTAGGATAATCATCAGTCTCTGAAATCTGCAACATAAAAAAGATAAAATAATATATTATTCTCCTTTATAACAGAAAACCATGCCGGCTTTATCGCTGCATTCATGGCTCAACTCACGGGAATGTTTGTCCCCCTACTTCTAAAGGTCATTGCTTCCACCACATCTTAGACACATATCAGCTGTGTTCTGAATGGTTTTATATGCATGGCACAATAAATATGCAAAACAACAGATACTAAGAGTTGGAAAGACCAGATTTCTCTATAGAGTTTAATAATTTTATAAATGTATTATGTTAGTTTTTGCCCCGTGTGGTGCCGGATTGTAGAATAGCACCATAGGACCTTCCCCTGTCGTAAAAGGCGACTAATAGAGCAGCAAACCTCTGTCCTTAACCAAATATCCTTTCATTTCACAGCCTTCCTCTACCCCTGGGGGATTCTTGGGTGGACTGAGTAGCTCACAATCACCAGTTACCTTTCCTAAATTATCCATCTTATACAATACCTGCTGCTGGTCAGTGAACTAGGATGTGCATCAATGCTGAGTAGATGTGCTAATAAATACCCAGATATAAGACAGAATTATAATAAAAGTTTGGGAATTATTAATCAAGTTATGAAACCATCCATTGTACAAAAAAACACGATTACGTTTATATAACACTTTGGCTAGACCAGTGTTGACCTATGGTAGTGAAGCATGGACACTAAAATGACAACATAAAAGCAGAATAACGGCTTGTGAAATGAGATTCATGTGCAGAACAGCGGGTTACACCAGATGGGATCGGAAAAGGAACACCGATATCTTAAAAGAATTGAAGACTATGCCAATTTTGGAATATATTAAACAGTACCAACTGAATTGGAAACAGCATCTAGAAAGAATGAGTTCAAATCGGATCCCCAAAGCTGTTTATAATTATATACCAAGAAGACGATCACAGGGTCGTCCTATGAAACGCTGGAGGGAAAATTTTCTATAGAATCGTAACAGGCCTGGCCTAATACTTGGAAGGAAGAAGAAGATATAAGACAGAAGGCATTACAACAGCCACTTAACCAGCAAGCCAAGACTCTTCGAAATTGGTTCAGGCAAAGCCTGCCCTCAAATGAGGCCATCTCAGCTAGGGTATGGAACCCCAACAGAAGACTCCCTGGCCCTTCAGATTGAAGGTTAGACATGCGGCTGACGACCCATTCTGTAAAACTGTCTTGTTAGGAACCTAAATATGAAGCCTCGAAAGGATTGGATTCTGGGGGAGGCTCATTGAGGAGGTGAAGGTCCTTATTGGGCTGTAGTGCCATTTAAGAAGAAGAAGATTATGTTAGTGTATTACATTTTTAAAATGATTGTAATTCAAATGCTTCTTCATGATGAAAAAATTGCAGAATGGTGTGCATTCAATGAGTATCATGTTATTGGCCCTATCTTTTTTTGAGGGTACAACTGGCAATAAAAATGAGATCCGATACCCATCCTTTGACAAATGAACATATATAGAATGTTTTCTTGCTATTTTTAACAAGACTCCACTACTACTCATACAGTGCATGCATCTTTGGCTAAATTAAGCTATATATTTGGGAAGAGGATTATAAATAAGGATCTATGGCCTCCTCATAGCCTAGATCTTATGCTATCCTATTTCTACTTATGGTGGGAGCACTAACAAAATAGGGTGATCGAAAATAAACTGCACACACTGAATGAACTTAATATTAAAATACAAACTGAAATTTGATCAATCAGAACTGAAGAACTCGTGCATATTCATAGAAATTTCTTAAGAAGATGTAAAACATGTGTTGCTGCAAATGGATTACATTTTCAACATGTTATAAGCAAGGTAAGTAAAAATATTAAGAACATGAATGAAAACATTGTACATCATCGCAAATATGCAGGGTGCTTCAGCAGGAATTTGGACATGAATGCAGCAGTAAACCTTCTGCTGTTTTCTATTGCGAAGGAGAATAACAGTCCTTTACTTTAAATTCTTTTTAGGTTTTTAATTCTATATTCAAATTTGAAATTTATTAAATTAGACCAAGAATTTTAGTACAAATTATGCATTATCATAATTTTAAAAAATACTGTTGTAGAATATGATTAGCAATCTAAGGAATGTGTGTGTGTGTGCATATATATATATATATATATATATAATACATTTTCTTGAATCCAAATTAGGTAGAGGATTCCATTATTGTGTAGATGAGCACATTTCATCATCAGCATCTTTACTTCAAGGTTTAGGCAATTTGCTTGTTCTGAATTCACAATGATTCCTTCCATCTCTTCCTAGGTCTTCCTACATCCCTTAATCCCTTTGATTTATAATGATATGCTATCTTGGGCAATCTTATTTCTTCCATTCTCTCTGAACATGCTCATCCCAACCGACAAGGTGTTGTTGAAACTTATCATTTATTGAATATATTTCTAATTCACTTTTTATTTCTTATGTGGTCCAAATTTGCGCATCCTTTGGTTCTTCTTAGAAAAGCCATTTCTGCACTCCTCTTATTTGTTACCCAGGACTCACTACTGTATAAAAGTACCAGTACCACCATTGTTTTGTAGAACTTCAATCTTGTATCCTTCCTTGTTTTATGTGTAAGCGTTCTATGAATGGTCCCATATATCATTTGAATATATACTGGGAGTCCACCGCTGTGATCTTGAAGTAGCGTGCTGCCTTGTCACGCAGCGGGCCCAGGTTCGATCCCCGGTCGGGGCAGTTTTCTGGGTGAGGTTTTTATTGGGGTTTTTTCTCACCTGTAAGACAAATGTCAGGAAAACTTTAAGGCCCAAACAGTCCCCGAAATCATATGGCCATCATCATCCTCCTTATCATTATCATCATCATCCTTCACGGTGTGGAAAGCAACAGGAAGCTACCACACCTACTATTCCCTAGTAAAGCTGCAAGCATAGCATGAAAATACTATGATTGCAGTGAAGGACCTGCCCTCGGGCAGAATTACTATGGATGGATATACTGGGAATTGACAACATATATAAGATAAAAAATTGGGTTTAGATTGGAACTGACCCAGATGGCTCAGTTGGTAGAGCATTGGCCTAGAAAGCCACAGGTCCTGGGTTCGAGTCCCAGTCTGAGCGTATAATTTTTCTCTTCAAATATGATTTATCCATCATTGATATGTATGAAATGAATAATAAAAACATCGGAAGAAGCGTACCAGCTTTATAATGTAATGTACAATTCCCAAATAATAATGTCTTCTTAATAAAGAAGCTGCCATTTGCAAAGATAGAAGCAAAGTTTCATAGCATATGATGCACAGGAATTGACAACGTATATAAGAGAAAAATTTGTGTTTATATTGAAACTGGCCCAGATGGCTCAGTTGCTAGAGCATTGGCCTAGAAAGCTGAAGGTCCTAGGTTCGAGTGTCAGTCTGAGCGTACAATTTTTCTCTTCAAATATGAAGTAAAAGCTGTGCTGTAACACACTGGTACGCGGAACAGCTAGGGTAATGTAAGGCTATTTTAAAGACCTTATATGGAAAATTACCAATTTACTTTTTCATGTCCTTTGTAGAAACAAATGTGCTCTTTCCAGTTGGTGTCAGTAAAAATAAGATCAGACATATTGAAAACTGGCCCTGAAAAATGCTAAAAATTTGCAATTTTTAATTAATTGCTCAGAAGGAGTGTCAGTAATATCTAAACTATTAACTCATAGAAAGTAATACTGGTGCAGTATAATGTGGACCTGATTGTTAATTGACAGCTGAAAATCAAGGTCCCAGCTGCTTTTGCCTTGTAGTAAAAGTTGGTTAAGTATGGCATAAATCTTCTGTGTCAAACTTTGCAAGGCACTTTCAGACAAAATACCATAAGCGTAATCATTTCCAAGCAATTTGAATGCTATAGTTGCATTCAGCACCAAAAGTTGTACTAGTATAAAATAATTCAAGGTAATAGACACTACAGTTGAAGCACAATGTTATATCAAAGTTGACTAAATTCTTTGCGCTGAGTGCTTCATGACATGCATAGGTCCACTCGTATGGCCCTAGCTCTCGAGTCATTGCATCAATTGAGCCAAAATTTTGCAAAGTAACCTAACAAATGCATGTACACATATGCACAAATTTTGAACAAAATCTCAGGTGATTGAATGGGGACCCCTTGGACACTTGACATGGAATGACCTATATTAGGGTACACTTAGTAAAGGAGGCATGATTTAAACATATGAAATCTTTTTATTCATGTTTGCTTCAAAAACAGATCATATAGGTACTGTTCAAAATGTTGTCCTTGATGGAGTAAGCACAAATTTCATCTTGCAGAAATGATGCTCGCTCTTCTTCAAAGATTTTCTGGAGTATTTCTTGATTTCGTCACAGGCAGCCAAAATTCTCGCCAGTAACTCCTCATCTGAGTCTACTGGAGTCTGATACACAAGGCTTTTAAGATGTCTCCATAGGAAGAAATCTGGAAGTGTGAAATCAGGTGAACATGGAGGCCATACTACAGGACTGGAATACAGGAAGCACGTATATCAAAAACTGTTTGTACACATGGCCATTTAAGTGTGGGGGCAGAAGATGGGGACCAATGATGTAATTTGAAATTATACCAGCCCATATATTAACGGTGAATATGTATTGATAGCCTCTCTCTACAATGGGAAATGGATGTTCATGTTCCCAAATATGGCTATTCCTCTGGTTTAGAACAAACCCCTTCCCTTGTAAAGTAAGCCCCATCGGTGAAAAGCACTTTTGAAAAGAAATGAGGAAGTTCAACCAGCCACTCAGAGACCCAGTTACAAAACTGCACGCGAGGTCCGAAGTCTAATGGTGTCAAGCATTGTACCTTCAAAAAGTGGAAGGTGTGGAGACCTTTTCCTGCAAGACCTGCTACATGCTGATATGGTTTGTTCCCATGGCACGTGCAATTGCTCGTGGTCCGGTAGAAGGATTCTCTCTCAATCCTGTCGAGCACCTCTTCTTCGAAATCTAGAGCTACAACAGTTCGTCTTGTGCTGGAATCCAGTTTATGCACCACCAGGGTTCCATTTCCTGTAGACTCCAGTGGATGGTTTGGAAAGTTGAATGATAAGGATATTGTCTGCCAGGATATCTTTCTCTGTACATTTGTGCAGCTGCATGCACATTTCCTCTTGCCTTGCCATAAACATAATATATATCTGCTAATTCATTGAATTCATAAACATCAGCCATAATGTTTACGTCAATGTAAACTATGTTGCTCCTACAAGATTCAAAGTAGTAGTGAAACAGAATGGTATCAGTCGTTAGTATCATGGGAATGTGCTTGAGCAATTGGTATGAACAGTCTAAACATACAGTATTTTAAAAATAATTTTTGCATGTGCATTTCATGTAAACAAATCACACAAATAGTTTAACTCAAAATAAATACTTATATTTAAACAGAATATCAGAAAGTCAATTAAGTAACTGTTTAAGCAATATCCTCCTCTGAATAAAAATAAAAATGTAAAAACCAGGAAGAGAGATTTGAACCCGGCATTACAACATTCAGTGTTAAGCATGCTACCGACTATTGTGATGCTACCGACTATTGTGAATGACGTCTGAACTAACAGACATCTAATACATATGACTGCATGACAGGGCACGAAATACAGACTGTCAGTGGTGCACTGGCTCTTGCCAAAAGATGAACGTACATAACACTATGGCTCAAAATATTGAAAATGCTGCTATACTTGCAGTTAAAACTAGGGTTATCCTACTATTGGAGCAGAACTGAAGTATTCCCAAGACAAACCATATTCATAATTTGCTTCATTGTTGATTAATGAGTCTGAACCTCCAGTTTAAAATAAGTCATATAATAATTAAATTAATGTTTTTATTACCTCACCTCATATCCTTTTTCTTCTATACTGCAGTTTCGGAGCTTATCTCCATTGTCAGCAGCCTCTGGTCGACCGGTGTTATGTCGTTTCTTGGCGGTTTCCTTCTTACTTCTATCGGTGGACCGATGAACCTCTGGATCAGGTCAAAATTTGCGGGAGTTTCAAAATTCATGAGTTTGTCTTTTTGTTTTTTTGGATATGAATTTTTTCCCAGACTGTGAGTTCCTTTAGTTTATCTGTTTGTTTGATTAGGCTAGCTTCTGTATCAATTAAATGTTTTTCAGACCAAGCATGGGCTGCTACTGCTGACTTGTCCACTTCACACCTTTTTTACATTTCTAAGGTGTTCCTTCAATCTAGTTTTTAAATTTCTTTTTGTTTTTCCTATATAGATTTTGTCGCAATCTTGACATTTGATCTATATATTCCTGATTTATATTCTTCTCCAATTTTTTCATTTTTGTTGGTTTTAATTATCTTGTTTAGGCTGTATTCATTCTTTGGGGCCAATCGAATGTTAAACTTATTGAAAATTTTCTGGAACTTGCTTAGACTTGGACATTTCGCCGAAATTTATTAGAGAAACCGTTAAGAATAACGGTTCTAAAGAACAGAAGATCTTAGAGAAAAAAATGTTAAAGATGGAGAAAGGGAAACATTTCGAAACAATCAGCAATTTAGACGCTAAATTATACTTTTTACATTTAGGAATCACAAAAATTGTAGGGAATTTTTATTGGGACAATTTGGAGGAAAATTCTTTCAACAAAATAAACCAAATTATAAGAGAAAAATCAGTCAAACAAAACAATAAAATCAAAAATTTAAAATCAAAGAAATGTTTCATGGGAAACCCAAACAAGCGGAAAATAGAAAAAGAATGCAAAAATAATGTAGTAAATTTGTCTTCCCAAAATTTTAGCAAAAAAGAAATGGAAATATTGGAACTAGGCCTAAAAACATGTGTGAACTTCTCTAACAATATAGATGATTACGTAGCAGACACAGAAATTGCCTTAGATGGAATGAACACAGAAGAGAAGGTCTTCATTAGAAATGAATGCGCAAAAATTATTGAGGAGATCAAAGAAAATCCTATAAACAAAACGGGAAAGGGAAACATGAAAATCATCAAACAAATAAACAAGAAAAATGTAATAGTCACAAAAGCTGACAAAGCAAATCAAGTAGTAATCTTGGACATTGTTGATTATAAAAATAGAATGTACAATCTTTTGGAATCAACTGAATACACTGAAATTAAATCTGACCCACTTCCGAAATGCATCAAAGAGGTGGACAACACCCTAAGAATGTAAACAATATCCTAACCAAACAAAAAAAGTTTTACCTAAAGGTTCCCAACCCTAAAAACCCTAATATGCACGGCCTCCCGAAAACACATAAGGCAGGAAACAAAATGAGACCCATTATCAACTGTATAGGGTCCCCTACATACCAAATAGCTAGATGGTTATGTAGCGAATACAAGAATATGGGAGGGTTTGAGAACCTTTCAATCGACAATTCATTGGAATTGATAGAGGATTTCAAGCACACAGAATTAGATCCAACTGACAGGTTAGTTTCTTTTGATGTAGTTTCATTGTTTCCCAGTGTCCCAAGAGAAACCACCATTGATATTCTGGAAAAATGGTTAACCAACAATAATTTGGAAAAGGAAAAGATAGAAGAATATATCATTTTGACAAAATTGTGCATCGAACAAATGTTCTTTACATACAATGGGAAATACTACAAACAAAATTTTGGACTTTCCATGGGGAACCCCCTATCTCCCTTTCTGGCCAATTTATTCATGGGTAGTTTTGAACAGAAAAATCACAAGGGGACACCCATTAACTTTCAAATTTGGCGCAGAATACGTTGACGATATAATAGCCATTATAAACCATAAACAAATAGAAGATGCCTTAAAACTCCTGAACTCCTGAACAAAACTGTAAAATTCACAATGGAAACTGAAACTGACATACAAATCTCATTTTTGGATCTAACCCTAACTAGAAACGAAAAAACAAAATAGAATTTGGAATATACAGAAAGAACACACATAAAGATAACTACATTAAGGCATCAGGATTCAACCATTTCGCTCACAAAGAAGCTGTATTCAATAGCCTAACACACAGATTGGTGAATGTACCCTGAACCGTGAAAAATATGAAAAGAAAAAGAATACATAATTAAACTAGCAATAGAAAATGGTTATGAAGAGAACATGGTACACAAAAAAAATAAGTTTAAAAGGCAAAAACTAATTAATGAAAGCACACTTAAAAAACAAACAGAAGAGAACATAAGATTCAAAAAATTCACTTACCATCCTGTAAAACACCACAAGTTCCAGAAAATTTTCAATAAGTTTAACATTCGATTGGCCCCAAAGAATGAATACAGCCTAAACAAGATAATTAAAACCAACAAAAATGAAAAAATTGGAGAAGAATATAAATCAGGAATATATCAGATCAAATGTCAAGATTGCGACAAAATCTATATTGGGTCATTCCATGATAAAAGGGACATTTTGGTCTATTTTTTAATATTGTATATTTGCATTTATTTTTTTATTGTAAGATTGTCCACTCTTTGGACTTCCTGCTTCACAATAGCATTTATGTGGGAAACCTATTTCTTTATTGTTCTGGCTCCAAGAAGATAGCGACGTTTCATGCCAGATGTTATTACCCTATTTTCAATAACTTCAAGGTAAGCTTTTTTTAAAATTTTACAGCAATATAATTTATTGGGAGTTTATAATTTCCTCTCTCATACTTTGATGTATGAATTAAAACAAAAAGCACTTATATAGATGTTGATTGGAAATAGTAACATTAAATTTAGAATTTGCATATTAATGTGTAATGTGAGTGACAAAATATGCTATTTTATTAATTAAAAAGCAATAAATATTGTTCACTTTTATTAAAAATCTGGTATTATTAAATAGAGGTAAAGAATGTTATTGGGTGAAATTAACAACTTCCTATGAATTTTATTTAATGTGATATATCAAATTATATTAAGGTAATGTGAGTGACAATGAAAAACTTACAGTATGGGGTTTTTACACATTTCAGGAGAAGAAAATTACCTGACTCGTTTTTGGTGATGAAATAAAATTTGACATTATTGGACATTGTTTTCATTCTGTGATTGCCAAAATTCCATCAACCTCTTCTGAGAGAATGAGAAAAATGAGACAGAAGCTTAAGGAGGAAGGTAATTATCATGAGTATAAAGAATAGCATATAAACTGTGTAAGAAAATATAGAGAAAGAAGAAAGAGAAATTGAAGAATCATAAGAAGGAAGATCTCAATTGAAGAAGAAGAAGAAGAAAAAGAAAAAACAGAAAACATGTTGCTAGATATAGGCGTCTGAGAATTTGATTTTGACTGTGAATTCTTTGCACCATGTAGTTCCGGCATGTTCTGCTTACTCATCATCTTATCTGGTTGAAATTGTATGGTTGTCAGCAAAAGAAGATTGCTGGGTCATGAAATGCTGATTGCAAGGACAGGTTGTACAATCACTTGCAGGAGAAAATCTTTAATAATCAAGAGGTCTCCACATTGAATTGTTCATGGCATGTATGAAGAAAAGATGGATGATCAGCCAGGGTTCAGGAGGAAGGTAGCGAGTGCAGCCGATTTGGCAGAAAATATACTTTCCCTGTTGCCCTTTTTCTTGGAACATTGTTTTGTGAAAAGAGAACAAGCAAAATTCTATAATAAAGAAAGGTTAATGGCTACATCTTCCAACTTCAAACCTAATATTGAAATCATACAGGTGGACATCTCTGAAAATGTTACTACTTCTGCACAAGATGAAATACAAAGTTTTCATTGGGTTCAACTTCAAGTCAGTTTATTTACTGCAGCTGCCTGGTATTCTGAAGAACATCTTCCCATAGCCATAGTGTCTGATAATCTATATCATACAAAACACACTGTGGTTGCATATACAGACAGGCTACTTGAAGAAATTTCAACTGAAATATACGAAGTCAGTATTTGGTCAGGTAAAACAAGTTCACAATTTAAAAACTGATATATTGCAGCTAGTCTGAAGGTGCTGAAACAAAAGCATAAACTGCAGGTGATAAAATTGAACTATTTTGCCACTTTACATGGCAAAGGTCCTGTGTACAGCACTGGTGAGGCTGTGAAGAGGCAAGTTAGAACACATGTCTTATCAAGAAAGACTGAAGTTTTCAATGCATACATTTTTCTGAAGTAACCAGAAAAGTATTGTCTGTGAATGTACAGAATTCTGTAGATATAGAAGAAAGAAATCAGAAAATGAAGCTGGGTAAATTTTTGAGGTATCACCCATCATTGGTGAAATCTTGAAAATCCATGCCATGTCTCTCAAAAATGAATTGGAAACTTATTTTGTATCAAAGCATAACATGTCGAATAACTTGGAAGCAATTCTAAATAGAGACCTGTACACAGCATGTCATAACTGCAAAATTTGTGAAAGTGGAGCTGTAAGGAAAATACTCAATATCGTATTATGCTGCAATTTGTCAGTTTTCAATCGATGCTGACTGTGAAGTAAAGGTGCATTTTTTAAAAAGGTGGGAGAATGTAAATCAGGTTTACTGTCAACAAATGAGACATAGTGTTCGTTAATAAAGATCCCGAGTTGGAGTGAAGGGGTATTAGAATTTATTATAAATTTAAAATGAAAATAAATGTTGCTCAAATTTATTTATATCTACTATTATCTGTTTTATATATATACACATGCTATGTACTGATTTGTATTACATTTGTTTCATGGTATATAATTGTAAATCAATCATAATTATCAACCATTTTGTCATATTGTTGATTATGTAATGTGAGTGACAAAATACTGTAATGTGAGTGACAGATAAAATTTGTGTTTATTCATTTGAAATTTCTTCTTCTTCTTCTTCCTTCCAAGTATTAGGCCAAGGCCTGTTACCACAACAAACTAAAACTTTTGCTGTAATAACATGTGTGTGTCACTAATGTACAGACAAAAAATTGTTTTTCCAGAACTTTTACAAGAGCAGGGAACTTCATTTTTTTGTATAGTGAAATTTATCATGTCTTTTTCCTGTAATGTGAGTGACACGAACATTTTAATTTTTTTGTCCATTCATTGTAATTCAAAATTTTAAAAAAATATATCAAAATGTAGAGAATTTAATGAAGAATAAACATATTTTACTGATGTTTTAAATTTACTTAGGACTATAGATTTATAGTACAATTTAAGGTGGGAAAATAGTCAAATTGTAATGTGAGTGACAATGGAATGACCCTATAGGAAAAACAAAAAGAAATTTAAAAACTAGATTGAAGGAACACCTTAGAAATGTAAAAAAGGGTGAAGTGGACAAGTCAGCAGTGGCAGCCCATGCTTGGTCTGAAAAACATTTAATTGATATAGAAGCTAGCCTAATCAAACAAACAGATAAACTAAAGGAACTCACAGTCTGAGAAAAAATCCATATCCAAAAAAACAAAAAAGACAAACTCATGAATTTTGAAACTCCCGCAAATTTTGACCTGATCCAGAGGTTCATCGGTCCACCGATAGAAGTAAGAAGGAAACCGCCAAGAAACGACATAACACCGGTCGACCGAGGCTACTGACGATGGAGATAAGCTCCGAAACTGCAGTATAGAAGAAAAAGGATATGAGGTGAGGTAATAAAAACATTAATTTAATTATTAAATTAAACCTCATAGTGTTCTTTCCCTGTGAAAGTTAAATAAATAAGTCATATAACTTCATGATTTGGCTTCACAACCCCCAAATTCCTTATCTCAAATTGTTCGTCTAACTCTCCTCTACAATACTTGAAAGTCTGTTGGTGTTATTCATTAACACCCTGTATAACATAACTCACACTAATATTACATTCATCCATTCTGTATAGCTTTGGTCGTTAGGTCACATTTCGGTTAGATTTTTATATTACTTCAATTAGAAATCAAACTTAAATAAAATTGCTGTACCATCTGTAATAATAAAACATGAATGTTGAAGGTAATGACATCACAGTTTAACAATTGTAATTATTCTGTTTTATGCCAATATTTCTAAATTTTCTTACCTAAAACCAAGTAATTTCATTATTTTTCCATGTGATAAGTAATTTACAATTCATGGGAAATATTAAAATTGAATTATTATTTCCTGAAATCTTGATAATAACAAATAAGGCTTATAAAAACATTACTTTCTGAACGTGGCTAATTAGCTAAGGTCGTTAAGGCATGGTGCCATAGATCTGAAGGTCCAAGGTTTGAGTCTTGCCGAAATCCATAGTACTAATGTTATTTATAATGCATAGTGAAATGGTTTGGATTGCATAGAATTGCATGGTAGAAGAAGAATTGAGATAGATATGGAATAGAAAATAGGATAAAGGACAAGGAGAGGAAGGGAATACAGAGGGAGAAAGAAATATCGGATAATCTTTCCCTTAAGCGCAGTGAGAATTTTTTCTAAGTCCCAGGCAGACACCATGTGCATGCGCCAACAAACGAAAAGTGGTTTACTCTATGGAATATCGCGATGCAGCCAACATTACCATGCTATTTAACAAAACCTAAAAGCTAACCTAACGCAATTTAAGTAATCTAACCTGTGAAAGACAAACCTAAAAGCTAACCTGATGTAATTTAAGCACTCTAACCTGTGAAAGAATGCAATGCCCAAAAATAAATAGTAAGTTCTCAAATTCTGAAGTACAATGGCTGCACTGTTGTATAGAATATTATTTAAAATCAATATGGCTGCCACGTCTTCATGATATGTATATAGTTAAATATCATAGAAAAATATGTTCAAATAATCGTTAGAAAAAATGTAAAATTTGTTGTAAAAGGTGGGAAATAATTTGAAAATAAAACCCTGTTGGTGCATGCACATGATGTCTGCCTCGGACTTAAAAAAAATTTCTCACTGCGCTTAATGGAAACATCAGCCAAAATATCAAAGAATATAATTTTTGGTGATTCACCAGAATGACTTACCCTTGATTTTTCAGTTTACTGTTGTGAATTATAACTTTACTTCTGTATTTAGTAATATTTTTTAAATATTTTAAACTTTTTCAAACAATTTGTATAACATTATTTGACAATTTTCAGATAGATCATCGGTTGATTAAAGTCTTTGACATCGTCCTATTCCTAATAGCCAATTTTGTCGGTCCATCGAATCTCCTGGTTGTAGATGTTTCTCCTTTATGTACAAACATATTCCCTGATTCCAGGAGGTTTTAGGTCTTCCTCTGCCTCGTCTTCCCTCAGGTTTTCATTCCAAAATAGATTTTGGTAGTCGATCCTCTTCCATTCGCTGGACATGTCCATACCATCTTTATTGCTGAGTTTTAATATAATCTAAAATAGTGTCTTTAATCTTCATTTTCTCCCTTATAACTGAGTTCCTAATTTTTTCTCTTCTTGAAATTCTTGCTGCCCTTCATATAAAATCCATTTTCGTTGCCAAAAGATACTTATTTGTTTTTGTTGTTAATGGCCAAAGTTCTGCTCCATAACTAATGATGCTTTTAACAATTGTATGATATATATTCATTTTAATTTTATTACTTATATTTTTATCCCACAATATTCCATTGAGGCAAGCAATTGCAATTTAAATATGCAAATCATAACATTATGACACTGTTAAGACAATGCTGTGATGCTGACTATTTTCTCCACAGAGTATATTGCTGAGTCTATGATTTTTCTATCGCTGTTACGGGTTATTGCTGGTTAGAACAGCGTTAGGAAGCAATAAGTAAGTGTACACCCATTTTTAATAAACATTTGGCGAAAAACTGTACTTAAACTAAACTAAACTAATCCCACTACAGGCCTCGGGAGGCCCTTGGGTAGTAGGAGGTTAAGGCTCCCACTTTTTCTAGACAATCGGCACTTGATGTCAGCCGGGTTGTCGGCCCTGCGTGACGGCTGCCTTTACCCCCAGAACAAGTGTCTGGTACTCATTTCCGTTAGAGGCTGAGTCGACCCCAGGGCCATAGTGCTGCCAGAAGGTTTTGGTCAGTTTAAAAATCCTGACCCTACCGGGACTTGAACCCTCGACTTTCCAACTTGTAGCGCAGTGCCTTAACCACTACACTATGGCGTGCCCTCTACTGTACTTAAACTAGCGTGAAATATTTTCAAAGTCCTATAGAACAACAGTGCACATGCGCCAAAGTTTATAGAGCCAGCGATAAACCACAATCGAATCACATATCGATAATCATCCTCGATTACTATCCGTCGCTATGAAATTTAAATGACCAATATTTGCAATAAATCCTCAAATCTATGTTTAAAAAAATGTTAATGATATTATAATTACCCAAACATTTATTAAAAATGGATGAATACTTACCGCTCCCTAACACTGATCCATCCAGAGATAACCCAAAACAGCGATATAAAAATCATAGACTAAGTAATATACTCTGTGGAGAAAATAGCAGTTAGCATCACAATATTGTCTAACAGTGTCATAATATTGTGATTTGCATATTTAAATAAATACTTCAAAATTGTTTAATAATATTATAAAAATTGATCCATATTTGGTTCGTCTTCCGGGCTTATAGGCCGTGGTCTGGTTGTCTTCTTACTCGACGTTTCATCTACTGCTGCGGTAGACATCATCAGGAGATACTGCGTGCTTTCTGTGAACTCCTCAACAGTCGGCTGCAGACTGGCTGGTAGTTGGAAACTGTCTCTCTGTTTATAGCTAAACCCCGGGTGGAGGGGAGGTTTTCTGCGCGCACCGAGTTTTGCGCTGTATTGCCATTTGCAGAAGTCATAGGCTTCGTTGTCGTGTTATGCAGTGCTGGGATCCAAATTTTGTTTATCTTCATGGTTTCTTCTTTTTTGTTGAAGGAATTTTTATGTTTATATATTTCTATGGCTTCTCTGTATAGTCTGGTGTAGTAATGTGATGTTTGTGATAATACCTGAGTATCTTCAAATCTTATAATATGTTGTTGGTTGTTCATCAAGTGTTCCGCTACGGCCGATTTTTCATTTTGTTTTAACCTGCAGTGTCTCATGTGTTCTTGTAATCGTGTGTTGATCATTCTTTTTGTTGTACCGATGTACACCTCTCCACAACTGCACAGGATACGATATATACCGGCATGACTTAAAGGATAAAACCGGATATTTATCCCCATATAATAATAATAAGGGTTTTTGTTTTGTTTATAATAATATTTATTTATATGAAGAATGGACATAAGATTTATTTAAAGAATTCATATTTTTTTATAAGTATATAAAAAAAAATAACTGGTCAATATAAACTGTTAATACAGTTAGATGTTTTTATAACTGATGCAGTATGTAAAATACTTCAAATATTCAAATTGATAATTTTTATAAAGAAATAAATGGGATTGGACGAAGAGGATAGAAGTTAGCTTGAAAATACTCCTTCCTTTTCTGTTGGACCAATCAGACCATAGAGGTTATAACTGAAATAACAAGATGGCTACAATACTTGAAGATGGTCGGTCATGTTCAGCGACTGCTCCTTAAAGAATAAGGAAATAATTGTTTATTTTATTGATGTTGGTTGAAAGAAATAGTGTTAAAAGTATGAAAGATTATGTAGTGATATAATAGTCATCCATCTTGGTAAAAAAACAGTTTCTAAGTGAAAATAAAATATAATAATTACTGGATTGACCGTTAGCATTCGTCATCCATTAAATACATAAAATGGTAATCTTCTAGAAGTGAAAAATATCAACCTAAGCCGGAATCTTTTGGAACTTTTAAATTACAAGATTCATCTTGACCAAAGTGAGAGTTTTAAATAAACTAACTTATCGTTCAACCGTTAATAAAGTGTTGTTATTTGTGTAAGAAACTTTTCCTCATTCCCCTGAAGAGAGTTATTAGTGCCGTGGCAGATTTAAAGTGATTTAAGTTATATCACAAATCTTCAACTTCGGATATCTCACCGAGAAACCCAACTTTAAATGTCTCCACAACGAGGGGTATAAATTAAACACAGCTTCAAATGGCGCCCAACGTGGGGCTCGAATGGGAATCGAACCAGGGACCTGTAAACCTGAATCGAACCAAGGACCACGAGAATGAGGAAAGTAATAAAAATCTTCAAAAGTGAGTACAGTTAAAATTTATATGTGAAAAGTGAATTAGTGATAATAACAATTAATGCTTTTAAGAAATAAGAAAATATTAAAATACCCAACAATGGCCAATAACGAAAATATAACTTGTAAAACTGTTAATATTGAAAACGAACAAATTAGTGAAGGCCAAGAAAATTTAATTTTGTGTAACAATGAAAATAATGAAATTAATGATACACCTCCTTGGGTAGCATTATTAATAAATAAATTAGAGAAGAATAGTGCAGAATTAAAAGAAATTAGGAATGACAATTCAATTCTCAGTAGTAAATTAGAAGCTAATGTAACTAATCTTAGCAATAAATTAGAAAAGAACAGTGATGAATTAAAAGAAATTAGGAAAGACAATTCAAATCTCAGTAAAGAAATTAAAGAAAATAACTTGAAACTAGATCAAAAATTAGAAAGCATTAGGTTAGAATGCAAACAAAACAATTCTAAACTGGAAAAGAGAATAGTAAATGTAGCTAAAGACTGTGAAAATAAAATAGATATTTGTAAAAATGAGGTAGAAAAATGTAATGAAAAGATTGATGAAACACATAATCAAATAGAAATATCTTTGATTGAGGTAAGGCAAAGTTGCCAAGATAAAATCGAAGAATTAGGAACTAAAGTCGAAGATAGACTAAAAATTTCCGAAGAAAGTGTTATCTTAGGTAATGAAGAACTTCAATCAAAGATATCAAATGAAGTAATTATTATAAAAGAACAAGTTGAAGGATGGATAACTAAGATTGTTGAACTTGAAAACAAATATGTGTCAAAAACTAGTGAAAAGGAGATTGAGGTTATGTCAGGACATTCTAGTAATGTTAATAATGATCCTCCTTCTAGTAGTAGTAGTAAAAATGTATGTAAAATTCCTGCTAATCTTTTAGGGGAAATTAACTTACCTAATTTTGGTGATACTGTAGGCCAAAGCCCTACTGATTTCATTAGGGAAATTGAAGAATACTTCGAAATCAAAGGAATAGAAGACAAGTTCAGAATGTTCTTCATAAGAAAAAGTTTAAAAGACAATGCAGAGTCTTGGTTTAAGATAGCTTGCCATGATTCAATGACTTATCAAACATTTAAAAATGCTTTCTTAGGTTATTACTGGGGACCAGAAAGACAAAACAAACTAAGGTTAGACCTAACTAGTGGAAAATTCTCCAACAATGGTAAACAAGGTTATCTTAATTATTTCTTGGAGAAGGCAAGAATGGCATCATTGTTACAGCCTCCAATAGATGAGAGAACTTTAATTTCTATGTTATCGCATCACTTCCCAGATGAGATTAGATATCATTTGATAGTAGCCAGACCACAAAATGTTTCTGAAATGTTAGAGTTGTTAGCTCTACTAGAGAATAAAAGAGAAGTAGATAAATGTAGTAAAAGAAATTTATTTGGGGAAGGGGCAGAGCCCTATAATAAGAAAGGTAATTTTGTAACTAAAAGAAGTGATGAATATCATAATGAGAATAGAGAAAGAAATTTCAAAACAGGGCAACAATAATAATAGGTTTGTTCAAAATAGAAACAGCCCAAATAAAAATAGGATGACTAATAATTATAGTAACAATAACCAGAATGGATGGTTCAAACGTAATGAAAATAGGAATGACAGACAAATTAATTATATGGATGTTAACAGAGTAGGAGAAAATAGAAATAGGTATTGGACTTCTCCCTGTAGAGGTAAAAGAAGAAGGAATGCCTATGGTAATGAAAATAAAGGGTATTTCCAACGACAACAAAATTGTCAAATTAATGAAACTAGTGATAGGACAGAGCAAAATAGAATAGACTCTGTAACTATTCACAACCAAAGTCAAGATATACCTAGTAATGAAAATGACCACGAAGTAAATCACAGGATACCTCATGCTTTAAACGCATAGAAGGTACATTAAAGACTCCGCAATGTACCTCAATCGTTATGAACTTAGGGGTCCGAAATAGATGCTTTGATAGGTTTCAAAATGTAGAAATTGTACCAGCAAATATGAGAGGAGATAGTAAGTTATGTACCTCAAGACAGTGAGATAGCATAATATTGAATAATCATTTGAATATTTATAAGAATCAGGATGCTATGCCTGTTACTAATAAAGAATTAAATGTCATAGGACGACCACCCAAAATTAAAGTAAATATTTTTAACAATGATGTTACTTGCATAGCGGATAGTGGCTGCTCAAACACAACAATAGATCAGAAATTTTATAATTTCTTAGTCAACAAAGGGAATAAGATAATGACTGTAAGAATATGTGGAGTGTATTGTACTCTTGCGATAGGCAAGAAGAAACTGCCAATTAAGCTTCAGTGCCTTCTAGATTTACATATCGGAGGATATTACTTCAGTGCGATATGTTTAATTTCTCCATACTTGTCTTGTGATATGTTAATAGGCTGCGACCTGTTGGAGCAATATAATGCCATAATAAATTTTGAGTGTAAGAATATTTCCTTGTATAATGAAGATAATGTGAGAGTCGTCATCCCATTTGATAATGAATATGAGGAGAACAAGAATCTAAGTAAGAAGGAGAGTGACATTGCTGAAGAACACATTTTTATAGAGAATATTGTTGTTCATGAGGAGAGTGAAGTGGTAAATGGCCGTGGATGCCAAATGCAAGATAATATTGCAGTTAATTGTACTTCCGACAAAAGTGTCGAGGGCGAAGAAAGCCTTAATAATGAAAATGGTTGTGCTGACGATTATGTCGCATGTAAATGTTGTGATTTAGAATGTGTCTCTTGCAATACTGAGTATGATGAAATTCCTCTATTATATTGTGTGAGTGACGAACTTGAAAAAGACATCTGTGAAATGATAAAGGAAAAAGTTAAAGACACTCATGGCATAAACAATGAACAGAAAGGCATGTTGTATGACATCTTAATGAAAAATAAGAGTTCTTTTTCTTCGAAGCCAGGATTGTGCAACTGTTTTAAATATTCCTTTAAAGTGATGGAACATCCGCCTATAAATATTAAAAGTAGACCCATCCCTATTGCCATCAGAGAGCAGGCAGATCAAATGATAGATGACATGTTAATGCAAGGAATAATACAGAAATCTGATTCTCCTTACGCCAACCATATTTGCTGGGTGTTAAAACCTAATGGCAAAATTCGCCTGTGTTTAGACAGTCGTAGGACTAATTCTTTCACTGTCCGGGATAATTATAGGCCCGAGACAATTGAAGCATCTATAGCAAATATGAAAACAGGTAGATTTATTAGTTCTATTGATTTAACTTCTTCATTTTGGCAGATAGAACTAGACCCCAAAGTTCGGCCCTATACAGCATTTTTACATAATAAATTTAGAATTTATGTGTATAAAAACAAAGTTATTGTTCATAGTGACCACATTTCACTAAGTTTTATAAGTAAATGTAGATTATCCAATAATAAACTGAGTAGGATGATCATGGAAATAATTTCCTATGATATTGAAATAAAACACATAGAAGGAGAACAGAATGTGTTTGCTGACCTCCTGTCTAGATTGAAAAGTGTTGGGAAAATACCTGAAACTGTACATACTCCTAAACACGAAGTAGTAATGTTTAATGTAAAACTGTATAGAGACAAAGGATTTTCATTGTTGATGAAAAACATTGTTGAGCATCAAAAATCTGATATAGAGTTACAACGATTGAAGTATAGTGCGAGAGATATGAATAATGATGACAAAAATGGAATTGATTGTAATAAGAGAATCGGTATAAAGGATGACATTCTTTACAAATTACATGGGAGAAATGTGAAAAAATGGAAAGTTATAATTCCTAATAATATGGAAGTTCCACTATTTAGAACTTTTCATGTCGGCTTAAATCATGCAGGTTGTGAAAAATTAGCTCTCAACATAAGTGAATTTTTTATGTTAAACATTTAGATAAAAAGTTGAGAAAGTTTACTTCTTCATGCATAACTTGTCAAAAAGCCAAATGTATGAACGTAAAATATGATATAGTTCCACAAAACATATTAAGGAACAAAGTAAATAGCTTAGTAGTAATGGATACTCATGGAGAAATGCCTACTACACAATTTGGTTACAAGCATATTCTTGTATTATCTGATGTATTCTCCAAATTTGTAAAAATATATCCATTAAGAAGTGTAAATAGCAGAGCTTGCCTAGGTAAAATTGTGAGAGATTATTTACCTAATTATGGACCTATTGATGCACTACTTAGTGATAATGCTTCAGTGTTCTCAAGTCCTAAGTTTAAAGATAAACTTACTGCGATAGGAATTAAATTGTACCATTGTAGTAAATATCACCCAAAAAGTAATCCCTGTGAGAGAGTTAATAGGGAAATTACTACAAGTTTAAGAATTTTGACCCATCATAAACATTCTGACTGGTTTAGACATATCAGCGTCATAGAGAATGTTATGAATCATTCAATTAATGTCAATACTGGGGAAGCACCCATATTCCTAATGACAGGTAAACAACCTGACAGGTTAATTGCTAATTTACCATTACCTATCATTGATAAAAGTCAAATCCCGGAGACATCCGAGGAAATATGTAAAAGAGTTATTGAAAGGTTAGAATGTCGTGCAGAAAAGCGTAACAATAAGGTTAAAAGACATAAAAGGAAGTGGAATCCCAAAGTTGGAGACAAAGTTCTCATAAGGGATATTTCATTATCCAATGCTTTAAAGAAACAATATCATAGGATGAACCTATTGTATAAAGGTCCCTATGAAATATTTAAAAATTTTAATGATACCACATATGAGCTAAGAGAAATAGACACTAGAAAAGAAATTGGAAAATATTCCAAAGAACTGTTGAAACCATTTCAGACTCCTATTAATTAGTTGTAGCTGGTGACTTCAAATAGTTCAATGTGTATTTAAAATATTGTATGTAAATTTTGTAAAATTAATACTTCTATTTCATTATGTAACATGTATTTATTATAATTGTGATGTATTACATTGTATTGATTCTAATACAGATGAATCTTGTATAGAAAGAAACTTGATATTTGGGGAAAGTGATTTATTTTAATTTAGCCTCACACTTAGTTGTAGCTAAGATTAAAATAAATCAGGGGCAATTTAAAACCGGATATTTATCCCCATATAATAATAATAAGGGTTTTTGTTTTGTTTATAATAATATTTATTTATATGAAGAATGGACATCAGATTGATTTATAGAATTCAAATTTTTTTATAAGTATATAAAAAAAAATAACTGGTCAATATAAACTGTTAATACAGTTAGATGTTTTTATAACTGATGCAGTATGTAAAATACTTCAAATATTCAAATTGATAATTTTTATAAAGAAATAAATGGGATTGGACGAAGAGGATAGAAGTTAGCTTGAAAATACTCCTTCCTTTTCTGTTGGACCAATCAGACCATAGAGGTTATAACTGAAATAACAAGATGGCTACAATACTTGAAGATGGTCGGTCATGTTCAGCGACTGCTCCTTAAAGAATAAGGAAATAATTGTTTATTTTATTGATGTTGGTTGAAAGAAATAGTGTTAAAAGTATGAAAGATTATATAGTGATATAATAGTCATCCATCTTGGTAAAAAAACAGTTTCTAAGTGAAAATAAAATATAATAATGACTGGATTGACCGTTAGCATTCGTCATCCATTAAATACATAAAATGGTAATCTTCTAGAAGTGAAAAATATCAACCTAAGCCGGAATCTTTTGGAACTTTTAAATTACAAGATTCATCTTGACCAAAGTGAGAGTTTTAAATAAACTAACTTATCGTTCAACCGTTAATAAAGTGTTGTCATTTGTGTAAGAAACATTTCCTCATTCCCCTGAAGAGAGTTATTAGTGCCGTGGCAGATTTAAAGTGATTTAAGTTATATCACAAATCTTCAACTTCGGATATCTCACCGAGAAACCCAACTTTAAATGTCTCCACAACGAGGGGTATAAATTAAACACAACTTCAAGGATCTCTAGTGTCTTTGGCTGGGCGCAGTATATTGCTGATTTTTTGTGTTGGTTTGTAGGTTGTTGCTATGTTGTATTTTTTTTAATATTCGTCCAATTTTCTCTGTTGTTGTTTTGATATAAGGTAGGTAAACCTTACCATTTATCTCTTCCTTGTTTTCGTTTTCGGGACTATATTTCTTGGGATTTATGGCTCGACGAAAATCTGTTTTGCTGTATCCATTGGTAAGAAAAGCTGCATGGAGATGATTGAATCAATCTTCAAGTGCTAATAGAAGTGCAGTTGAGCCAACATTTGATAATTTGAATATTATTAATATATTATTTAACATAGATTTGGGAATTTATTGCAAAGATTGAACATTTAAATTTCATAGCGACATGCTGTCATCTAGCATAAGCTGTATAAACTTTAGTACGATATCGATAATAATTGATATGTGGCAAGGATGATAATCGATGTGGGTCGATGGTGGGTTATCGTGGCTCTATAAACTCTGGTGTATGCGCACTATTGTTCTATAGGACTTTGAAAATATATCAGATAAGTTAAAGTGATCAATCCCCTAAATTTTTCCAACAATGAACTAGTTAAAATGATCAAGAATGATGCACTAAGCCAGTTATTGTTAATTTATTATTTAATTGTCCACTCAATGGAACACATCATGAATCTTATAAAAGTTGTTTCTTGGTAATTTTAATGGATTTTGTTTTGCTTTATTGTTAAGCTTAATATAATGTAGACTGTTTTATATGAAATATGGGAAATTTGTATTAAACTCTAAAATATGGAGAATTATGGAAAATAAAAGCATTTTTCAACTCTACATAATGTGAAATATAAAAATAATGTAAAATTTAATTGATAATAGATTTAGTCTATAAGTAAACATGTATTTACATAATTAAGGTATTTGGTCTATGCATTCTTACCTCTTATGGTTATTAACCATAAGAGGTAAGAATGCATAGATCAAATACCTTAATTATTAAATAAACCTCTTAATGTTACTTCCTATTGTATTTTTAAAATGTATTTACATATAAATCCGTCCCCTGGTCATTATTATTTTAATATATATATTTTAAAGATACATTAGTACAGTACTTTTAGTAAGTGCATTTTATTTATTTATTTATCCCAGTGCAGGAAAGAATTTAAAATAACAGCTACAATAATGGACCAAAAACTTACCACTATTGATAAACACAATCTTATTTTCTTGCATAAGCAATTTCTTACTCCATCGTCTCCAAATACTTGGATACAAAAACGATCTTCTTTAGCGCAAAGCCTGCAAATATACTTTAAATTAATCACAGGAGAGCCACTATTAACCTCCATTTCTAAACTATCAGTAGCACACCATAGAATATTTAACCGCCCGCTAGATAGTCATAAATCAAGACCGCAAACACCAGTGCTGCCACACTTATCTTAATAAATTTGAAAAGTGCACTAACATTCATAAGAGAATGTTGATAATTATCATTGTTCTTTATAGGGATAACTGGTTCAATACTACAATCACTTAGAGATTTATGATTGTTCTTGCTATATTTTTACAGGACTCTCCGCACAATGATCACACATAACGCTTAAGCCTATTTTGCGGTGGTAGCAGTGTCGCGCCAACTTTATTATCGCTTGCCTTAGCTCAGCGTAATTGCCTTAGCTCAGCGATAACCAGCATCTGCTTGGCCAGAGATAACCCACTATGTGCTTGGCGTTGGTCTGTAAGATTATCGTTGCCATAGAATTCCGGTGGAATATTTTTCTCTTCTTTCTCCCTCCACCAGGTGCTTTCCTGTGTTTTTGTAGATGGCAGGAGTAGCTAGGTTTCTTGGTCCTCGATGAGGTTCTCTATGTTCTCTATGCTCGATGAGCTATATCACAGAGTACCAGAGAAGAAAGTGGACGAGTTGCGCGTACATGCCACAGGCGGCGCTAGTGTAATACAACTAACGACACCTAAATTTTTTCGGTTCTTTTTTTGGTACTAATATGAAATTCAGTACTGCCTGGTGGTAAAATTATGAATTATAATTATATAACGCCATGTGGTGATTGTGAATAATCATGAAATGGAACTTTTATAGGAATAAATAACATATTAATTAATCTTAAATTATGGAATTATTTGTACCCAGCCTCTCAGATCTAATGATTTTCTTTCATTTTAACAGAAGGGAAGAATGGAAATAAATAAAACATGTTAATTTATTTTCGTTTATTAAAATTTGAAAACGTGCATTATGAGCTCTTTTAATAAATATGTACAATTGACCTACCCCCTTATTCTCACATACATATTTTATACAATATTTATTAAAGAACCTTAGCCATGTCGTACATCTGAAGTCCATTATAAAGTCACATTTTTAAAACGTTTATTAGAAATGGCTGTACACTAACATCACTCTTCCTAACCTAACAAATCTTAGAATTTTATCACTTCTAGTAGGTTTTCTTTGAAAATAGATTCACATTAAAACGTAAACAAACTTGAATTTACTTACAAATTAGAGTAAAATAAAATCTAAGTAATGATTTTAACTATCGATAATATATAATTTTTACAGTACCGTCTACAGAGAGCGAAAGGATAGCAGTTAAAAAATTTAAATTTACAAAATGGCAATTTCCCATAATCCTGAGTGAACACGCTGTGCACGACGCCGTGTGCCTTGCATTTGTTTTATTTAGTTACATATTCTGTTACTAAGAAACAGCGCTACCATTGTAGCTTGCTCATTGTAGTTCATCGTAAACGACCGAAATTTTTAGGTGTCACTGTACTCAGTTTCCCCTCTATTCGAAATTTCTCTATGATCATGGACGGAGTAAAGACGTAACCGTTTTTCTCATTTGCTATCAATGCAGCATGCGTAATGGTATCAAAAATTACTGTAATATTTACAGTAAAACTTGTTTAAATGGGAACGTGAATAATGCGGAAATCTGTCCAATGCGAACAAATTTATTGGTCCCGGCGAAATAATAGTAATTTCGCATAAAACGGAATCTGTCCAACGCGGAAACGGAAGGATATTTCTACATAATTCATGAAAAAAGTATAAAGCGGAACGTTATATATATTTATTAACCATCAGCAGGTTTTTTTTTTAGTGAAGACAGGTGCCAATACGGCTTTTACAAATAGTGATTCCAATCAAATGGACAAATAAATATCAAAACAAAACAAATCTAATTGTCACTGACCCTAAAGTTAATTGTTAAAAGCTGTTGTAGTATTTCACATGCCGATACATGCCTCCATCGCCACGATCGGTATATTATTGTTTCAACTTGTTCGTTGCAATAATTGTGATTGAATAACACGTGTCTCTTGTGCTTTGTTCCCAGTTTATAATGTCGAGTAAAGGGGGGGGAAAAATTAAATACCGAAGAGAAAAAAAATAATGTTGGCGCTTAAAGTCAAAATAAAAATGCTTGACCGTTCATACGCGTTGACGAGACGTTTGCGTCTATATCACACTGACACACAGTGTATTAACAACAATACTGCCCAATTAGTATTTATATTTTTTTGAAACATTAAAATCTCTATATCTCAGAAATAACAATATGTGACTTATCATGTTATATATATTTTTTGTCATGGTTATTTTCGGTGTCTACTTAAGTAGGATCGATAAAGAGTTGTAAACATTACACAAAAATATTTTCAGGAGAACGGACATTATTTAGGAATTCACTAATGCTTAACTTTTATTTTAGCCTGCCTGGCAGAAGTGTTATTACGCGCGGCGTCTGTTAAGCCCCTGCGTAATGATAGCGTTAAGTTCCCTATTGTTTAAGTGGTCTTAGGCCCGAGCGGTTGGCCTTGGTTTTGGAGGAAGAGTTCTACAATTAAACATGTTAAATCACAGTAAACGAAAAATTAACATAATTTATTAAAGTAAAGTCAAACACAAGGATATATTAATAACATATAAAACAAGTTATTCCGTATATCATTCCGAATTCCGTATATCATTCCCTCGTGAGGTCCTGATTGTGAGTGCATTCCTTTCTTCTATCCGGGATGCGTCCTGTGCATCTTAATTCTCTCGCTTCTACTCTGCCTGTTGATTTCCCTTTTTACAGCCTACAGAGTTAACTTATTAAACATGCATTTTTGCGTCTTAAATTCTCTCGTTCCTAATCTGTCTGTCGAATTCTCGTGTTACAGCCTACAGAGTTAAATTAATAAAAAAACCTAAATGGTGTTGTTTCCTTAAGTCCTTCCTAATTCGTTCGGCCATATTTCCTTAAGCCCTTCCTGATTCGTTCGGCAATATCTCATCTGGTTTCTTGAATTTCTGTATTTAATTTTCTTTTCATGACTCCTGATTATGCGTGGACTTTATTCCGTGTCTTTGGGTCCCCATCTCACCTATGGGTTTATCCTCTCCCTTTTGTCATCTCTTACCCTTTTTGTGTCCCCTTAATTTCCATTTACGTTTTGAGTTAATTCATGGTCTCATGTGTGTAGACTTATTCCCTATCTTACTTATGGTTTAACCTTTAATTCCGTGTACAACCCTATGTGTTTAACCCCTAATTCCCTGTAGTACCTTATGAGTTTAACCTCTAATTTCGTGTGCTCCTTATGAGCTTAACCTCTATTTGTATGTACTACCTAATGTGTTTAACTTCTACTTTCTTGTATTAGGCCTACTTTCTGTGTTTAACCTCTAATTTCGTGTGCTCCTTATGAGCTTAACCTCTAATTTCCTATACTATCCTTATGTGTTTAATTTCTAGTTTCTTGTATTTCTTATGTGTTTAACCTCTCATTTTCCGAGATCCCTCTACCTAATGTGTCTAACTTCTAATTTTCTGTAGTACCGTATGTGTTTAACCTCTAATTTCCCGAGATCTCTCTACCTAATGTGTTTAACTTCTAATTTTCTGTAGTACCGTATGTGTTTAACCTCTAATTCTGTGCACTTCCCTAAGTGTTTAACTTCTATTCTCTGTGATCTCCTTTATGTACTACCTCATGGGTTTAACCTCTTTTGCATGTAATATCCCTACTTAGGTCAATCTGTCTCTCTTGGCTCTACTCGTCGATCGCACAATCGTATGTATGTTTTTTCCTTTAGTATTCTTCTTCTTTATGTCTCAACGTTTCTGATGACCCTGACTACTATTCGTTGTCCCTTCGTTATGACCATATCCATGTGTGCGTACGACTTTTTCTTCGCGGTTTTCCTGGCATCATTTTCGACTCTGGATAGACCCCTGCTATCTCTTTTCGTGCTTTGTGTATTCCTTATTCCTTGTATATAAAGCCGGATGAGCCAGCGACAGAACCGGGCACGACATGAAGGCGGAGAATGTATTCCGTCTAAAGTGGCCCTGGCCCTTCCTGACACACCCTCTAATTCTGTCGTTCCAGAATTCCCTAATGTTTCTTGTATATAAAGCCGGATGAGCCAGCGACAAAACCGGGCACGACATGAAGGCGGAGAATGTATTCCGTCTAAAGTGGCCCTGGCCCTTCCTGACACACCCTCTAATTCTGTCGTTCCAGAATTCCCTAATGTTTCTTGTGTGAAGCTCCTTCATCTGTCAGTGAAGAAGGTTTTATACAATGAAAATTACCTTTCTACATCACGTGATGTCACAGGTGCATGTGAAAAACACCACAGTTCTTCTCAGTGAATTCCTCTTCGGTTACAATTCTTCATTATCACCAGAGAGCATTTTGCTAATTTGACAAATTCTATTGCAGCCAGGATTTTTACTTAATACTTCACTAAGCTTATCAAATGCCCACAGGTATTCCCCTCTTAAGCAGATGTAAATATACATATATTTATATCAAGTGTCTATACAATTGAAATGTTGGTCGCTAGTGAAATCTAAAATAATGCAAACAATGGAAATTAAATATTTAATTTAATAATTTAACAGATTTTTGCTAGGATACCATCCGTAGTTATAAAAGATTATATTTTACAAACGAAAAAAGAAAGCGCACATTTATAACTAAAAATACTATGAAAATGATGTCTAAATTCCGTTCCAGTTATATCAATATTTAAAAGTCATCAAAACTTATAAAGATGAACAAAAAAGAAGAAATTTGCGACTTTGTTCACCCAGGCAGAGAACTGGATACTACCGTTAAAATCCGCGGTGACACACTTGCAGGATTCGCTACAAACACAAAAACAACTCTTGATGCGCAGAAGAACATTTCAAACGAAATTTTTAAATCAGATGCATCCTTAAGAGGCTTCAACATCAAAAGAACAGGTAAGTGTGACAACATTGTGGTGCTATTTCGGATGAAGTGGAGGACAATAACTTAAACCCACCTTCATTTAATCCCCAAAATCAAGAAACTGATCATAAATATATGTCGTGGTTCTGATTCCCAGCCTATGTTTATATTCGATTGTGACGATGTAGCTCCTACGTCAGAATTAATTAGGAGAGCTGATGATGTGAAATTTGAAAATAATGTGGATATAAAAAACAATTCCGCACGAAAATATTGTGATTGCTCCCTTGGCTGTAGAAAACAAACCAATTACATTAAATCCAATGCAACTTGATACTTCAGCCGCGATTTCAGATATTATCGAAACTGGGAGAGTTCTTAGTAATCGAGAAATGCAGGAGAAGTTAGTGAATAACGAAACTGATTCCAAGGAACATAATGCTGAAGATTTAAGGTTACCTTATGAAGTAAATAATACATTTTTGACACTAGAAGAATTAATTAAGAATGAAGAACAATTCTTAAAAATATCCTTTTTTACGGAGAGAAGTCTTTTAAATTCCCTGAAAAAATGCCAGACAAACACATGGGAGATACATTTAAAGAACCAAATGGATTCGCTACAAAAACCGAAAAAAACTCTAGATGCGCAGAGCAAAATTTAAACGAAATTTTAAAATCAGATCCACCCCTAATCGCTTCAGGATCAAAAGAACAGGTAAATGTGACAACATATGGCGTTATTTCGGATGAAGGAAAGGACAATAAACTACATCCACCTTCATTTAGTCCCCATAATCAAGATATGGCCATAAATATATATGTCGTAGTTCTGATTCTCAGCCTATGTTTATATTCGATTGTGAAGATATAAATCCTTTGTCAGGATACACTAGTAGCCCTGATGATGTGAAATTTGAAAATATAATGGATATAAAAGCAATTCCGCTCAAAATACTTTGACTGTAGAAAACGAACCAATTATATTAAATTCAATGCAACTTGATACTTCAGCCGCGATTTCAGATGTTGTCAACTGGACAAGGTCTTAGTACTCGAGAAATGGAAGGGAAGTTACTGAATAAAGAAACTGATTTCAAGGAATATAATATTCTTGAAGAAGATATGAAGTTACCTTATGAAGTAAAAAATACAGCTACGACACTAGATGAATTAATAAAGAATGAAGAAACATATGAAGACGAATCTCTTGTATCTGTAATGAAAAATGAAAATCTTAAGCCCGAGGTAGAAAATCTAGAGATTCAATTGGAAACAATTTTAAGAAATGATTGAAGATATCCCATTAACGGGGTATGAAATTAGTAAAGAAAATTCATCAAAAGCGAAGAAACAAATGAAGAGACGAATCTCTTGGATCTGTAATGAAAAATGAAAATCTTAAGCACCGAGGTAGTAGAAAATCAAGAGATTCAGTTGGAAACCAATTTTAAAGAAATCATTGAATATATCCATTTAAGTGGTACGAAATTAGTAAAGAAGATAACATCAAAATCTACGATCCAAATGAAGGACGAATCTCTTGGATCTGTAATGAAAATTGAAAATCTTAAGCCCGAGATAGAAAATCTAGAGATTAAATTGGAAACCAATTGTAAAGAAATGATTTAAGATATCCCTTTAAGTTGGTACGAAATTATGATGCAAGAATCAAATGAAGACGAATCTCTTCGATCGGAAATGAAAAATGAAAACCTTAAGCCAGAGATACAAAATTCAACGGATTCAATTGGAAACCATTTTTGAAGATATTCCATTAATGACGTATGGAATTAGTGAAGAAGAAGGAATACATTTTAAAAGCAAGAAAACATATGGAGACGAATCTTGGTATTGTAATGAAAAATGAAAATCTTAAGCCGAGTAGAAAATTAGAGATTAAATT